>CP050233.2:15838935-16371435 GCA_012066045.3 Morus alba
CCACTTTTAGCAATATCCACAGTTCTGCAAACTAAAAGTGAGGATGCATCAATGCAGCTTGAAAGTTGGTCACACGTTCAAATAATGAAAGCAAAAATTTTCCAGGAATCAAGAAGCGACGACATACTCATCCTTACAGATATCTATCTGTTCAGTGCATTCGACAATAGACGAGAATAACAAAAGTAGAGCTTCGAAATGGAAACATTCATGACACGAACCTTGGGTTCTATGACTCCGTCCACAAGTACAGATGTGAAGAAAACCAGTGCAAGAAGAAACCCAAATCCTATAGCTGATGCCAATAACCAGTTCCTTTCTGCAGATGACTTGTAACCTCCGAAGAAATTCGTAAATTTATATGGCGGCTTAGCGGTGAACTGTAGTAGAAGAAAACTTGCAATAACCTCTATAATCTGAGCTATAAGCAGTGCTATTGCCTGCAAAAGAGGCAAAAGGAAAGCACAAGTGACCCATCAAATAACATGTCGATCATTATTCATTACTAGCTTTTTTATGATTGATGATTCAGGCGAGGTTGTGACCAATCGATGAATACCCCATCTAACAAGGTACACTTAGACGCCGTTCGATTCGAGTTTTATTATAGTGAGTTTAGAATTCGAGTTTTATTAAGTAAAAAATTCTAAAAAATACACATTTAATTTTTTTACTATAATAAAAAATTACCACATAAAGTCACAATTCAACTCAAATTAAAAACTCAAATCAACAAATTAAACTGAACTTAGTTATATATTGGGGAAAAAAAAGGTATATGATAATAATAATCTGATTGACATGTGGTGGAATGCAAAAAGGTTCAATTCGCCTCAATTCCAAGTTGCAAGACCTATATTCCTACCATGAGCGATTGAGCATTTTTCCTCCTCGTCTTCAAACATCCCCCAATTGTTTCAAGAAACAAATATTACAAATAGGCACTTTAAATAAAAATTAGTGACAGAAATACCTCAGTTTGTGGATCAAGATTAGGTTGTTGCAATATTTGAGCAGCCACGGACATCCATCCAAAACTCAAAGGAATGTGCAAACTAAACATATAAAATGCCGTAGTGGTCCAGACATCTCCACTGTCCCATGGAATATTATCTTCTGCAAGTGCCGAAAAGCTCTGTAGTCCAGAATTACAAACAACCCATTTCCATATTATGTCTTTTTAACACTTTGACAGGCAATTATTAACGAACAAATCAAAGTTACCTGAGAAGAAACTTGATGGGTATTCTCATTTTTGGTGCAAAAGCACTTGAGAGAAGCACTGGAGCCAAGATTGGAACTGGTATTGGATAAATGGAGGAGAAAACTTGAAGACAAAATGGAATTCAATTTGAGTGGTTCTGAAAATTGGCATCGAATTAATTCATTAGAGGGCGTAAGGCAGGCCAATTGCTTAAGCACCTTCATCATCTCTGCTAAATTCCAACAGCTAACACTCAAATTTAGCGGCTGCACTAAAATAACGTCTACGTATTCCGTTTGTCACTATTTTTCCTGCTTTTCTTGTTTATCCATTTCTCCTCTTACCTCTGTTTTCTTTCTTAATGAACTTTGTAGTTACGTTATAGAATGAAGAAGTTTTTATATAATTCTAGAAGGAATAAATTTAGATACGTTGATTTCACTAATTTAAATTTAAATTTTAAATTTTATTATAATAATTTTTTTTTAAAATAATCACATTTAATTTTTTTTTATTATAATAAAAAATTTTTACATAAAATTATATCTTAATTTAAATTAAAAACTTAAATTAATAAATTAAACAGGTCTTTATATTTTTACGCATAGTATAATTATAAAATAACCCCTAATTATATCCCATCACTATTAATTTCTAATCATTTCAATTTTCTTTTTACACCGATTATTTCATTTTAATTTTTTACTTTAATATTTTCTTTTTATATTTTTAGTTGACGCTTCAGGCGTACAATTTTTTTAAAATTTCTTTATTATGATTGAAAAAATAAATTATTATACTTTTTTACTTTTCAACTTTTAAATATGTATTAAAAACTACTTATTTTGTATTTTTTTAATTTAATATAATTTTAATCATATTAAATAATCAAAAATTAATTCTATTAATAGATTGACTTACCATAAAAGTTTTTAAAGAAATAGACAACAAAACAATTTAAAAATAAATAAAAGTAAATAAATAAAAAAACGGAAACAACGATAGAAAGAAATTACATATCAATTGATGTATGAGGAAAAAAAAGAAAAAGACAAACTAGAATACAAAATGCAGAATCATTAATAGAAAATTTAATTACACAATAAATTCCGTTTATAATAAGAAATTGTCCCTTTTATCATTTTATGTGAGTTCATTCTGTAATAAATATTTTTATTTAAAAGTAGTGTAGAGAGTTAAAAAGGGTGCGTGAATAAAATCATTCATGTATTAATTCTCATCATTATTAATTTTTCAACTAATTTTATGCGAAAATATATGAACAAGAGCACATATATAGACACTTCTAAATAAATAATTTAGAGCATATATATTGGGTCAAATTTTGTACTTCATCACTCACAAGGTACGTGTGCGATCATCCTTAAAAAAAAAAAAGAAAAAAAAAAAAGAAGAAGAAGAAGAAGACTGGAGAAAGCAAGCGACCAGCGAAGAAAAAAAAAAACAAAAAACAAAAAAAAAAAAGAAAATAGTAGGAAATATGTCAATATAAAAAGTTTAAAAAAGTATATAGGTTAATTTTTAGTTATAGAAATTAATAAGTCATAATTTGTCAAGTTATGGTTCATAATTAAAAAAGTTATAGACAAATTTATCAAGTTATAATTTATAATCAGACAAATTATGGACAAAAATTATGAATAACTTGTCAAGTTATGATTCATAATCAGATAAATTATGGACGAAAACAATAATTTAATCTATTTATTAACTTATGTAAACTATTAACCTATTAATTTTAATTTATCTCAAATCTTAATCTATTTTTCTCTTTCTCTTTGGTGTAAATTAAAGTGAAAACTCTGATATTTCACAAGAGACGTAACACTTATATTAAAATTGAATCATTATAAATTCGTGTATCTATTTCTCTATTTTTTTTTATTACACTTTTAAGTTCTCGTTCTACCTTTATATCCGACTTGATAAATTAACTCGTCGTTCAAGTTAATGTTCGGAAGCAGCATTGACCTCGTTACAAATTTAATTATAAAATTTCTCTTGAAAATATATATTGCTTAGAAAAGAAAAAACATGAAAATATGTAAACCTATTACACATTATCTATATTATATCTCTCTCTCTATTAGATCTATAGGACTGAATTCTCTTTTTCATTATTCATCATCCGAGGTAGGGCTGGCAATTTTAGACACGACACGATGAAACGACATAAAACAACACAAAATAAATGGGTTTGGACCGATTATTAAATTCGGTTTAAGTTTAATTAAACGTGCAGGCCCAAATGCCCAAATAAAAAAAGAAAAATCACAAAAGTAAAAAACTATGTCACTATAAAAATTTAAGAACCAATATATGAAGGTTAATTTTAGTTATCAAAAGTCTCAAGTCTTAATAATTCTCAAGTTATAATTTCAGCCTTTCACCATTGAGATTTGCGATTGATTTTGGGGGCCGAAAGACCATATTTTGGATTCTGTTTCAGGTAAAGCCCTTTCACCATGGATTCCGTTTCCATTTCAGGAGTCCTCACTCCTCTTTTTTTTTTTGTTTTGATTCTTCGATTGTAGTTAGACTTGGCTGGTTTTCGATTTTTGTTCTCAGGAGTTGTTCGATTTTGGTTTTTGATTTTTGTTATCAGGTGTTTTTTGGTGTATTTCTTTTGGTATTAGAATTAGAAGGACTATTTCTACGAATTGGGGGAATTTTTCGTTTGATTTTGCAATTATGCAGCGAAATTGTATTTTGAAGTTTCTGTATTATGATATTTTGATGTATAATCTTTTCATGTTTCTGAAATTGTTAACTTCTAATTGTTTTATAGTTCGATTTTCTGAAATTGAGCAGCCAAACATTTTCCTTGTTTCACCGAAGGAGTATTGGATTTTGATACATGTGAAAAGTTCTTGTTTTGCTCAATTTATAACATTAATTTTACACAATTTCTATTGTATTAAAAAAAAAAAAGGAAAAAATCGATTCAGTATAAATGATCAAAAGACTTGGCTTGGCTTGGCGCCTTGGCCACTACTTTTTTTTTTCCTTTGCATAATGACAGTGGTGCGTCTGCCGACTATGAATATCTTTAGGCATGGGCTATCACTTTCCAAGTGAAAGTCTTTATCCTTGAAAATGTGAAGAGGAAAAAAAAAAGAGAGAGAAAAAAAAAAAAAAAAAAAAACAAGAACAGGTGAGCTTTTTTAAAAGCCTAAGCCTAATTTACTAGTGGTTGTCTTTCTTCTTTTCTTTTTAAAGTAATTTTCACATGAAGGATGATGAATTTGTATGACATTGTCTCTTTGGACATGTTTCCATAAAATGGTTTCCATAAATGAAAAGGGAAAACAAACTTATTTGCTGAGGAGAAGTGAACAGCAAGAACTTTTTCTTTCTTTATGTTTGTCTTTTTTTCTCCTTTTACTTCAAACTTTTTTCTTTTCTCTTGTGCATTTGATCTGATTTGTAGATGGATAATTTGCAAGATAGTGTTGGAGTAAATGTAGAGTCAGACAGCTTTACCGCATCTGCTGTTGCTACTGGTGATGAACCTATTGCATTGGAGGCGGATGTTGAGCACGAAGCTAATTCAAGAATCGACCATCATTTCTAAACGTAAAAGGAAGCATACTTTACATTTTGGAACCGGTTTGAAATGCTTCCAATGGGTACAAATCAGGACCTAAAAGCCAAATGCAAGGAGTGTGGTGTGGTGTATATGGCTAATAGCAAGAATGGGACTGGAAGCATGCGACGTCACATGCAATCATGTGTACGTAGAGACACGCGTGACGTGGGCCAACTATTGATGTCACAAGACGAAGGGTCTTTAGCGTTGAGTGCAAAAAGGTTTGATGCTGAACACTTTCGTGAATTGATAACAACAACAATCATTTTGCATGACCTTCCATTCTCCTTTGTTGAATATGAATCTATTAGGGCGACTTACCAATATTTGCATCCTGAGATAACTTTGGTAACTAGAAATACTTTAAAGGCAGATGTCCAAAAAATGTATTCTCGGGAAAAAGCAAGAATAAAATCTATGTTGGAGTTGAGCCCTGGTAGAATTTGTTTGACGTCCGATTTGTGAACTTCCATAGTTCTGAGATGGATATTTGTCATTAAGCGCCCATTTTATTGATAAAGATTGGGTATTGCAAAAAGGATTTTGAATTTTTGCTTCATGCCATCACCACATCTTGGTATTGCATTGTTCGAAAGCTTTATGCATTATTATGTGAGTGGGGAATTGAATACAAGGTTTTCACTCTTACTTTGGACAATGCCCTCGCTAATGATGTGTCCATTGATCATTGAAGAATCAGTTGATTGAAAACAATGCACTTATTTTCGATGGTTCTTTCTTTCATATTCGTTTGTTGTCCACATGTTTTGAACCTTGTAGTGCAAGAGGGGTTGAAAAGATATTGATTCAATGGTTAAAAAGATTCGTGAGAGTGTGAAATATGTAAGAGGGTCCCAAATTAGAAAGAAGAAGTTTTTAGAGTGTGTAAATCTTGTGGGTCTTGATTCTAAGAGAGGTTTGAGGCAAGATGTACCTACAAGATGGAACTCAACATTCCTCATGCTTGACAGTGTCTTGTATTATCGACGAGCATTTTGTCATTTAGAATTGAGTGATTCTAATTACAAGGACTGTCCTAATCCATATGATTGGGAAAAGGCTGAGAAAATTTGTGAATTTTTGGAACCCTTTTATAATATTACTTGTGTTTTTTCGGGATCTAAATACCCCACTGCGAACTTGTACTTTCCAACTGTGTACACAAGTTATTTGTCATTGAAGAAATCTGAGACAAGTGAAGATGCATACTTGTCTGCTATGGCAAAAGCAATGCTTACCAAGTTTGAGAAGTATTGGAAAGATTTCAGTTTGATATTGGCAATTGCGATAGTGCTTGATCCTCGTTACAAGTTGAATTTTGTAGATTATGCTTATGGCAATGTTTATGGAATGAAAGGGTCACCTCAATTTTTAGAAGTTAAGAGAAATTTGGAGTTGTTGTTTGCTGAATACTCTAAGGGCAAGGTTTCTACAATAAATGTTGTGACTTCACTTCCTACTCCTATTGCTAAAAACCCAACACAAAAGTTTTTACAGAGGCAAACCAAAGTATTGAAGGTAACTATGTTTATGAATATTTATATGTTGATTTTGTTAATTTAACATTCATTGATGAATACTAATTGTTCTTTATTTGTCTTTTTCATCTTGTTTTATATCTTTGTGGTTATAGGAGTTCAACAACTTTAAAAGTCAAGAGCAAATATTATCGTAAATCAGAGTTAGAAGTTTATTTGGATGAGCCAAGAGTACAAGAGGGTGTTGAGTTGGATGTTCTTGAATTTTGGAAAGGAAATCAGTTTCGTTATCCGGAGCTTTCTTGCATGGCTCGTGATATCCTAAGTATCCCAATATCTACTGTAGCATCTGAATCTGCCTTTAGTGTTGGAGGACGAGTATTGGATTAATATAGGAGTTCACTTAAACTTGCCGTAGTTGAGGCATTGGTGTGTACTAGGGATTGGCTATTTGGAGATAAAGGTATATTTTTTTTTCTTTTTTCTTTGTTTATTTACTGTCTTAGCTTATGTTATCTTAAGTCTTAACCACATAAGTTATCTATTTTGTGTAGAAAATAACAAATCGATTCGTGAAGCTATGGATGATACTGAAGATGTTTTTAGTTTGGACATCAATGAGCCCACTACTGGTTCATCTCAAAATTCTCACAACCTCAACACTTCAAATGCAATGGAAGGTAATAAGAATTTCCTTGTGGCATGCGTAAGCTATAAATTTCATTTCATTAATAAAATGTTTTCTTTTTCCATGAATAGGTTAAAGCAACTGGAAGAAGAGGTTGATCGGCGAGGAGGTCTCCAAGGTCTTGGGATTGCTCAAGGTATGCGCTTTTTTTTGACCTTGTGTTTGGTCGCCCAGAAAGTCTTGTAATTTTGGTTGTTATTGACTGATTTGTAATTTTCTTTTGTGAATGGATGATGGGAAAATGTCTTTATTTAAGCAGTTATAATGGTTTTGTCTACGGAATAGTTTGTGCAAGTAGTATAATGCAACTGACTTCTTGTAGTTGGGGTTAAGATTTGTGTTACTTGCATACATTTTGTATTGGTCTCACTTGGGAGATGTAAAAGAAGGTGATGATAATGGAACAGTTTGTGCAAGTAGTAATGCAACTGAATTCTTGTAGTTGGACTTGGGGTTAAGATTTGTGTTACTTGCATACATTTTGTATTGGTATCACTTGAGAGATGTGAAAGAAGGTGATGATAATTGAACTTACATTTAAATATATTTTCATGAAACATTATTTTCAATTTTCGTTTTTTTCCCTAGCAATTGTAATGTTTTAAAATTTCTTGAACAATATTAGTTTGGCGGGTCATAAACGTGTTTTATTCGTGTTGGCCTGTCACGACACGTTTAATAATCGTGTTCGCGTGTCGTGTCGTGTTAATCGTGTTCTTAACGGTTCGTGTTCGTGTTTGAGTTTTTGACACGTTTATTAATCGTGTCGTGTTCGTGCTCACTGTAATCGTGTCGTGCCGTAATCGTATCGGCCCGAACACGACCCGCGAGCACGAATTGCCAGGCCTAATCTAAGGGTTAAGTTATTTTATCCTTTTGTGTACGTGTGTTTTTCTTTTATTATTATTTTTTAAAAAAATTTGTCCTCTTTGTCGTTCTTTATTTATTTTGTTTTTTAACCTTTTTCCCTTTAAATTTTATATTTCTAAAATATTTTATTAAAATATTAATTTTTACACGTTTGATACAACTTTTTCTCAAATTTTTTACCGCTTAAATACGTCTAATTAAAATGTGCATTTTGCTGGTGCTAGTATTTGTTTAATTTAACTTTTATATCATTTTTTGAGTCATCATTCTTTTATTAATATGTGTTTAGGTCTCGTTTATTTGACCGATTTGAGTTTACTAACTGTAAAGGAATGTAATTGGAGGGTAATGTGCTTGGAAAGAAAAGTAAAATAATAGGGTTAAGGATCATTCCTTCCCTTTTGTATGTTTATTTAATTATTAGATAGTGTAAAGAGACATAACTACACTCTCTTTCTTATGTTTACTAAAATTAAGAATAGTAATATTATGAATGTAATCACCAAAATGTCATTTTACATAATTAAATAATCATTAATTGTATAGCAATTCATTAAATATAGATAAATAAATTTAGTATTTATTCTCTTTGATAAAAAATTAATACTAAGGAGTGCAAGAATTGATATTCTCTTTACTCATTACTCATATTGTGTGGGACTCAATAAATTCTATTACTAGTTTTGTAAGTAAACACATTATTAGATAAAGAAGGGAATCTATCATACTTTTCATTTTTCCTTTGATGCAAAGTAAACATGTCCTAGTGTGACACAATCCCAAATACAAGTCATGATTATTTTCGTAGAAATATAGTCTCATTTTGGATATTTTATACATTTATTCTCTAAACTTGTATGGTTTAGCAATTTACTCTTTAATTTTTTAATTTTGGCAAGTTACCCCTTTAATTTATAAAATTATAGTAATGTGCTCCATTTTAACGATGATTGTGTTAAATTAGCGTCGAAAAAACATGTTTGATGAAAAATTTTAACATCTCAATTCAAACGTAACACAAACCTTTTAATTTCTTAACTTTAATCCCTTAAATCTAAAAAAAAAATGAATAAATTTAGTAAAATAGATCACATTATAATAATATTACAAATTTAGGGAATTAATTGTTAAGATTAGCCATCGTTCACTTCGCGGATTCGAGTTTTCAATTCGAGCTAAGATGTGACATTTTCTGAGAGCTTTTCACTGTAGCAAAAAAAGTCAGATGTGACTTTTTTTAAAAAAAATTTATAGTAAAAATCTAAAACTGATAATTCAAATCGGTGAAATGAATGAGACTTAAGAATTTAGAGGGTAATTTGTTAAACCACGAGTTATTGTGTTATAATCCACTCATATTTTGAGGTATAAAAATGAAAAAAAAATAAATAAATAAATTAATAAATAAATTAGGAGAAAAGTTCACCCGACGAGTTTGGCCGACAGACGAAGAAAGTTCAACAATAACCAAGGAAATTTACTCGTCAATGGCCACAGGAGCGATTGTGGAGCTTCAAAGAAACTTTCCCAACTGGTCCAATATAGTGGAAGGCATAGTAAAGCTTGAGAGAAAGATCTTTCCGAAACATGAATCGCTTGCTAGATCCTTTGATGAAGAGCTCAGAAAAAAGAACAGCGGATTGCTTTACGTCGTCTTAGATGGAGAAGTTGCAGGCTATGTCATGTACTCATGTCCTTCTTCTCTTTGTGGTTCCATCACAAAGCTCGCAGGTTTAAATTCACAACCATTTTATTCTTAATTTTTTCAGAACTAAACTCAATTCGTCAATGGGTACGAGATTTTACGCATGCCCACAAACTGTTCGATACAATTCCCAATAGAGACAAAGTTCATGTTTCCATGTCTCTTATTGACTTCATATTGATTCTTCTATGTTGTCATTTGTTGTTTTTTTTTTTTTCTCTTTTATTTTGTAGTGAAGGAGAACTTGAGGAGGCAAGGATATGGAGAGGCATTGCTTAAGGCGGCGATCGAGAAATGCAGAACCAGAAATGTCCAATGCGTATCGCTTCATGTTGATCCGCTAAGGACTCCTGCCATGAATCTATACAAGAAACTTGGTTTTAAGGTTGACAACCTCATAGAAGGTTATTATTCATCTGATCGAAATGCCTACAGAATGTACTTGGATTTTAGTGCAGAATAGTGCGCTAGAGATCAAACACTCGTTTAGTTTGTTAATTTGAGTTTTTAATTCGAGTTAAGATATGATTTCATATTAGAATTTGTTACTGTAATAAAAAAAGTTAAATGTTACTGTTTTTAAAAAAAATTTACTGTAATAAAACTCAAATTAGTAAAATTAACGGGTTCAAATCCTACTCGGACTATTTCTACAATAACGAACTTCTTTTGTGCACTTTAAATCAATTTCGTTGAGTTCTACAATTTAAAATAATTTGATGAGATGAGTTTAGTTAATAGTTTTTAATAATGAAATGTGATTTTATATGAACATTTTTATTGCTAAAAAAAATTAAATTAATTATTTTAGCCCTTAAATTTTAAATTTAAACAAATCAACCAATTTGAGTTGAAGCTTCAAATCAACTAATTCCACTTTTTAGATCATTCAATTTAGTTTTCAAACCACAATTTAAATACACATTTGATAGGCCCCAATTTTCAGGCCACTTTGCTGCAAAGATTGTTCTCACTTCTCACCCTAACCGGCGTTGGCCCACTTTCTCTCCAAACAAAACAAACAAATATTAAGAGATTGTTCTTTTAGAGTGTAATTTGTGTGTAATTTTTGAGTTAAATTTGAATTATAAAGTTAAAGTTGTAACTTGAATAAAATTAATAAAGTTGAATAAAATTTTTATTATAAAAAAATTAAATTTTAAAATTAAATTAGTTGTTTTTTTAAAAATAAAAATGGATGAGCCTAAATTTGAGTTGAATGAGTTGTTGTTAGACATCCAAATACTAATTTTAAATTTATTTTTTATTTAAATTAAAAATTTTTTATGTATCAAACATCAATTTGAATTAATTTTTTTTACTATTCAAATTTTTTATTTAAATAAAAAAATTTAAATTAAGACAATTTAAAATAACGAACCAAACAGAAATTTAGTTATGAAAAAAATCATTTTAATACCTTATGTTATAGTAAATAGTTATATTCATCAAAAGTCTTTGATTTTTTTCTGTTTCTATAATTCATCCATATCCTTAAAAGTGTACAAATTTAAACCTTAAATTCTTTGAATGTCTTAAATTTAGTCCCGCAACTAATATTCGGTTAAATTTTAGATGAAAAAAGTTAAAATATTGGTATTTAAGTTATAAATAAATCTATAAATAGCCCATGCTTGTAATTTTTGCAAAAAAAGTTATAATTTGTAAACTGAATGAACTTATTTTTTTTCAAAAAAAAAAAAAATTTAAACAACCTAAAAATTTTTATTATGTATCAAACAATTTTCAAATTATTTATGGACTATTTTAACGCATTTTAACTTTAATTGTCATCCATGCAGGTTTAATAGTACTAATTCATCAATCATCTCTTTGCTATCTACTTAGGTCAAAAGCCTGGTAAGAAAACCAAAATATTGTAGGCCACCGTTGAAAATACCACTATGGTTTGTAGAACCAAAAGATCATAAAACACTAATCTTTTAAATCGATTAACTTTGAGGGCATGTTTACTTATCAAAAATAAGAAATATGAATTAAGATTCAGAATCAACTCTATGTTTACTTATCCATTTATATCTTAGAATGTGAGTGAAAATGTATGAGTCCCATACCAATTTAGGATTAAGAAATAGGATTGACACTCTTCCCACCCCTACCGGATTGTCACTCCCAATCTTGATATTAAATGTAAAATTATGAATTTACCCTTAATTTTTCTCATTTATTTAACTCTCTAAAGTTTATTTCTCCATTTCTCTCTCAACCATTTACCATCCCCTCTTCTCCTCTTCTGTCGTGGTTTCTTCAATTTGCAAGTAAGCCATAAATCATCCTCTATTTTTGTTTTCGTTTTGCTTTTTTTTTTTTTTTTTTTTTTTTTTTTTTTTTTTTTTTTTTTTTGAACACGTTGATAATGTTTTAGTTTAGCTATTTTTGCTGTTCCTTTCCACGTTGATGATGCTTCTAGCTTTTTAGTTTTTTTTCCTTATTTTAATTTAATTTTTATCCCTCTTTATTTCTTTAAACTCTTATATCTGTTTTATTTTAGAAATTTCTACTATAAAATTAGAAAAATGAAACTATCAATAATTTTTATCCCTCTTTATTTCTCGTGATTCTAGTACTCTAGTTTTTTTTTTCTTTTTTTCTTATAATTTGATTCTTGTGTTATGTCTACTATTGTTCATTTTTATAATATACAATGTGATACTAAATCTAATTTTATATGTTGATAATGTAGAGTAAACATATCTAGACTTTTAGTACGAAAGAAGAGAGTGGTTGTAGTGATAAAAGAGATAGTTATAATGTTACAAATGATTATGGTTGTGTGTGCTGCTATGTGTACCTATGTTTCTATTTATTATGAACGAAGGATACGAAATCCAAAGATGGTTATAAGGGTTTATCAACAATTAGGTCACTTGTATGATTTAGTTTACGAGAGTGATATCAAGTGTGTGGCACAATTAAGAATGAATAGAGAAACATTTAGAAGATTATGCAAGCTTTAATGTGAGAAATGAGGTTTGACAAGCACAAGAAATGTATCTGTTGAGGATTGAGCACAAGATTATGCATTGAGCACGTTATATTGGCATGTTATTAATGTTACATACTATTGTTATGGAATTCTTTAATTTCAAGATTTATACAACTTTGTTATATGGTTTAGTTATATTTTATACATGACTTGTTCATTTATTGTTTAAAATGAGTTCCATTCCTTGAGAATCATGATTCGTGGTTCTTCAACTCACAAAAAATACACGTAAATCGAAAATGGTTCTAATCATATGGTTTGAATCCATGAACCAAACAGACTCTCCATTTCAGCTTCTTCAACTCAAAGAGGACAAGGTCTAAACAAGCATTATTGGACAACATAACAGAATGACGCACTAATCAAGACATTGTTTGAAATGAGTCAAAATGCGATGTGGTGGGCTCATTGTGGTTTTAAAAATGGGTATTTGCTTCAATTGGAGACTATGATGGAGGCCAAATTACCAGGTTGTGCCATCAAAGCATCTCCTCATATTGAATCTCATGTGAAATGGTTTAAGCAAAAATATTGTGCAATGACAGATATGTTGTCTCTTAGTGGGTTTGTATTGGACAATGATAAGATGATATTACAATGTGAAAAAAAAATGTGTATGATGAGTATGTTAAGGTATGTGTAATAAACTTTTTTCACAATGGTTGTTACTTAGTTATTATTTAGTGAATTAACAAATGTTATATTTAACTTGTTTAACAAAAGCGAAAAGATGTTGTTGGTTTATATGAAAAACCTTTTCCTCATTATTACACTTTGGGTGAAATTTATGGACATGATCGAGCTACAAGTAGTGGTGCTGGAAATGCAGATGATGATGAGGAAGAGATCCGCCAACAAGATACCATGAATGTAAATTTGGGTGTTGACTCAAATATGAATGTCTTTGAAGAGAATTTCATGAAAAATGATATGTAAAAACAAAGACCAAAGGTAAAAACAAAGACAAGATATTTGAGAATATGTGCTCCGACATTGGGTCGATGGCTAAATCTGTGGCAGCAATGGTACCCAAATTAGATGGTCTCATTAATGTGCTTTCCACTACTGACAATGATTTAGTTGGATTACAAGCCAACTTGTATCAAGAAATGTTGAAAATTGATGGCTTAGATGATGATCAAGTTCATAATGCCACTAATATTTTAGCAACAAAGCATGATTTGCTATGTATATTCTATAATATTCCGGATCAACTCAAGAAGGGATACATCCTCAAAATTCTTAGTCGTGAGGTTTAAGTGTTAAATTAGCCAATTAGTAGTTTATTTAAATTATGTTGGTACTTTGAATTATGCTTAGGATATATTTTTCAATTTATAACTTGAAATTTCTTTTTAAAAATTTATGACTTAAAACTCAATTATTTTGTTCTTATTTTATTTCATCGTCATTATATATTTTTTGATAGCATAGCAATGCTGGGACAAGAAAATTTAGAAAAGTACGGAAGAGAGAAGTTTTTATTGAGACGTGAGGTGTAATTTGGATAGATTGTTTAGTTCTTTTTTTTCTTTTTCTTTTTTTTTATTTTGGATGTAAATCTGATTATCAACAATTTCATTTAATTTGGTTTATTAATGATAAATTTAGAAGTATGAACTTTTGAATGAAATAAATTATACTTTTAATATACTTTTTCCAAGACATGATGGGATAAGATATTTACTCATTTGTTTATAATTTAAATACCATTATATTAACTTTTTCCATTCAAAATTTAACGAAATATTAACTGAAAGATTAAATTTGAAACATTTAAAAAGTTTAAGATTTAAATTGATACACTTTTAAGTATATGGACTAATTATAGAAAGAGAAAAAAGATTAGGGACTTTTAATAGATTTAACTCTATAGTAAAACATCTCACTAATATTCTATATTTTTAATAATATTAAGATTGTACTTTCACCATTAAATAAATATTTTTTAGTACCTTGACATTGATTTTTGAGACATAATGACTCAAGTCATTATGTCAACTCAAGTAATTATAGTTTAACTCAAGTCATAACTCAAATCATATTGTTACAGTGTATTCTCTCATAAAAATTTAAATTTAATCTTTTTATTAAAGTATTTTTCTCTCACATACACAACTCAAGTCATGACTTGAGTTGTACAAATGAACGTATATGTTTCATTTTACCATTTCATTAATTAACAAAAAACTAGTATTTTTTTTAAAAAAAAAAACCTAAAAATACTTTAAAACATTTAAAAATTAAACAATCAAAATAAATTAAAACGTCTTGAGGAAATATGTTTAAAGTTATTAGTTTTTTTTAATACAATTAATAAAAAGATTATTATCACTAGTGCCTTTAAATTTTAAAGTCATTCTCAATTTACCTTTTAAACTTTAAAAACTATCACTTTGCTCCATAAATTTTGAATTGTTCCATTTAACTCATTTCTATTATAATTTCTATTAAAAACTGACAAAAAAAAAGAGTAATGCAATTGCGTGACATTTTTGTTTAAATTTTTATAAGAAATAAATAAATAAGAACCACATGACAATAATTAACCTCATTTTCTCTCTCTAATTTTAACAAAAATTATAATAAAAAAAAGAATAAAAAATTTAAAAGAGAAAAAAAAATTTTTAAAATTTAAAAGTAAATAAAAAATAACCTTAAAATTTTACTAAGAAAATAATTCTTAGGGGATGTTTTTAAAAAATAAATTCAAAAATGACCATAAATTTTTTTTCATAAAAAATAATAAATTAAAAATAATTTAAAAATAATTTTTTTAATCAAACAGAAACTTAAAAAATGACGGTTTGGCAATAAGAATGTTCTTTTCATTCATACTCGAAGAAAGTACTTGAGAAGGGGAAAAAATTGCAAGACAAAAAGAAAAAGAAAAAAAAAAGTTGATGCTGCCCAGGATCGAACTGGAGACCTTCAGTGTGTAAGACTGACGTGATAACCACTACACCACAGCATCTTACGTGTCAGCTTTTGGACCATAGTATTGTTTCCAATAAAAAAAAATTTTCAATTCCTTCCAACAAGACTTTGTTGGATTGGGAAAAAAAAAAAAAAAGAATCAAAACCGAACTTCTTTGCTTCTAGAACAAAAAAAAAATAATAATAAATGTTTTATTATTTAATTTGAGCTGAGTCTCTTTGTAATATTATTGAAGAGGCTGTTTTATTATTATTTTTTCAAAAATTATTTTCTTTGCTTCTTTTTTAAAAAAAAAAAAAAAAATTCTTGGTGGATTGTGTTTGTGTTTCTGGAAACCAAAAAAAAATGGGGAGGATGGTAAGGAGCTGCGTACAATCGATACTGAAGTTGGTAAATTCTGTAATTGGGATGATGGGATTATCCATGATTTTGTACGGCGTGTGGCTGATTAGGGTTTGGAAGAGGCAGATGGACGAGTTTCCCTTTGGGGATTCTGATTATCCACCTCCATGGTAACGCCTCCTTTTATTTTTATTTTATTTTTCGCAATTATCTTCTTCTTCTTCTTTTTGTTCATAATTATTTTTAATTTCAAATGAATTACGGATAACAGTGAGCGTTGAATTTTGAATTGTGGGTTTTCTTTATTTGTAGTAATAAATATATTTGGCTTTTAGACGTGAAGAGTTCAAAGCAAAGATGTTTCCTGGGAATTAAAATGGACGTTTTAGTCTATGTTTTAAGGATTGGTTCTAGTCAGGGAGTCAGAAATTTAGTTTAGGGGCATAAATTAATATTAAATTTGAACTAATACAGAGGGTGGAGAAAAAAATAAATCTAAAATAATCATATAGTATGAATGAGCGGAGGAAAGGTAAAAATGTTGGTGCCATTGTTAAATTGATCTTCAAAATGAGACACAAATTATAGAGCAACAAAAAGAAATTATAAACTCAAATATTCTCTTCATGTGGCAATATTTAAATAGGAATAAAGAAATACCACCAGCTCTGTACACTTTCTTTTTCTATGCAATTGAGAAAGATTTGTGCCTTTTAAATAGGTCCAAATCAATGTTAGAAATATGTGTTAGAAATATACAAAATTTTAACAAAAGATTGATTAAGTTTCTTTAAAAAGCTTACCTTAGTATTATGAATGTTTATTTATTTATTTTTTTTTTTGGAAAGGTATTATGAATGCTTATACTTATAGTTTGTTAATATGTTCTTGCATTCAAAACCCTTTTATGGTCTTTTGGGCTTTAATTTTGTTTGCTTGCAACATTCATTTATATGCCGATTGAATTTATTATTTTTGATCGTAAATTGCAGGTTCATTTACACCTTTCTTGGTCTTGGGATCACTCTGTGTGTGATAACATGCTCAGGCCATATTGCCGCAGACACCATAAATGGCTGTTGCCTTTATTTGGTATCCGTTGCTTTTTGACGGTTATTTTGTTCCCTTTCGGGTAAAACCAGGTTCAAAAGATGGATTATTGTTTTCCCCTAAAGCTTATTTTTTTCCCCCTTGAGCAATTGATATATTTTGAAAGAATATTATATATAATATTCTAGTTTATTTATTTCTTCATTCAATTTGAAGTGGAATCCTTCTTATTCTATTTAACTGTTCCTTTCATTTTTTTTTTTTTTTTTTTTTTACCAACGATCTTCTGTCTTATGTACATCTCTTGCTGCATATGGTTATTATAGATTTATACTCACAATTATAGTCTTTTCTGTGCTGGTCCATAATAGTTCAATATCGGAATTGTAGGTTTGATGTCTCTGTGGAAGTATTTGAGAAGAATCTTATATGTTGTCAGTTTTAACATTTTTTTAGACTTTTACGAGGTAATACATATCCTCCAGAAGCATTGTGTTCATCAAGTTATGTTATGGGTACTCGCTAAATTTTGGCAAAGCTATGGTTTTCTTCTTTAGGCAATTGAGCTTTTGTGGATTTCTGGTTCCAGATCTCTTTTGTTTTCTTTATGTCACTGATATTCTTAGAGAATTGTGTTTGCATTTTTGTTTTTTGATTATAATAGTCTGAATAAGTCTACTGTGAGAGTAGATGGTGAAAGGCGGTGAGTTAATCGTTGACCTTAACTTGGTTCAGTATATGTTTTTCGTCTTTTTGCTCCTCATGCTGGAAGCTGCAGTGACTGCAGATGTATTTCTAAACCGTGACTGGGAGGAGGTAACATTTAAATTATGTATTTATTAATTTTTTGAGTTAAGGACTTACTAAATATGCAAACCATTCATTTGGTTATGCTGATTCAATTCAACGTGAACCAGGACTTTCCAGAAGATCCATCGGGGAGTTTTGATCAGTTCAAAGATTTTGTTAGGTTAAACTTCCACATCTGCAAATTGATAGGCTTGTCAATTGTAACTGTACAGGTATCTTCTTTCTACTTTTTGGATGTTATATGGCATATGAGAAAACAGTGGTAGGCATTTCGCTAGTCCATATGTTGTATGTTTGATCAAATAAGTAACTTCAATCTATGATTACATATGGAGTAACTTGCAGTTTGTAACAGTAGACGTCAATGTACCTTTTAGTATATGTTTACTTCACATGAAAGGGAAAGGGAAAAAGGAAGAGTGTGGTGGCTCCTCCCTCCCAAATAAAACAGGGAACGGGGAAAGAAAATATCAATCCTAACACTTACTATAATTGATATTGATTCCCGGTTAATGGGAATGAATGCTAAATTCACTTATATACAATTAAATAAGTTTTGCAAATAAAAAATTATACCCAATTATCATTTAATTATATAAAAGGATACTTCAGTAATTGTACTACTAAGATTGTATCCCTAAGTGTTGTAAACAATAGAAAGAGAATTGGATAACATCTTCTTCCGCCTTCTCAGAGATATGAATAATGACCCACATTCGTATTCCTAAACTGTCCTTTCCAAATCCAGTGCCTTTCCGAACCCATTACCTTATGGTTTGCTAAGTGTGCCCTCAAACTATTATACAATGCCAAGTACTTTCATGGTTGCGTTTTATATATGTAATATATAAATAGCATAGGATTTCCTCACTTTTTCTCTTTTTTTTTTTTTTTTTTTTTTTTTTTTTTTTTTTGGGATTTTATAAGTGAACCTTCCCTTTTCCTACTGTTCTTTTCGCATAGTTTTGGTCATTCCTTGCCTTTAATTTGCAGGGACTAGCCTTCTTGTTAGCAATGATACTGAAGGCTCTTGGGCCACATCAATATTACGACAGTGACGACGATTACCCTCCTGAAAGGGCTCCACTTTTGCAAAACGCTGTTCAGCCACCTTCATATCTTGCTGAAGATCATGTTTATGGGTCCAAGCCTGATGCATGGAATATCAGGATCAATGACAAGGTATAAATATATAATTCAGTTACATCTCAAGGCCACGAATATTATCCCTTTAATATCATTCATTTACTACTTAGAACACAGGGTAAGAGCGTCTACTATGCAATGACAAATTTCTGTGACAATTCCATATTTGGCATATGAGTAAGAAAAAGTCAATTCTCCAATTCAATGCAACACTTAATGTCAAATTTGGCTTATGCTACACTTAGTGCCAAATTTTGGCATTTGATGTTTATTGGTTGAAGTGTTGGTTTTTTCATTTAATAGTCACAAACATTCTCATTTTTCAATTATTCAAAATTGAATTTCTTTCTACAAGTTTTAAAGCTTAAAAATTTATGATAAAAAGTAGATATTGCATTTAAAAGAGCATTGGGCATTGGACACAAATTAGAATAATATATCAAACATGACATTGTTATAATTTTTGTGCTAAATGTTTAATGTAGCATTGGCATAAGTATTTGCATTAGAGATGGTCTAAAATTAGAAAATTTGTGGTAAGGACGGAATGTTGGGTTGTTGGGCAAAATTGAAGGGGAAAGAAACTGCTGAAATTCTTTGTCCAATTTGGAGAGATTGAAGGATGGATAAAAACAAATCTCGAGCTTTTTACATAAAACTAATCACTATTCTTGTGTCGTATCGTATTATGCTTGGGTATAATTGTAAATAAATATTATGTCTTTTCTCCTTTTGTTCTCTTCTACCAAATATGATACTATAAAAGGTTCTCATCCTCTCTATTTTCCACACCTGGGCTTTTATTTTACCCTTTCACCCTTCCTGTTTTGTATCCCATTCTATGAAGCATAGACTTGTTATCGTTCTCTTTAGAGTTAGTAGGAGGTACAAATGGGAGGAATGAGGGGTGATGGGACTCGTGGAAGGATTTTGCGATTCATAGTTGTGAGGTATGAGAGAAAGAGGAGGGAATGAATTGGGTGAGGTACTTCAAATACTTCAAGAATCCCAGTTTTAGTCTCTCCCAGAAAGGAAGGATTAGAGGGAATCCAAATCAAACACAATAAAAGAAAGGTTTTCCCAGTTTTCTCAATTTTCCTCACCTAGGTAAATACCTTCCTTTCCTCGTACCAAACATAGCCTTATAGTCTTTCCCTGTTACTTCATGACCTCTTATTTTGTTACCCAGTTCAATCTTACCAAACCATAACTCCATTGATTTGTCTAGTCTTCTCTTGGCCCCTATGACTGCTTTTTTTGTTACCCAGTTCAAAAGTAGTGAACGTAACAGTATAATCTCATTCTTAGTTTTCAGTCAGTCTTTCTCAACACCTCTAGTATTCTCCATAACATCGGTAGGATCAATTATAATATCACAAGTTGCAGAATCGTATTCCGGATATACCTCTTTTTCTTGCCAAGTTCAATTTTAAACCTATCTTTGCTGGATTCTCATGCAATATATGTTATCCCTTTAGTTTGACTTCTAATATTCCCAAGTGTTTCAAATCAGACAAACAGGTAAATGATTTTGAACTACTCAGGAACCAACATGTGAATGAAAGGACAGGAAGCTTAGGGACAAAGTTGCTAGAAATGTCTTCAAATCAAGAGTTGGATGTCAGAAGTTGACTGGGAAGACCACAAAGGAGGGTTGGATGAATGATGGAAACGCGTACATACTGTCACCCCATCAAATGTTAAAACCATTCTTTCATATAATGTAATTATTTTGTTTTATTTGTTGGCATATTTTGCTTTGGAAATAATGCGGTAGATCTATCTTCTAATGTGTTTAAAAAAAAAAAAAAAAAAAAATGAGAACAATGGACATTTTGTTTTTCAGAATCAATCATGAAGTTGCAAATATTAAAATGCTACATTTTAAAGCCCTATTAGAAATGAGAACAATGGATATTTTGAGTGCGTTTGGAATTCGTTTCAAAATAATTTTTTTTTGTATGAAAATAGAAATGAAAATGTTTTTAATCTCAGACAGAAATTATTTTTAAAAATGTGTTTGGTAATTTTATTAAGAGATTGTTTTCGGTATAAAAAATTTTATTAATCTCTTTCTCTCTGCGTGAGAGGAGAAAACGGAAACAAAAAATAAAAAATGATAGTCGCTTTTTATTTCTCTCATTTTACACTAAATTAAAAAATTATTTTTATTTCTGTTTTTTATCTTTAATTATGTCAAACGTCGTTTCCCTTTCATTTTTATTTTTTCTTTTTTGAAAAACATGAAAACACTGGTTGCAAATATTAAAACGGAAATAGTAGAAAATATGTCAATATGAAAAGCTTAAAAAAGTACATAAGTCAACTTTTAGTTATAGAAATTAATAGGTCATAACTTGTCAAGTTATGGTTCATAAACAGATAAGTTATGGATAAACTTATCAAGTTATGGTTCATAGTCAGACAAGTTATGAAAAAAAATAGACAATAACTTATTAAGTTATGGTTTATATCCAGACAAATTATAGATAAAAATAATAATTTAATCTATTTATTAATTTATGTAAATTATTAACTTATTTATTAACTTATTAATTTTAATTCATCTCAAATCTTAACATATTTTCGTCTTTCTCCCGTATTAAAATATTACATTTTAAAGCCCTATTAGGAATGACGGGTGTGTACAATTGGGCTTCAAATTTGCATATATCAACAGGTACTCACGAGTTGCACAAGTATCGCTTTCTTCCCTCTCTATTTGAACACAACCATATCTTCTTCCATTTTTAGTTACGGGTGCGTTTAGAATTTAATTTTAAAATAATTTTATTTTTTATATAAAAATAAAAATAAAAACGTTTTTAATTTCAGACATAAATTATTTTTAAAAATACATTTAGTAATTTTATTAAGAGATTATTTTCAATATAAAAAATCTATTAATGTCTCTCTCTCTTTCTCTACTCGAAAGAGGAGAAAACAGAAATAAAAAATAAAAAATAATTAAAAATTATTTTTTATTTCTCTCTCATTTTATACTAAATTAAAAATTAATTTTTTTTATTGTCTTTAATTGTATCAAATATCGTTTTTCTCCCGTTTTTATTTTTTCTTTCCCGAAAAACGTAAAAAACAAAACTTTTGAAAATAACCACTCTTGAAAGTAGAAAAACACAGCAGTCACTCCCAAATTAACCTGAAACAAAACTTCTCTTCTTTTCTTCTCACTTCCGTCCTCTTCAAGCCAACAGCAATGCTTCGGAGGCGAAGGTTTAGGCTCAAACTAGGAGTCTCGGTAGAGTTTGGCATATCCGCCAACGACCTCATCAGCACAGTCGATCGGGTCGACTGGATTGCGGTGGAGGAGCTTAGTTGGTGGTTTGAATCAACCGCTCAAATGCTAAGAAGAGAGTGGATTGTGTTTGTTGTTTTTTTTTTTTAAAACATATTTTGCTATTAATGGAGATTTGAGACAGTTCCCTTCCTCAGATCACTCTTTTTCTTCGTTTGGGAGTTCTCTTTGGGTTTGAAAAACAAGATTTTAGGAGGCTTCCTTTCCAAGGAATAGATCGTCATGTTTTTTTTTTTTTTTTTTTTGTTTTTTAATTTCGTTAAATTTTATTGCTCCTTTGAATTGTTATTATTCTTTGGAATTAATGTAATTTTTCTTTAATTTAAAAGGCAATTAACACATTAACTATTAGCATTATCGCTCTACTTCATGAACTTTTTTTCTTGATATATTACCTTCCTAAACTTTGATTTTTTTTGCAGTTGTAGTTTCTTACTAATAACTTAAGAAATTTCACATATATAATCATGTCTTAAATTTTTACAGTTTATGTTTCAATCCTATGGATTAATTCTGCAAATGTCCTTCCAACGTTATTAAGGAAGTGCCAGTCATTATCTCTTATGACTGTAACCAAATGTATAAATGAGAATATTTGGGGCCTCGTTTATTTCACCGATTTAAGTTTAGAATTCTAATTTTATTATAGAAAAAAGCTCACAAAAATAGTAATATCTAACTTTTTTATTACAATAAAAAGTTTTCACATAAAATCATATTTCAACTCAAATTAAAAATTTAAATCAACGAACTAAACGGCCAGTATCTCACTTTTTCCTATTTCCCTACTTTATTGAGATTTCAGCGTAAAATAAATAAATAAATAACAAATAAAAATAAAAAACATAAAGTGAAGTCTGGACACATATTAATGAACTTCAATATTGCATATGCTAGCTTTTGCTTAAAAAAACTAGCCTCCATTTGCTTCACCCTTAAGGAGATACGCTCTTGCAACGCTGCACATGCCTAACAACTAATCCAGTGCTGAATTTAACCTTAATTAACACTGCACTGTATAGCTTGCTCATCACAACCCGTAAAATGACTCCAACATCTGCAAAACACGAGTAAAAGAGCAAAACCAGAGGAAATTCTTTCACTCTTTCTTTCTCGGGAATCTTTACAATGGAGCATGTTATTTTATTTCACCAATAGAATTAAGTAATTTAACTTTTAGTTAGTTTTTTAACAGTGAGATCTCTATAATTTGGGATTAAAAATTTACGGCATGTTACATAGAATTACTTTTACGGCTGATCCGACCATTAAAAAATTAATCTAACGATAAAAACACAATTTTCGCCGGCAGAGTAAAATAGTTTGCTCTACTGTAATGACTCTTCAAAGTAAAGATAGCCAGCAGTGGAGCTAGCTTTTTTATCCTTCGATTCCTTCCAGGGATTTGCCTTTCCAAAAGCTTTTGTTCAGTTGGATGCTCATAGATCTGTGGACACCTATGTCATGTTCATTGATACATTGCCTGATCTATAATAATCTCGATATCAGCTACTTTTAACTTTTTTTTTTTTTTTTTTTTTTCCGGTTTCTTTTGGCCAATAGCTGATGTTTAACCTTTAGTATTATGTTCCCTGACAAAAATTGTTGCATTAGCAGTTATGCGCAATGTCATGCGTGGCAATCTAATCGTTTATAATTTGTTTTTCATTTAATTTACTAATAAACAAGTCGTATTTGAGTTTTATATTTTGATATAAATAACAAATGAGTCGTGTTTATATTAAAGCTTATCATGTCAAGGAATCAATACAAAATGACAACACAAATTGTTTACCGTCAAATGATAATGTTTGTAAGGAATATATATACTTGGTGCATAAGAGTTGGTGTAAATTACTGACCCTAATATAACTTTAGCTCAAATAATAATTTTTTTTTTTTTGGAGGTAAAAATAAGAATAATTTTGGCCTTAACTGCATTAATTGAATCCATCAAATTGTCATAAAAAAAATCTTTTAACATAACTTAATTCTTGAGAGTATTTGGTGCAAGAAGTTGATATATATCTTTTATATTATTCTATAATGACAATCTGTATTATTTTCTGTACAGATTCACCTAGCTGGCTGGTATATGCTTGAGGCCTAGCCAACTGCTTTAACTACCAAATAATCACGCAAGTATAGGCAAGCATAATCAAGAATGTATACTTTATATCTAGGCCTTAAGTCTTTTGGAAAAGCCTTATATCGTGCGCATTATCATCCATACATTAAATATTATACAAACAATTTGATGCTAAAATTTTTTAGCTCCCGTTTATTTTACCGATTTGAATTTAGAATTTGAGTTTTGTCATAATAAAAAGCTCTAAAAAACAAATCACATCTGACTATTTTATTAGTGTAAAAAGCTCTTACATAAAATTACATCTCAACTCGAATTAAAAAATCGAATCAACGAACTAAACGGATCCTTAATATATATATATGTCCTCCGCATTTGGAAGTGAGAAAATTACGATTTGGTCATCTCTATCATGAAGGCAAAAGAATGAAGATACCATATTCTAAATGGTGTGACAGGATTTTATGTGATTTTTTTAAACGATTTGAGGCATTATGTTTTTAAGATATAGTCAAAGAATACTTTTGGATAAAGTTGAACAACAACTCTTCTTTTAAGAGCACTTCAGTACTGTCCTTTATTTGTCTGTTCATTGCATGTGCAATTAATCGTATTGTATTAGGTTTTCATAATAATTTCATATGGGCTACATATAACTTCCAATATCGTTATTAACCGGTAATCGTGGGCTTAGAGATTTAAAATAAAATATGTTATCTTTTTGGTTTGCATGTATCATGCTCACTCACAGACTGCAATTATTATTAATATATCATTTGAAGTTTAAAAAAGCAAGAATAGGGAGAAATAGTAAAATATGTTAAGATTTGAGATGAATTAAAATTAATAGATTAATAGTTTACATAAGTTAATAAATAGGTCAAATTACTATTTTCGTCCATAACTTGTTGGTTTTGAACCATAACTTAACAAGTTATTGTTCATAATTGTCCATAACTTATCTGATTATAAATCATAAGTTGATAAGTTTGTCCATAACTTATTTGATTATGAATCATAACTTGACAAATTATGGCCTATTAATTTCTATATCTAAAAATTAATCTATATACTTTCTTAAATTTTTCATATTTACCTATTTTCTACTATTTCCCAATATATAACATAATTATTTGTATAAACAGTTTTTATATGATGTGCTCTGTCAAGTGTTATATGATTAAACAGCTACAACAACAATTTGCATGATGTCGTACTTTGGTAGTACGTGTGATTCTAAACAATATTTATGGACCAATCTTATTTATTGTGAAATGGACTAGAAAGAAATAATATTTTTCTTTTGGTTTCAAAAACAAACAATTACTTCGGCCGTGTTTAAAATTGATCCCGTTTTTATTTTTTACGTCTTTCAAAAAAGAAAAAATGAAAACCTTTTTAAAACGGTATTTAGTGTAATAAAGACAAAAAAGGGAAATAATAATGATTTTTTAGTTTAGTGTAAAATGAGAGTTTAGTCGTTTTTCATTTATTGTTTTCGTTTTCTCCTCTCTCGAGTAGAGAGAGAAAGAGAGACATTAATAGATTTTTTAACACTGAAAATAATCTCTTAATAAAATTATCAAACACATTTTTAAAAATAATTTCTGTATGAGATTGAAAACGTTTTCGTTTTCATTTTCATTTTCATACAAAAAAATAAAATCATTTTAGAACGAGTTCTAAAAGTGCAATTCATTTTTATTCCAATTTCCAAATTTCTAGTTCGTTTTCTTTATTATTTTTCCTTTCTAAATATATTGGAGGAGAGGTGGAGCAAAACAAACTAAAAAAATGGGAAAATATTTAAATATTTGGTTTTTAATTCCTAGCTAAAATAGTAGCATCAGATGGAAAATTTTGTAGTCGGATAGATTAATCTGTTTAATTATTTGATCCATAGTTTTTTCTTAGCAACAAATTCATGGCATATGTATCTTGATTTTAATATTATGGAATGTGTCAATGAGATTGGGCTATTAAGATCATCGATTCATTTCTAGATCAAAGACTATAATATATAGCAGACAGAATTTGAATGGGACAACAAATATCAATTTAACATTATTGTGCCATGTGGTGGCACATTTTTATTGACTTTTTTTTTGGTACATGTGCATCTCACATGTACATAGGTTTTTCTCGCTATTTAGCTTGTTTTTATATTCTCATTTTAATGGAATTAATATTCAATTTGAATTTAGGGAGAAAGAGAGAAATAAGTTAAGATTTGAGATGAATTAAAATTAATAGACCAATAGTTTATATAAGTTAATAAATAGGCTAAATTACTGTTTTCATTCATAACTTGTCTGGTTATGAATTATAACTTAACAAGTTATTCACGGTTTTTGTCCATAACTTGTCTGACTATGAACCATAACTTGACAAGTTTGTCCATAACTTATTTAGTCATAACTTGATAAGTTATGGCTTATTAATTTCTATAACTAAAAATTAGTCTATATACTTTCTTAAGCTTTTCATATTGGCATATTTTCTACTATTTTCCTTAAATTTATGTAGGCAAACTGTTACAAACGGGAAAAAAATGAATTTTTCTGACAATTAGGTATTAAGCTTAAAAAATACTTGAAAATAAAAACATAAATAAGACTCTTAACCCCAAAAAAAAAAAAAAAAAAAAAAAAAAAAAAAAAAAAAAAACAGTCAAACCTGCACCTTAATGTTTATTTTTTTTAAATGAACTTTTGAATCCTCACATCAATGATCACCAAAACAACGTGGGGTAGAATGGAGCTTGAATTTAAGGTCTCATTCATTTTACCGATTTGAGTTTTGTTATAGTAAAAAGTATTCAGAAACATGCACATCTAATTTTTTTATTACAGTAAAAAGCTCTCACATAAAGTCACATTTCAACTTGAATTGTAAACTAAACGAGCCTTGAAAGAGTACATCCACATAAAATAAAACTGTTTTAGCTAATGATCTTTGGATGGCAGAGTTTTTTATTTTATTTTATTTATTTGTTTTCCTTATCATCTATTTATCAACTCACATGATTTTACATAACTTTTATAAATAAAAGTATATATGCTAAATTTTTATTTCTTGTGATCAACCTCTTCATATTTATTTATTTATTTATTTACTTTTGGCAGCTACTCTTCATCTTATGGATTGATGAGTAAAGTTTATAGTGATGACTGATGAGAAAGATGATTCTACTCCTTGTTGAGTAAATATTACCTTAAGATATGTCTGAGTTATTCTATGAAAATTATTATTATTCTTATTTGGGTGTCTCGTCCAACACTGGCTAGATTTTCAAATTTTGGCAGAAGTTGAGAAAATGTATATATTTACATCATTCATTTTGTAGATCCGAGTTTTCAATTCAAGCATAGATATGATATTTTCTGAGAGCTTTTAACTGTAGCAGAAAAAGTTAGATGTTACATTTTCTTAGAGTTTTAAACTGTAGAAATTTAGAACTGAAAACTCGAATCGATGAAATGAGCGAGACTTATTTCAAAGTATTACCGTTTTTGTTGTTGTTGTTGTTTTTATTATTATTATTTAAAAAAACCAATTTGGAGGGAAATTAATGGGCGCCAAATCCGGAGTTACTTCGTCGATGGATTTAATTTAGACGTCACTTAAAAAAAAAAACGTCAAATTGGCATATAATTAATTCCACTTTGTAGTGGTAGGAACAAGGATGGACAAAACAGTGAGAGTGGCTTTATACCCACCTCTTTTTACTCTCCACGTCCTCTTTAAATTAAAAAATTTCTAATTACAAAAAGGCCTTAAAAAAAATTTTTTAAAAAAGGACAATAGACCAATTATATAATTAAATTTTATTATAAAAGGGAAACTAATAATAGAGAATCGTTTTTCTCTTTACACACCCCACATGTTATATTGTTTTATTATAAATTATTTCTATATTAAAAATTCATAGCAAAACCTTGATTTCTATTTTTTAATCACTATTTCAAAAAATTATATAGAGGTATAGTTAAATTTTCTTTACTATTTATTGTATGAAAATTATTCTTTTACTTTTTGTTTTTCGTTTCATGTTTATATTTGCTTACCCATTGAGTTCTATTTTTTTCTTTTACATACCGATTGTACTCGTGGTTACAATATCACTATTTTTGTTCAATAAGATACTAAAGTGGATGATTGACTCATTCCATACTAGAAGGAATCACAGAAAATCTTTTGATAACACAGATTCTTATTTCTCAATGATATCTCACGATCAAGACAATTGGCTGAATTCCGTGAAACCATTTCATAGAAACTCATTGATATCCTCTTTTTATAAAGCAAATCGACTTCGATTTTTGAATAATCCACATCACTTCTGCTTCTATTGATCTTACTGCACCATTATTTGTTACGGAGTCTGTTTAACTCAGCTTTTGTTTTTTATTTTTCATTTATTTTTTTATTTATTATTTTTAGTTGTTTTTTACAGGACAACTTTTCTACTCAATTCAATAATATTTCTTCAGATTACCAAATAGATTACACCAATGAATTTACTATTTTTCAGTTGACAAAAAACCCCTCAAAATATGATTTTCTTTTTTTTTTTTCAAAGAAAATCAGGATCAGAATTGTAGATTACAACTTTTTTTTTTTTTAATACTAATTTGTAGCATATATCAATCAGGATTTTCCTTAAATTTCTTAAGGCATGGAGTATACATTAAAAAATCAAAATTAAGTTTCAGTAACTAAATTTAATTAACGTCGAAGTAAAATATACTCTTTTTTACCAGATAATATAGGAGTAACCATTACCAGCAGATAAATATGTCACCTGCCACACTTATAAAAACAAAAAAACAAAAACAAAAACAAAAACAACAACAACAACAAAAAAAATAAAATAAAATAAAATAAAAAAAAAAAAAAAAAAAAAAAAAAACAAAAAAGATGACCTGCCTGTTGGCAAGTATTTCACATTCCACATGTTTTATCACGAGCTGGGGACACTTTGGCCGAAATTAGTACACAAATTCCTTCTAATGAGGTAATTAGCAGCACCTTTGTTTGATGGACACATCGGCAAATCCACGACTAATTCCGTGTGGACAAACAAGTAAACAAACAAGAAACTTCTTGTCCGAGTTCATGTATTAAAAATGAGAATTTCTTCAATACGTCAATCTTAACGATAATATCAATTTGTGATCGTTAGATCGCATTAAGATCACGTCAAAATCTTATCAAATTGAAAAAATATACAGAATGTACAGTGATAGAAAACTGTTGACAGTTGAAAAGAAACTCCGATTAAGAATTAAAATGTTGGTATCTTTCAACTAATTAACCAAATTGGTGGGATTGAGTGGCAAAGCAACAAAATTCATCAGTGGGGAATATAAGGGAAAAGTTAGTGGTTTTCTAATGTGTTAACAACAATAATTAGTGATTTTCGTTTTCAATATTTGAGTGTTGTAAATGTAGCTTGTTTGTAGTTTTATTTGTATGATATTGTTGTCGTTTGGTCTATCCTCTGGTTGGTCCGCTTCCTTGGATGGATAAGAATAAGATAGATTTCTGCCCCCGTTTGGGCCACCACGCACTTGCCAATAATTCACAACTTTTGCCACCCGCAATCTCCTCGTGTATACGCCCGTTTAATTAAACTTCATTATTGCTGAAAATATATATAAGACCAAAAATGTTTGTTTTTGGGAATTATAGACTGTGTTTGAAGTTGATTTTATTTTTGTATTTCACGTTTTTTTTAAAAAAAAAATATGCAAACAAAACAAATGACGTTTGATATAATTAAAGATAAAAATAGAAATAAAAACGATTTTGTCAGTTTAGTTTTAATTATTTTTTATTTTTTATTTTTTATTTTCTCGAGAGAGAGACATATTAATGATTTTTTTTATACTGAAAATAATCTTTTGATAAAACTATCAAATATATTTTTAAAAATGATTTATGTATGAGATTAAAAATATTTTCATTTTTATTTTCATACAAAAAAAATAAAATTATTTTAAAATAAGTTCTAAATGTATCCATATATTTACGTGATGCGTGTTATAATTCTTTTAAAAAAAAAAGATATCCCATGTGATGAAGGATGGGAATTTCTAAGTGAAGTGATATATGCGTTTCACATTGGGCTCGTTTGTTCAAACTAGCTATCATTGTTGTTGTTTTTGTTATATTGGAAATTCACAAACTTACTTTTTTTTTTTTTTCTCTGAAAACTTGCACCTTATTGAATTGACATGTTATAAAATGCAAACCCTAGCGAATCTATTTACCAGCAAATATATATATATATATATATATATAAACTCTCTTTTCTTTACAAGACGTATATAAAGCTTTTTCATGGTAGAGTATTCTTAGCGTGTTTAATAACATTAGTTCGGATTAAAATCATATGAAAACAAAAAAATTTATATTAAAACAAACAAAATCTTAAAAGTTCTGACTATGTAGTCTTCAAAAGTTAAAACTTCCACACTTTGTTTTCTTGGGTGCAAGTTTGGTGACAAGAAAAAGGAACTATGAATATGAACCAATGAAAAATATCCCCAGCTAGGACAATAAAAATAGAATAACATTTAGTTCATAGATTTAGCATCATTATTCATAATTATTTTCGATTTACGTGTATATTTTTTATGAGAAAAAAATTTTATAATAAATAACAAATTATAATTTAAATTATAATATAAATCTATCCATTAAACGCACATTAGAGATTTATTAATCATCCTCTCTATTTACTATTCACGAGCTTCCTTTATTTTTGTCAAACTTAACGGAAAATGAGCACCTCTTATACGACTTTTATCCAATATGTCTTCCGCCAATTAAGAAAAAACTTTTTGTTTCATTATTTAGAAGTAAGAGGAAAAGAAATAAAGCATTTTTTTTTTTTTTTTTAAAAAGAAGAAACAAACAAACACGCTTAACGAGAAAGAAAAGTAGAGAAAAAAGAAAATATAATGCCTTGTTCACTTCGCGGATTCGAGTTTTCGATTTGAGTTGAGATATGATATTTTTTTAGAGCTTTTTACTGTAATAAAAAATTTTAATGTGACATTTTTAAGAGCTTTTTACTGTAAAAACTTAAAATTAAAAACTCAAATTGATGAAGTGAACGAGGAGCAAATAATAATCCTTAACTCACATAACTCCCTATGATTAAAAAAAAAAAAATCCGAAGAAAGAAAGTTAATAAAGTCGGCTAAACAGCTCCGATAAAAATAACGCAGATTATACAATTAAACGGCGTCTTCTGTGTCGAACTATACAACGAAACTATGAATATCCTATTTGCCAATAATAATAAGGATTTTTACTGTATTTTTTTTTCTAAACTTATGGTGGTTTTTCTCTAAATTTTTAAATTTAATAAGTTATCTTTTTAATTTAGAAAGCTCATTTTAAAGATGATTGTGTTAAATTAGTGTTAAAAAAATACGTTCAGTCATAAATTTTAACATTTTAAAATTTTTAATTTTTTAAATTTAATAAAAATTTTAAAAATAAAAATTTTAAATAAATTTAATTAAATGAGACAAATTATAATAAATTTACAAATTTAGAAAATAATTTATCAAAACTAAAAATATAAAGAATAATTTGTTAAATCACAAAAAGCAATTATGCCAAAAACGTTAATAATAATAATTCCACATTTTCCGTTGCTTTCTTACAAAAAAAATAATAACAATTTTCCGTTGCAAACGACGACACTCTCTGTGGCTTGCACGTGGCCTATAAGAAACAAGTTTAACGGTTGAAAGGTCCAACATGCGGAAATGACCAAAACAACCTCCTCCTTCAATGCCTCAACAGACGAGTAGGGTCACGCGGATTTAACGCCTTAACCGCCGGTGGGACCGAGTCTGGTGTGACGTTTCGGGTAATTAAAACCATCAACCGAGGGTTAAACCGTCAATTCAAGTACAAAATTATTTAATAATCAATTTCCCCTCCCTTATTATACACTATATATATATACACTACATAAGCCCCCTTAGACCAAGAAAACACCACAAGAAAAAAAGAGTACAATTTAGACCACTTTTGCCTTACCTACCGAGCTAAATAACTGTCGGCAAACCTCTGTTTAGACACAAAAACCCACACACACAAAAAAAAAAAAACAAAGAAAAAAAAAAGAAACTTTCTTTAGGTCGTTTTTTTCTCTTGCACATTCTAAAGCCTCCTTGTTGTTGGTGGTGGCTCCGCCGCCAGATCACCGGAGACACACGCAACAATGCAGCACCGCCGCAGTGGTTCTTCTGGGTTTGTACGGCCAGCTTGGTTTTGTTATGCAGTTTTGCTGGTTGTACACTGTCGTTTGGTGGTTGATGTGTCTGCTAAAGGCGCTCAACCCCAGCCGCAGCACAGCCTGATGGACCTGCATTGGAAACCCGCAACCGCCACCTGGTACGGAAGCCCCGAAGGCGACGGCAGCGACGGTGCGGCCTCTCTCAAATTGACCTATTTACTCATAATAACGAGAATAATGGCAACTGCATTTGGTCAACAACTCTGTTTTGACCAATTTTAATTCCATTCATCTATTGGTCCATTATTGTCCAAATATGGCAAACAAAGTCATTTTTGGTGTATTTTGATACCATTTTTTGCCGTTTATTTGGTTGAGTTGGTTTTTTTTTTTTTTTTTACCTTCCCTGTGTAGTTTTAACGAAAACGACTCGAAAGGTTCAAACCCATCTCAGCATTACAGTTTTCTGCCACTTCGTGCCTGTCACCTAATCAGTCAGTTAACCATGGAAAGACCGTTGGAATTATTTTATTTTTACCACATTCTCCGAAAGTAGCCTCTTTTTTACACCTACAAACATAATTCTCAACTAAATTTTGACCAAATTTTTGTCCAAAAAGGTGAAAAAAATTTAACTGCTCATAGTGTGGTTTACTACAGGTGGGGCGTGCGGATACGGGTCGTTGGTGGACGTGAGGCCACTGAGGGCGAGAGTGGGGGCGGTGAGTCCAGTGCTGTTCAAGAACGGGGAAGGGTGTGGGGCGTGCTACAAGGTGAAGTGTCTGGACAACAACATCTGCTCGCGGAGGGCGGTGACCATCGTTGTGACGGACGAGTGCCCCGGCGGCTACTGCTCCAACGGCCGCACCCACTTCGACCTCAGTGGTGCAGCATTCGGGCGCATGGCTCTGGCCGGGGAGGGAGGACAGCTCAGGAACCGAGGAGAGCTTCCCGTTATTTACCGCCGGTATGTATGTGTAGATATATATGTTGTCTGGAAGCCCAACTCTTGTTTGAAGTTCGTTTTGTCTCTGTTTTTTACATTTTTTAAGAAAATAAGAAATAAAAACCGAAAAAATAGCGTTTTACACAATTAAAAATAAAAAAAAAAAAATAATTTTTTAATTTAGTCTAGAAAATAAAAGAGAAATAAAAAATAAATTTTAATTATTTTTTATTTCTTGTTTCTATTTTTTTCTCTTTTAAGTAGAGAGAGTGAAAGAGAGATTAATAAATTTTTTTATACTGAAAATAATCTCTTAATAAAATTACTAAATACATTTTTAAAAATGATTTTTGTCTGAGATTGAAAATATTTTTATTTATTTTCATATAAAAAATAAAATCATTTTAGAATAAGTTCCAAACGCACCTTAAATTTTTACACCACCTCATTTTTTTCAGTATAAAAAGTTTAGTTTATGAAAGAAATTATTATAATATAAAAAGTTTACTTTAAAATTTTATAAAAGAAAATACTGTATAAAAAAATTTGAGCTATAAATCGAACTATCCCAAATAAGGAGACTTAGAAAGTTCAGTTCCTATGGGTATAACATATGGTTGTGTCATGTGCTCCCTAATTTCTCTCTAATCTCCTTTAGCTGATCCATCTACTAATTTTTTATTTTATTTTATTTTATTTATTTTTAATTTGAGGAAGTCGATCTGTTTTGTTTGCTTCAACTGTCGCTTTTTTTTTTTTTTTGTTGTCACATAATATCCAAATTTATTTTGTTTTTCTTTGTTTCCCTTGTCTTTGTTCGCATATGTTTTTTAGTTCATCAATAGACGAATTTATAATACTGGAAATGACTAAATCACCCTTTTTCTTTCACGTACTTGAGAGTTCTTCTTATTTGAGAACAAAATTTTAAAAATATTACTCGAGTATTTTTTGCTGATGATCAATTTAATAAATAAGTTGAAACGGTGATTTTTATGGTTTTAAGCTATCTTTAATAAACTTTAAATAACTTGATTTTAGTTGGTCTATATACTATTTGATTATGATGTGAATTCATTTAAAAAAAAACAGACAATACATTTGTTTTTGGAGTCAAGTTATTAAGAGCCAAAGCCCCTGTCACGTACTTGAGGTTACATAAATGGTCATAATTTAACTTTTGATTCTTGATAGTATTGATGTTACTTAGAGTACTTGCATAGATCACAATATTCTAGTATTCAATTTTATGTTCCTTTCTCAAATTAGTGTGTTTTACATCATACTTGCATCATACTTACATCATACTAGATTACTTAAGGTCCGTTTATTTCACTGATTCGAGTTTTTAATTTGAGTTGTGATGTAATTTTATGTGAGAGTCTTTTAGTATAATAAAAAAAATTAAATGTGACTGTTTCTGAATATTTTTTACTGTAACAAAACTCAAATCAGTGAAATAAACGAGATCTTAATTGTATATCTGTATGCCAATTATAGTAATGAAAGCAAAGGTTTTGGTTCTTCTTGCTATGGTGGTTATGTATGGATATAAATTAAGAAAAGACAGGCCAAAATTAGTGGGTCCATTTTGACACAAAAGATGTTTATTTCTCTTATCCTCTTTGTCTGCAGGACACCATGTAAATATCCTGGAAAGAACGTTGCCTTCCATGTCAATGAAGGCTCAACAAATTATTGGCTCTCTCTTCTGGTGGAGTTTGAGGATGGAGATGGAGACGTTGGGGCAATGCATATAAGAGAAGTACGTACCTATAAAATTTTTTCCGTGAATTTACTTTGTCAATGCTATCATCACTTTTTTTTTTCTTATTCTCAATATTTACAGTTTGACACGTAAACTTAATATATCATGAGTTAAAACAGTGATACTAACGTTTCTTTTAATTAACTTTATTTCTCTTAGTAAAGCTCCATTAAAATCATGATAGTGTAGTCATGCCGAATCAATAAAAGCTACGCATTAGAGTTGTTGGTGGGTTTCTCTTTCGTTTAAAAAGTATTCCCTAAACGTGACCAAAAGGCTGTGGCCAATCCACACAAATTCTTAGAGACAAAGTACAGTAATCAATTACGATTTTTTTAACCCTTGTGAACTCTCTCGAGACTTCCTAATATCCCGGATATGTCACCTTAATTACACTCCATCTGGCCCCAAATTTTCTGTCTTTATATAGAAAAAATATCTTTTATTTGGCCCAGTTTCGGATACATTGTTTTCCTACTTATTTTATCAACATGTGCAAATCTTAATGGAGCCAAAGTGCATCAATGACACTTTATTTATTTATTTATTATTTTGCTTGCACTTTTTCCTCTTCCATTCACCTATATTCCCTTCACTTGGTGCATGTGACACATAGCCCCACACTCTTAAAAGGTCTCACTCCAAGCATGTCCAAAAATTTTATATTATTATTTTCCTTTTCCTACATTTTCTTTTTCACCCATACTTTGTGATTCACTGATGTTTTTTTAATAATAAAAATCAGTAATTCGACGTTTAGTTCATAAATTCATAATCATAATTAAAAATTATTCTCGATTTATGTATTTTTTTTAAAAAAAATATTATAATGAATTATAAATCATGACACAAATTCACCAACTAAACGCACATTAAAATAACTTATGTTTTATTTTATATTGGCAGGGAAGTTCTAACCAGTGGCTAGAAATGAGCCATTTATGGGGAGCAAATTGGTGCTTTAATGGGGGGCCGTTGAAAGGACCATTTTCGGTGAAGTTAAAGACACTTTCAACAGGAAGGACTCTCTCTGCCAGAGACGTTATTCCCAGCAATTGGTCTCCAAAAGGAACTTACACTTCTCGCTTCAACTTCTTCACTTGAATTAAAATTCCAGACTTTCACCAAAAAAAAAAAAAAAAGCGAACTCCTTTTTTCCCCCCATTTGTATGCCCTGAAAGGCTCTCCCTGGTTTGGTTTCCCACGACACCAAAAGTAGCCGTTGTCGGGTTGTGCTTCTTCTTTTTTCTTTTTTTTTTTTTTTTAAAGGGAAAAGTAGCCGTTGGAATGCACAATATAAAATAGCATCCGATGCTCTTTTTTTTTTTTTTTTTTTTTTTTTTTTTATTTACTTGTGGTTTTGTTTGTTGTTAGAGTGTGGAAACTGGTTTTTTTTTTTTTTTTTTTTTTTTTGATAATTAAGTGTGGAAACTGGTCAGTAGGTATGTAGCCCCTCCTCTCCAAAGGAGAGAGAGCGTATGTTGTTGACTATTTGTTTGCTTTGTAACTTGTAAGTTTGTGGGGCCCTGTCTTTAATGAATGTGGACCGTTGATCCCAAGTATTTTAATTAACTCGGAGACAAGAACTGGATAATTGGGTCCGTTTTCAGTTTTCTGCTCCATACGGTCAGTTCGCTTTAAAAAGTCGCACTTCAACATAAATTCTAACAAATATATATTTTATAAAAAAATTACACCAAAAAAATTAATCAAATTGAATATAAAAATAAATAAATTAAATTAATTATTATTTTAATTTATTTAAATAAATTATAAAAATTTTATTTTTAATTTATAATTTATAAATAATTATAATTTATATAGTTATAAATTATAATTTAATAAATTTTAACTTAATTTTAAAAATAAAAATTAGTCTATATTTTCTTAAACTTTTCATATTAATCTATTTCTTACTATTTCTGTTTATATATTTATACTTACCACCACGAATCAAAAGTTGCACTTTGGAGACAAGGAATCAATTTTTTGTTTTCCCTTTAAAGCTATTAAAACAAATAATTTTAGCTAAAATAAAACATCTATAATAAATTTAAGATTTAATGTGGATGATCTTTAATCAGATTTTATAGTATTTTTATGATATTAAGGTAATAGTTTATGAGATTGTAATTTGTAATTAATTGAGATTATAATTAATTAAAATTTAACAATTTATAATTATTCTATAGATCTTTATATGATTATTTTTTAGAAAAATCTATAAATAGAGCTTTAAAAAAAATATTATACGATGGTGTGTGAATAAAAAATATTCTCTTATTTCTTCTCTCAATTTTCTTATTCTTATTTTTATTTTTTCACTCCGTTTGCTTTATTTTATTTACTGACAGGATCCAAAATATAATTTAGGCCTCTAAATAAAATACAATAATGTTTATTTACATGTAATCGAAATGAGTATGAATCGGAGTGGGTAAGATTTAGAATGAGGAATCGGAGTCAGAATAAACTGTTTACTTAGTGATAGGATTCATAATCGGAATCATTTCAAATCTCATTCATACGTTTATTTATACCCAGAATAAGAATGAAAAAGTGTAAAAGTATTAATATTCCCCTTAAATTAATTTGATATTTTCAATTTAAAAAATATATTGTGTACTTATTATATTAAAATTAATCATAATTAAAATATTTAGTGTAATAATTGGATACTAAAATAATAAATATAAATTATACAACTATTTAAAATATAAAAATAATTTTAAATAAATTTAAATAAAAAAATAAAAAAAATATTGTTAAAAATAAAAATATATTATTAATTTATTAAAAAATAAAGTACATATTTATTATATTAAAGTTAACAATAATTATGCTAATATTATAATATTAGGCAAATAAAATAATAAATATATGTTACATTTATTATTTTTTGAATTTTATTTTTAATTGTGTATTTATAAATAAAATAAGGATATAATAGTAAATTAATATTAATATTAGAAATGAAAATCGCAATCTCAAGAGAATATGAGAATGTCAATCTCATCATTCAATTTTAAATTTAAATAAGACCTATTAATTTTACTCTTATTTTAAAATAAAATAAATAAATAAATATAAAAATGAGTCTTATTTCTTACTTTTATTTTTTAATCTTAATAAATAAACATGTAATAAAATAATTCATCGTCTGTGGGAATCGCACCCACGACCACATCGTGAAAAGCCGTGCTGAGCTTAGACGGTCTCACATTTTCTGCGGTTCGTATTTCTATACATTTATTTACAAATGGCTTTGTAATATTCTCCCATTTATCATCTTTTGCGACACAATTACTACATTCGTGGAAGTAAATAGGAGTTGGAACGTACCAATATGAGAACGGTCAGAACTTTCTAATTTCTACCACGTGACAACACATATGCGATACATCATTACTGGATGACGAAGAGCAATAAATTATTTAAGATTTAGTTTATTTTATCAATTTAAATTTTTAATTATAATTTTATTATAGTTAAAAATTTTTATAAAAAATTATATTTTATTTTTTTTTATTATAAAATTTTTACATAAAATTACATTTTAATTTAAATTAAAAATTTAAATTTGTAAACTGAACTACGTATTTGATACCACATTGTTTAAGGCAAAACAGGAAAAGATATACCAAATCAACGCATTGTGATCATGCGACAAGGGGCATGTCAATTAACATTGGGGGGTGATTAAGATGAGAAATGCTAATGAGTACTACCCACACTTCGTCCGTACACTATTTTAAGCTAAACTCTAGGTCAAAAAATATGAAACGGATTAAAAAAAAAAAGTTCCTGGAACCAAAAGATGCAATAAGCCATGGTTAGGTGTCGGCAGGCATTTAGGATCTGTTTGGTTTATGAATTCAAATAATGTGATTTGAATTATTTTTAATTTATGTGTATTTTTTATGAGAAAAAATACTATAGCGATCATGAATTATGATTCGAATCGGGAATCGAATTTAAGAATCAAACAAACTCTTAGTGTTATAGGATAAGTGTAGTTGTCTGTGGTTGACAATTGACATGATAGAATCACAAAAAATACATTTAAAATGAAAATAATTTTAAATTATGATTTTAAATTCATGAATTAAACGCCTTTAAAGACAAAAATACTAGTAGAATATTTGTGAGAATGTGAGCTATGAATAATGTATCGTATCATCACCCACATGCAATGAGCTAAAAAAGCTTTTCACAACTAGTTTGGTTCCTCATGGGTGGGTGGTGACAAAAGGGATATGATCTCCACCACGTGGAAGGGTCCCCTTAAGATTTTGGGCCTTGGCTGATGGGCACGTGACTTTCCGTTATCACGTGGGATTTGCCACGTTATGATTCCCCAACGAGACAACAACGAATCTTCATAAATGTGAAGCTTCTGAGAGGGTTTTAGTTTCATAAATTATTCATGCACCGCACCTATTATGTCATAATCACGTATCACGTTCATGTTTATATTATTTATATGATACACTTAATTAATTAAAAATTTACATTTAGATATTTTATCTATAGAAACTCTTTGTAATTATTTTTCTTTCTTATTCTACATTAATTGCTTACTTACAATTATCATAAAATTCCAACCTAACTCTTATATAAATTATAGTCATAGCATATTTATAAAACTAAATTAATTAAATAATAGATTTTAGTATTATTTAAACTAAAGGGTAGTTTACTGCGTAAATTATTCACTTTTAATTAATAAAAAGATTCTTTTTACGTAAATTCTCTTTCTAAGATTAAAAAAAAAAAAAAAAAAAAAAAAATTTCACGCAAGTAAAGATTTTTTAGTATGTAAATTATTTTTTTGTCAATCGTAATAGAAAATTTATTCAGTAAACTACTACTTATTTTAAATAACTTTAAAATATTCTATTTACTTAGTTTAATTTTATAAATCTATTATTTAATACATTCTCCGCATAATTAATAAATAACAATGTATTGGTTTTTTTTCCTCGGATATTAAGTTCCCTTCTAAAAAAGAAAATATTATGCACCCAGTAGATATTGGGGTGTCGTTGCTTAAGGCTTTCTTTTATTTTTGGCTCAATCAATAAGTTTCATTCTTCTTTTCGGCTCTTTTTTTTTTTTTTTTTTTTTTCATGAATAGACTAAAGTGTGATAATATTTTTATTTTTATTTTTAAGACTATTGGATAGACTAGTTCCATGTGTAGACTAGTGTGATAATATATATATATATATTTTTTAGGGATTACTATACAAATGTAAAACTAATAACTAAAATTATATTAAATAGTAGACTTTTAAAATTAGATTAAGTAAATAAAAGATTTTAAAACTATATTTGATGTAAACAACAATTTACCGTGTAAATATTTCATTTATGACAGGTAGAAAGATTAAATAAATGATGAATGGTAACATTAGTGGAGGGAATGAGTCCCTTCCGCTTCAAAAGCTAAAGCCAAGTTAGGAAGAAAGGTCCGCACAGCCATTCTGCTCGACGACATCCACAGATACATGTGCTTATTATTCTTCAAAATGAATTTTAAGCCTTGGAAAATAAGGAACTCGAAAATATCAACAAAAGAAACTTAAAAGTAATAACTACAACGTAGTTGATAGACGGTTAAAAGGTGTCTTCACTTAGTAGTGACTAGCTATGTTTAAGCAGCTTTCTCGCCCTCTGCTGGGGCAGGAGGATCCTCTGGTTTTGATGAGTCTGACGTAGCTTTAGTGGTGTCATCTTTAGTAGGTGAAGCCGAATTATCTCTGGACGCGGCTCCGGCTGTAGTTGATTCAGGAGCTTTCCCGTTCTTGGCATCCTTCCCTTCATTTGAGTCCTTGCCATCTTTGGCAGGTGCAGGCGGGGGAGGTATCATGTGCGGTGGAGGATTCTGCTTCAGCTTCAAGAGGACTTGGCGCATCCTTGAGAGATCAGTGGGCTTCCCGGGTTTAGGGCCATGAATGACGACGACTGAAGGCTTCTTCTCAGCATCCTTCTTCCCTCTCTTCTCAATAGTTGGGACTTCGCGGGGAATGATCTCTGCTATTGCTTTCCAATAATGTTTGTCAGCTTCTTTGTGGAACTTCTCTTGGTTTGCCAAGTACAGCTGCAAAATAGCTCATTCATTAGGACGAAACACGGCAGACGTGTATTTTGCACTATAGAAAAATAAAATAAAATAAAAAGAGGGTTTCGGGGAATTGAGAAATGACATTAGAAAATCTACCTTCTCTCTTTCCCTGTTGTTAGCCTTGTTAGTTTCACAAGTGAGCTTCCTTTTCTCATAGAAGGAGCGTTTATACTCTTCAGCTTCCTCAATGATCTGGTTTCGCATTTCCTTCTCTATTTTCTCCTTTTCCTCTAGATGGATGGCATTTTGACTGCATTAATGCGTTAAAAAAAAAAATGCCTGTGATCTTATGCTCAACCTCAGACAACACAAATAAGAACTACAAATAAAATATGGACCTAAAAGGTCTTTTCATTCAAATCAAACTCTGGATATAGATCATGAAAAGGGCTTCCATTATTTCGTTAGGTCCAATATTAGAGATTAATGATGACATTTTGTGTGGTTGTTTCGGGTGAGCTGAACAAAGAATCATAATCATTATGGAATTGGGAGATATACAAGAAATAGAAGAAAAAAAATGGAGGGATGATAACGGATTATTATCCTAGGAATGTGGCAAACACGCTACGCTACGCTTATACAACAACAACAAGGCTTAATCCCAACTTAATTGGGGTCGGCTATATAAATTTCACTTTTCCACACGGCTCTATTCGAAATTAAACTTTTCTGAAGGCCTGTCTAGAATGTCTTTCCTAACGACTTCGGTCCATATAATTTTTTGTCTACCCCTCACTCTCCTAGTATTAGGTATAAGAATGTCCTCCCAAGCACGAACTGGTGCTTCTAGCGGTCTACGTTGGACATGCTCGAACCACCTCAAGCGGCATTTGCGCACCTTATCTTCTATTGGTGCTACACCTACTTTACTACGAATAACTTCATTCCTTATGCGATCCATTCTCGTATGGCCACTCATCCATCTTAATATACGCATTTCTACCACACTCATCTTATATATATATTGTCTCTTAATGACCCAACATTCACTACCATACAACATAGCCGGGTGGATTACAGTCCTATAGAAATTTCCTTTCAACTTAATAGGCATCTTGCCATCACATAAAACTCCGTAGCATTCTTCCACTTAACCCACCCTGCCTTAATCCTATGTTGAATATCCTCTTCTATATCTCCTTCGTACTGCACTATAGACCCAAGGTACTTAAACTTCCTAGAAGCCCCAATCTCCACACTCTAAAGAAATTCCAACACTTTGATTACTTGAGTTACTAAACCTACAATGCATGTATTTAATTTTTGTCCTACTTAACTTAAATCCCTTCGTCTCGAGAGTCTGTCTCCACAGTTCTAACTTACGGTTAACTCCTTCCCTATGTTCATCTACTAAAACTATATCATCCACAAAAAGCATACACTAAGGAACTCTATCTTGGATTTCTCTTGTCAGCTCATTCATCACAATGGTGAAAAGATAAGGACTAAGCCACCTGGTGACAGGTATATACTCGTAGTCATACATATATTTGAATTGGTAATCAATAATATTTACCCATATCTCAAATGATCCAGGAATGTATTAACAAAACAAATACAAATGAAATTAAAATTTGAATACAGACCAGATACATTCTTAAAAGATTATAAGTAAATCACAATGGTATCACTATCAGTTTATCAGAAGACCAGGTCATGAAAGAGAACTTTTGCTATGCAAACCCCTTAAAAGAAGACAATTCACAACTTTCCCATAGGGAGAGGGCCGTTAAAGTAGTCATGAAATGTACCATGTAATCATTTCTCTATCATTAAATTGACTTATATTATATATCAGGATCCAGGTTTAAACTATAATTAAAACCTAGTGTTTGAGCTCAATAACTTGAGAATTCAAATAAATGATCATATGAAAAGACAGCGTTAATTAAAATGTTAAATAGCTTATATGGATGAAACGTCCATTACGATAATGAAAGTCACAAGCGTTTAAAAGATTAAGCTACTAAGATTAACATGAAAAGGAAAAGTAAGAACTACAAAATTGAACTTTGCAATCAAACCTACGAAAACTCGAAGCCAATTTTTCTCTAAGGAACCTCAGAATCATCCTTAAACTCCACAAAGTTTAGACAAAAAAGGCCAATACTTAGCTTAATATTAAGCACATTCCATCTACAAAAGTCCAATCTTTTAACTTCTAACACAGCCTCCATAAATAAATTCAAATCCAGACTCCAGATAAGCAATTAAAAGGTCAAGATCTAGTTCTAACCTCTACCTCGAGAAAAAGTAAACAGGAAAACAAGATAGCAAATAAGGAAATGAAAATCAAATTAACGAACGGGAGAATATGATCACCAAATCAACGTGTCTATTTAGATCAAAAAGGGAAAGAAATGGACAAAAAGCTCACCGACGCCATTCGCGCAGAGCGAACCCTTCCTCTCGCATATCCTCCGGCGGCGGCAAAATCGGTTCGTCCGATGTGAAAATTCCCCCATCATCATCGTTCCCAACATCTTCTTCGTAGGATTTTCCATTTCCATTGGGCTCGAGAGCGGCCGATTCGAAGGGAGAAGAGAAGTCCGGGCTAGGCGATGGCATGCCGAAGCCGTAAGCGTGGTCGGCGACGTCGTCGTCTTGGGGTAATGGTTCGGAGGAGGAGAACTCGCTGTAGGCGGCGTAACTGTCGTCGTCGAAGGGTCCGCCAGCGGCAGGATCGTGGTGGAGGTCGGTTTGGTCGTCGCCGTCGTGGCGGAAAGAGTCGAAAGACGCCATTTTTGTTTCTTCAAGCTTCTGTTAGCTCCCGTGTATGTGTTTCTCTCTCTCTCTCTCTCTCTCTCTCTCTAGACGCGATTTCAGTGTTTGAATTGTGGAGATCGTCGTGTTCGGATCGGAAGGGACAGGTAAGGGATTTTGATGCTCGATTTCCAAAAACTCCTCTCTCTCTGCTGTCTCCTCTTCTCTCTCTAAAAATGAAGGTGAAGATGAAAGTTCAACGCGCCACGCGGTAATTAGGGAGTTTGAGATGAAGGAGGGGAAGCAAGCGGTGGCGTTGTACTTTTCTTTCTTTGAGTAATTTGCATTTGTTGGCCTACAAACTCTAAAATATGACAACTGTTTGCACATTCTTTTGGATTTTCACAAATAGACCCTCAAAATCTAAAATATTGATAATTAAAGCCTTTCATCCATTTTTGCTAATTTTTTAATGGAATAGGTCACTTGTAAAACATGTGATCAAATAAATAAGGTTATTTTAGTAAATAGACAATTTTTTGTATCAACAAATACTAAAATAAATTAAAAAAAACAGGGAAAGAAAAAAATCCTCTTAATTAAAAAAAAGAAAAATAAAACTTTAAAGTTCAAACGCATTCTAAATTAATAGACAGAAGGTAGGGATGGCAACGTGATAAATTTAGGGTTGAGTGGTCTTCTCGCTAATTCGTCTTATGAAAAAAAAAAAATTTAATATTCTCGTCTCATTAACCGGCATAAATTGGTGGAGTATAGTGCGAGTTTCTCCACCATGAATTTAGAATACTTGTGATGCCCCACTTATCTGTTTTATTATTTTCATTGTAAAATAAATAAGTTATTAAGTAATCAATAAATTATACAAAAGATTATTTTAAAAATAAAAGAAAGATAGTTTTAAATTTTCATATATATTAAGTAATACTAGGTTGAAAGATGTGCCTAACGCACGTCCTTTTAGGTTTTTTTTTTTTTTTTTTTTTCTTGTTCTTTACATTGCAATTTGCATGTCATTTTTAAGTTTATTTAAAATTATTAAGTATGATAATGTTTCAATACAAACATGTTTTTTAATTTTATTTTTTCATTTATTTATTTGTTTGTTTTTAGTATTGTTTGAGATTCTTCTCCAATCAACAGAGAAGAGATTCTTATTTATCCAAAACTCTTTTATAGTCAAACTCAAGTTTATATGCTGAGTGAGTCTTTTCTCATTTGAGTCTCAGTATTTGTATTCACTCTTGTGCTATTTTAATCTTTATTGATGGATCTGGTCATTGATTCGGAGTCAAATTCGTTTATATTTAGGACCATTTATGTTTTATGTAATTTATTTGTTGTGAAATGAAATTCCCCATTTAAAAAAAAAAAAAGAACTCTTTTATGGTGGGAAGATTTATAATGAATACAACGGTATAGACAAAAGTCCAAAAAAAAAAAAAAAGTGTTTCAGTTGACTAGATTTCTTTACTTAAGTGGGAAGCATCATTAATGTTCACCGCAACAACATTTTAATACAATAACTCAATAAAATTAAACAAAGAATGGAACTCTAAACAACAACAAGAGTGGTATCATAAATCACTACACGTCCTCATTTTGGCAACTAACGCATAGACCTGACCTCTTGTGATATAGCAGGTTCTTTCTCTATGGAAATCTGCCAGTATATTCTCATCTGTACTTGTAATTATTCCACCAATGATCTGAAATTTTCAGAAGAAAATGGAATAACTCTATATCCTGTATGAAGCCAGTTGCAGAGAAATGTAAGTGAGATTTTCGGCCCATGAAAATGGAACTTCTTCTAGTTCCAATCAAAAGTCAGTTATTCTTTCTGCACAAGATGCTCAACATCTCCCAGCTCCACCTCACTTCCTTGCCATTCGCGGTTATCCTGGAACAACAACTCAATCTGCTCCAATGACTTCCCTTTTGTTTCTGGGACAACGGTGTGGACGAACAAAACCGAAAGAGCAGAAATCGCAGAAAAGATGAAGAATGTCCCACCAACGGAAATCGCCCGGGAAACAGAAAGGAAAGACATGGCAACTATGCCACTGCTCACCCTGTTGCCAACAGCACCAAGTGCCGCTGCTTGAGCCCTCAGCCTTAGAGGGAAGATCTCGGATGTCAAAACCCAGCAGACAGGGCCAATTCCCACAGAGAAAAAAGCTACATTGCCACAAATAGATAAAATAACTAATAGAATCCCAATTTGTCCTTTTCCCAGAAAAGTAAGTGTGAAGCCCAAACTGAATAAACAAAACGTCATTCCAATGGTGCTGATATAGAGCAATGGCTTTCTCCCAAGTTTGTCTATAAGGATGATGGCAACCAATATGAAAACAGTCTTTGTGACTCCCACTGCAACAGTTGCAGCAAGTACCTTTGATTTTCCCTCGATCCCAGCTGCTATAAAGATTTCGGGGCTGTAATACACAGTTGCATCTATTCCTGTTATTTGTTGGAAACACTGAATTCCAAAACCAGTGACCAACATTCGGCGAATTGCAGGAGAAGGCCTCAACAATTCGCGCCATACAGGTTTCTCCTCGTACTTCTCTGCATTGGAAATTCCAGCAGCTAATTGTATATCAGCCAGTCTTTCCTCCACCTCAGCCTCATTCTCATTGGTTTTCAGTAGCACTGATCTCGCTTCATCAATTCGATTCTGCATGACTAACCACCTGGGAGACTCGGGGATTATAAAAAGAGCAAAACCAATAAAGATCGAGGGTAAAATTCCCACAGCAAGCATTATCCTCCAGTTTATGTGCACCGGAAGGCCAGAAAATGCATAGTTCGAGACATAACCAAGTAAAATGCCTAGATTTATAAAAATCTCTGGAAATGAGGTGAGAGAGCCTCTGGAAACTGTTGGTGATATCTCAGCAATATAGACTGGGGCAATCATGACTCCCAAACCAATTCCAACCCCAGCCAAGAATCTACCAATCATTAGTACTTGGAACGAAGGCGCAACTGTCATTATACCTGCACCTATTTGAAAGACAACAGCGGCGAAGGCCATTGTCCACTTCCTACCAATGACATCAGATGTTTTACCTCCAGCTAAACTACCAAAAAGCGAAACGATGCTCAAAATCCCAACAAGTATTTCTTCCTGTACTTCGGTAATCTTTAAATCCTCCTGGATGAATATGATTGCTCCACTCATTACACCTACATCTGCCAAATGAGAAACAAAAAACCTGAGTTGAAATTTACTTCGGCTGAAAAATTTCCAATAGTAATTGCGAAAATTTCTAAACAAGATGAGAATGACTATCTATGTTTCTCTCCCTAACTGATAGATAGCAAACTGCATTAAATTAATGCAGCAACCTTTCTAAGAACTTGGTTATCACCTGAAGATGCCATATAAAGAGCATGGCTATAGCAGAAGAAGAAAAGAGTTCCATAATGTTACTATGTTCAAATGTATTTTACAAGTCTCTCACTTCAAATGGAGCCAAACTTAATTTTAATTGATCACACAAACTCTCTTACAGAAGATAAATCAATCAAAGATGATTCCTTAGTACAACAAGAACTTCAACATAATTTTGAGTATAATAGTTTCGTTTTCCACTCAAGTTAAAATTAAATTTAATCTTCCAATCCTATACTTTGAACCGGGGAATCTGTTACTGATCATTCCACAGAATATCAGAAAATTGAATAGCTCCTTGAAATACATCTAACATTGCTATTGCTAATAAAACTCCTTAACAAAAAAACATATAAAACAATAACAATGAACTTGCAAGCAATATGCTAAAAGGATTGGATTGGCTCTCACACAATTCAAACTTCACGTATTAATAATATCATAAAAAGCACAAAGTAATGACAATATTTTATATCCTCTCAGAAATATAAGAAAGGCAGAAATTTTTTCTCATATCAGTCAATTATGGAAAGCAGATTGCAAAGAGAAAATATATAAAAACAAACACAAACATAATCTACTTGGTAAAAAAAAAAAAAAAGAGACGAAAACAAATTGCAAAAAGAGAAAACAACCGGGAAAGCCAATAAATCAAGGAAAAACAAAAACAATTATGCGTACCATAGCCAAGGAGAACATTGTTAAGAGAAGCAAAAACGGCACAGGCAAGGACATATTTCCTGGTACTGCTTCCCCTATCTTCTGTCTTATGGTGATGTTGTGAAAGGTCAAAATCGTGATCATCTGTGAGCTCAGAATCCATTCTCTTGTATTTGTTCTTAGTCCCCAACGAAATACCAGACATACCCATCTCTCCATTCCCAGTTTCTTGGACATCCATCAATCCCATCTCAAATATTATCTATCCCGAACTGCCAGTTTTCGATCCAAAAACAGGGAAACGAAGCAGACCCAGAAGTTGTTTTGAAGAGTTTTGACTGTTAAGAGCTTCAGACTGACTCCGCAGATTGGGCTTTTAGATCTGAACAATGAGGAAGACAAAACTCCGCAAGTGGGACTTTTTTTATTTATTTATTATGTTTTTCCAAGCAAACGAGGAAGACCCACTTGGCATATTTTACATGTTGAAAGTTTCAATATCGCGTGTGGAGCCATGGCCTTGACTTCCCAACTTTCTATTTTCGTTGAGGAAACTTTCTTTTTTTTTTTTTTTTTTTTTTTTTTTTTTTTTTTTTAAATTCAAGAGAGCTTAATAGAAAAAATAAAAGTAGATACCTTACTTCCCAAACTTTCTCTTTTCGTTAAGGACACTTTTTTTTTTTTTTTTTAATTCAAGAGAGCTTATTAGAAAAAATAAAAGTAGATCTCTACCTTGTTAGATTTATATAGGAAAACTGTTTATTTTATATATTTTTTAATTTAATATTATTTTAATTAAATTTAATGGTTATAAATTGATATTACTATAAAACTGTGCTATTAAAAAAACTCCCTTAATTCAAATAGTTCTTTTGAGGTAACATCTGTCATGTGTAAAGTTCTGAGGTCTCTGTAAATACTTTTTAAAAATAAGGAAAATATTTGTAATTTTGAATCACCAATAGATTAAGGATGTTTAATTTATAAATGTAAAATTATTCTATTTTATGCGTATTTTTTATGAAAAAAAATATTATAAAAAATTATAAATTATAATTCAAAATCAATAACAAATGCAGGAAATAAACATCTCATAATAGTTTTGTTTTGCTTTTATATTCTGACTCTTCCTTCCAAATTTGTGTTTGTTAATGTCCAAGCAAATAGGGGTATGTCCGAGTTTTTTTTTTTCTAAACAGTTGTGTCTGATATTAGAGTTGTTAGTTGGTGAGTTAGGGTGTAAATTTATTTGGATTCTTTCTTGGGTTCTTCTACCTCTACGTAGGAACTCGTACGGACAGTGAAGATTTTTAATCGGTAGATCTTATATATACAAGATAAAAAAATTACAAAATAGACAGTTTTACAGGACAAAAAAAAAAAAAAAAATGACTTCTTCAAGACAAAAATAAAAAAGGATTAAAATGAAAAAATAAATGAGTTTTAGTGCAATTAGAACCGAAACAAAAAAGATAAAATTTCAAGATTAAAAAAAAGGGGAAAAAGGACTAAAATGAAGAAATAAATAAATTTTATGGTAAAAAAACTAAAAAGAAAAGTAAAATAAAATTTTAAGAAAAAAAAAAAAAAAAAAAAAAACTAAAATAAATAAATAAATAAATTTTAAGTTAAAAACAGAGAAAAGTTAAAAGGAAAAAAAATGAAATTTTAGGATAAAAATAAATAAGTTAAAAAAGGACCAAATAAAAAATAAATGAGTTTTATAGTAAAAAGAACCAAAAAAATAAAGTTTCAGAATAAAAAAAGATAAAAATAAAATGAAAAAATAAATAAATTTTAAGTAAAAATAACGAAAACTAAAAATAAAATAAATTAAAGTTTTAGGATAAAGATTAAAACAAGAGTAAAAAGGACTAAACTAAGGAAAATAAATAAATTTGGGGTTAGAAAACAAAAAGAATAGAAAAAGAGGCTTGAAAAAAAGAGAGAGAGAGGGAGGTGACTTTTTCGACCAAAACGTGGCCGTATTGATCCAAAAATATATATAAATATAAAAATAAATATAAATTTTATTTATTTTATCAATTTAAATTTTTAATTCTAATTTTATTATAATTAAAATTTTTTATAAAAATTCACATTTAATTTTTTTAATAATAAAAAATTTAAATTCGCGGAGGGATTATACTAAATTAAAATTATCCAAAACGTCGCCGTATTGGTCCAAAACGTGTATATATAAGCATTAGGGTAAATTTGGGATTTCCGCAAACCGCCATAACAAACCATTCATTTCATTCTCTCTCTCCGTCTGTGTCTGGCTTCGCGTCTTCTCCCAATTTCTCTAACCTCACTGCCATGTTGTTCATCACATCCCTGAACCAGAAAACCCTAGCCTTAAACCTAAACCCCGGCACCACCACTCTCCATGACCTCAAGCTCGCAATCCATGAAGTCTCCGGCACACCAATTCCCCTCCAACGCCTCTTCCTCTCCCAAAGCCTCCAATTGTACTCTATCACCGACTCCACTCTCCTCTCCGACCTCGGAGTCCGTGCCAATTCAACCCTAACCCTCCACATCCCCTTCCATGGGGGAACGCAACCTCCCGCCATCCCCAAACCCCGCCTCGAATTCCTCAACTCCAAACCTCCGGCCAACTATGTCGCCGGACTCGGCCGTGGTGCCACCGGGTTCACTACCCGGTCCGATATTGGTCCCGCGAGGGCCGCTCCTGATCTCCCTGATCGCTCCGCCACTACCATCGGTGGCGCTGCTGGAGCTCCAGCTGTCGGTCGAGGCAGGGGAAAGCCTGGCGATGAAGAGGAGGAGGAGGAGGGCGACGACAAGGGTTACGACGAGAATCAGAAATTCGATGAGTTCGAAGGGAACGACGTCGGATTGTTCGCTTCAGCGGAGTATGATGAGGACGATAAGGAGGCCGATGCAGTCTGGGAAGCGATTGACATGAGAATGGATTCGAGGAGGAAGGATCGGAGAGAGGCCAGATTGAAGCAAGAGATTGAGAAGTACAGAGCGTCGAATCCGAAGATTACCGAGCAATTTGCGGATTTGAAGAGGAAATTGCACACTTTGTCTACTCAAGAGTGGGATAGTATACCCGAAATTGGGGATTACTCGTTGAGGAATAAGAGAAAGAGGTTTGAGAGCTTTGTGCCTGTTCCAGACACGCTTCTCGAGAAGGCGAGGAAAGAACAGGAACATGTCACCGCGTTAGACCCGAAGAGTAGGGCTGCTGGTGGAACGGAGACGCCGTGGGGCCAGACTCCGGTTACGGATCTGACGGCCGTTGGCGAGGGAAGAGGTACTGTTCTGTCTTTGAAATTAGATAGGCTTTCGGATTCTGTATCTGGGTTGACTGTTGTAGATCCCAAGGGGTACCTTACTGATCTTAAGAGCATGAAAATTACTAGTGACGCTGAGATTTCTGATATAAAGAAGGCGAGGTTATTGCTAAAAAGTGTAACTCAGACGAATCCAAAGCATCCTCCGGGGTGGATTGCTGCGGCAAGGTTGGAGGAAGTGGCTGGAAAAATTCAGGCTGCGAGACAGTTGATTAAAAGGGGGTGTGAGGAGTGCCCCAAGAATGAGGATGTGTGGTTGGAGGCTTGTAGGCTTTCGAGCCCGGATGAGGCGAAAGCTGTGATTGCTAGGGGAGTGAAGTCCATACCGAATTCGGTGAAGTTGTGGATGCAAGCGGCGAAATTGGAGCATGATGATTTGAATAAGAGCAGGGTTTTGAGGAAAGGTTTGGAACACATTCCCGATTCCGTTAGGCTGTGGAAGGCGGTTGTGGAGCTCGCTAATGAGGACGACGCTAGGCGTTTGCTTCATAGGGCGGTAGAATGTTGCCCTTTGCATGTTGAGTTGTGGCTTGCGCTTGCGAGGTTGGAGACCTACGACAGTGCTAAGAAGGTCCTTAATAGGGCGAGAGAGAAGCTGGCTAAGGAGCCTGCTATTTGGATCACTGCTGCGAAATTGGAGGAAGCTAATGGGAATACTTCCATGGTTGGGAAGATAATTGAAAGAGGTATAAGGGCTTTGCAAAGAGAAGGGCTGGAGATTGATAGAGAAGCCTGGATGAAGGAGGCTGAGGCTGCTGAACGTGCAGGGTCCGTTGCCACTTGCCAAGCTATCATTCATAATACAATTGGGATTGGCGTGGAGGATGAAGATAGGAAGAGAACATGGGTTGCTGATGCTGAGGAGTGCAAGAAAAGGGGATCTATTGAGACTGCCAGAGCTATCTACGCTCATGCACTCACTGTGTTCTTGACCAAGAAGAGCATATGGCTCAAAGCAGCACAGCTTGAGAAGAGCCATGGGACCAGGGAATCTCTTGATGCTCTTCTTCGTAGGGCTGTAACCTATCGACCGCAGGCTGAAGTTTTATGGCTTATGGGTGCAAAGGAAAAGTGGCTTGCTGGGGATGTGCCTGCAGCTCGTGCAATCCTCCAAGAAGCTTATGCTGCAATTCCCAATTCTGAGGAAATTTGGCTTGCTGCATTTAAGCTTGAGTTTGAGAACCACGAGCCAGAGAGAGCTAGGATGCTTCTTGCTAAAGCCCGAGAAAGGGGAGGCACAGAGAGAGTCTGGATGAAATCAGCCATTGTTGAGAGAGAATTGGGTAATGTGGATGAGGAAAGAAGGTTGCTCGATGAAGGGCTCAAAAAATTTCCTTCATTCTTTAAGCTGTGGCTGATGCTTGGTCAACTAGAGGAGCGGCTCGGTCGCTTGGAAAAGGCAAAGGAGGCGTATAACTCGGGTCTGAAGCAGTGCCCGAATTGCATACCGCTTTGGATTTCTCTTTCCACGCTTGAAGAAGAGATGAATGGGCTGAGTAAAGCTCGTGCAGTTCTTACCATGGCCAGGAAGAAGAATCCACAAAATCCAGAGCTCTGGCTTGCTGCAGTTCGAGCTGAATTGAAGCACGGAAATAAGAAAGAAGCTGACATATTGATGGCTAAGGCGCTTCAGGAGTGTCCCAATAGCGGTATATTATGGGCGGCCTCAATTGAGATGGTACCTCGTCCCCAACGCAAAACTAAGAGTATGGATGCTGTTAAGAAATGTGACCACGATCCTCATGTCATTGCTGCTGTGGCGAAGTTGTTTTGGCATGATAGAAAGGTGGATAAAGCAAGGACTTGGCTTAACAGGGCCGTTACGCTCGGTCCGGATATTGGTGATTTCTGGGCATTGTGTTACAAGTTTGAGCTCCAACATGGGAACGAAGAGACGCAGAAGGATGTGCTTAAAAAATGTATTGCTGCAGAACCAAAGCACGGTGAGAAATGGCAGGCGGTATCAAAGGCTGTGGAGAATTCTCACCAACCAATTGAAGCAATTTTGAAGAAAGTAGTAGTCGCCTTTGGAAAGGAAGAGAGTGCAGCTGAAAATAATAAACATTAAAGGTTGTAGATCTCCTTGCTTCTCTCTTGGACCTACGAGCTTTGCATATTTCCTTACTTTTTTGTCAACAACTACTCTGATAATTAACGACAGCTCAGATTTAAAGGAGGTGCTTGTTTTTCTTTAGATGTTATGGCACTATTTTGTTTTATTATCTCTGCGTTCTTGTTTATATTTATGTTTTTATTCTATTATATTTTAATTTTTAGTTTCTGCAATTGTTTGTTCCCATTCATTTCATCAATTCAAATTTAAAATTTGAGTTTTGTTACAGTAAAAAATTCTAAAAAACACACATATAATTTTTTTATTACAGTAAAAAATTATCACATAAAGTTAAATCTTAACTCTTAACTCGAATTAAAAATTTAAATTTTAACTCAAATTAAAAACTCGAATAAATAAACTAAACGGGACTCTAAGTTTCTGTCTGTTAGATTCTTCCTCAAATTCTTTTCTGTCGCCACTTGCTTACACTGGTTATATGGGAATGTCTTTTCATTCAATTTGTTAGTTTGCTTGTCTGTTATTTGCTTTATTCTGCTGCAATTATTGTCAGTTAATTCAAAATTCCCTCTAAGGTTCCCTTATTTAAAAAAAGAAAAATTCCTCGTAAGATTTTTTTTTTTTTTCTTATTTATCCTTTTACCTTCATCTCCTTGGAGCTGTTACTGTTTTTGTTTCCAGTGAAATAAATACATAAATATCACGTTTGTCAATAGATGCTTGTATCTCTACTCTCACTTAGGCTTTCTTGCTGAGTTAGCTTTAAAAGAGAAGCGGCTCTTACCACTTGAATAAGATAAGGGTTTATTAGCATAATTGCGTCCCGAACGTATTATGGTTTAGCAAATTATCCTTAAACTTTTAATTTTAACAATTAACCCCCCAACTTATAAATTTTTGGCAATGTACCATTTATTAAATTTGTTTAAATTTTTTTTGTTAGATTTAAGAGATTAAAAGTCTAGAAATTAAAAAATTTGTGTTATATTTGAATTAGAATGTTGAACTTTTTTGTTGAACGTTTTTTTTTTTTTTTTTTTTTTTTTTTTTTACATTAATTTAACACAATTATTATCAAAATGAGGCATATTGTAATAATTTTACAAATTAAGAGGGCATTTTATTAAAATTAAAGTTCCGAGGGTAATTTGTTTAATCACGACAAATTTAAGAGAAAATGTGCTAAAAACCCTTAAGAATAATCAAGGCTTAATACGTTGTTTGAAAGCGGACCTGTATCATTTATGCTTTGAAATGTGCAGCGTTCCTGGTAGCTTTAGTTCGTTAATGGCTAATTTGGCCATTTCAATTCCTTCGCCTACGAATCAATCTTTCAGTTCTTTCTTCTACCTTGCTTTTTTGCGTTTTAGTATCTGCTTCATTTGGACCGACTTTTTTTGCTGGTTTTCTAGGATCAATTATGGGTCGCATGGCTCATTAGTTCAAGAGATAAGGAAATTAGGTGATAAAAGGTAATATAGTGTATACTATGCATTCAGTTCACCACTTGATTGAAGTTTCTTCTTCCAATGCTGTCATGGGAACAAATGTAGTCTCTCTTTCTCTCTTCCTTTTGTATTCTTTTGGAGTTAACAGTTTCAGAAACAGTATGAGAAATTTCTGGCAGAAAGTGATGGATATGAATTCAGCTGTTAGTATTTGTACTGTTTGACGACATGTTTTGCAAACTCAGTCTTGTACTGGTTATGGTTGTAATATACCATTGCTTCTAACTGCAGTTGTCGAAACCGAATAGTGACTCAAGTTTAACTCGGATTCTGAAATTTACATGTAAATCAATGGAATTGGATTCATTAATAAACTCAGTGTCCAGTTTTTTTTATGCATTTAAACTCAATAATTTTAATTTTTCTACAGTATTTTCTTCTGACAAAATATTTAAATTTTAAATATTAGAATTAAGAATCACTAATTTAAATGAATTAAAGTTCTACTCTCAAATATTGGCACAAAACGATAGTGTACTACTTTGTATAACTCAACCTTCTACATTTACAAGAGATTTTATTTTATTTTATTTTGCTTCTTGTTGGATTCTGTACTTGAAATGTACGAATTCTTTAAGAAGACAGTGCGCAAGGAAACCATCTGCGTTATGCAAGACTTTCTAAGCCAATCCAACGAGCTTCTCACTGATCTCCCATAACCTTCGTGCTTTCTCCGCATCACTGGCTTCTTTGGATAGCTGGTTTTCGAATGAGGAAGAGTTCTTGTTCCAGCTCCAATACACTCCTGATTTTTCTAGGCTTGGATCGCTTACGACCTGGAAAAGAAGGCTCTATTTTAGTTCTCAGAGAGACGAGTAAGAATTCATATACACAAATAAGTTGTTCAATGGAAAGAGTTTAAGCTGACCTGCGCGAGTCTTTTTCCGGCTTCTTCTTCAGAAACATAGCCTTTGGTGATGTACTTCTGGAACGGAGGGAATAGAAGCCTGAACAATGGTATGTGCTCCCTGAATAATCCTGTTGTAGCAATGCAACCTGGATAGAGAGAGGTGAACGTGACTCCGGTTTCTTCATGGTAACGCCTATGAAACTCTTGCATAGTGAGCATATTGCACACTTTGCTGTCTTTGTAGGCTTTTGCACCGTCGAATTCTCCCCCGTCTATCATTACTGAGTTGTTTATCCCATTCAAGCCTCCAGCAAGACCTCTTAAGTCGCCAAGGTTGGCCTTTGGTGGCACATTTCCGGCCAAGGTGTTTGTGTTTCCTATAGCCCCAGCGAAGCAAAATCAGCAATTTCATTACAAAAACTTGGTTATTGTTTTCCTAAAAGATTATTTCATTACAGATATTCTTCTAATAATTTCTTTGATATAAAATCTTCACACATGGTATAGGTTTTAAAGTTCCTCACCAGGATTCTATTGTTAATATGCTAGTGTAATATAAGAGCCAGATTAATACCTGTAATGGAGCCAACAATGATGAGACGCTTAAATGAGTAATCTGATTTTTTCAAGTCATCAAGAAGCAGCCGTGCGAGGAGGAAGTGACCGAGGTGGTTTGTCCCCACGCTGAGTTCGAATCCTTCAGCAGTGTAAGACGGCTTCTTTGCAGTGGGCAAGTATACAGCAGCATTGCAAACCAACACATCGAGTGGCCTGCCCGAACGGCGGAAGTTGTCTGCAAACTGCCGCACACTGTCAAGAGAAGCAAGATCAAGATGCATAACGGTGTAATTCTCCTTGTCTATGGCAGCTGATTTAGCGGCCTTTTCCGCCTTTAGGAAATTTCTACACGCCATAATTACGTGCCATTTCCCCGTATCCGCAAGTGCTTTGGCTGTGGCTAGACCCAGTCCAGAGGATGCTCCGGTAATTATTACAGTGCCTTTCCTCAAAGTCTTCTTTTCTTCTGGTGAAGCTTGCTCAATATCGGGACTTGTTGTTGCCGTCTGTGCTCTAATGGGTCTAACTTGTAGAGCCTTATTTCTTAAAACCTGCATGTGATAGTGTGATAAACTCCTTAAGAGAAAAATCAAAAATCTTTGTAATACTAATTTAAACCCAGAGAAATTTATATTATCCTCACTGGTATCACACATTCTACTGAAATCAAATATAAGCCCATTTTCTGTTGGATAATTAACTCTCTAATTTCCTTGTATACTCAAATCAAAACTAAGATATTGCACAAATTAAAGACTTTAGTTCGGTTGATTGAGAAACAAAATTCATGCTTGTTAATTTCAGTTTGAAATTTTAAGTCATTTTTCTTTCAGGTTTTTTGAACAGAAATAAACCTTTATACCTTCTTCATCGCTGATACCATTTAATTTAATTAAGCTTCATACAGATATTTTGAACAGTTAAAGTTACTTCAATTCTCATATGAAGCTCTACCTCATTTATAATGAACTTCTAGGAAATGGATTTGGCCATTCTCTACTGTAACTTTGAAAGGCAAAAGATGAATACTAATTAACGTTGTATCCAAAGCTAATAGTGTGATAAAACAACATAATAAAACATGATACCTACTTACCAGAGAAGACTTGTATTCAGCTCTGATACAATCACTCACTGAATCTCCAAAGAAACCCACATCCTTAAAAGAAAAACTGGGTTTCCCCTGTGAAGAAGTCCCTTACATGAGTCACAAGAGAGACGAGAGAATCGATGCTGAACAAATAAAACTTCCTTAAAAATTAGCTAAAAGAGCTAAAAACAAGTTTGTTTACCCCTTTGTGGATGGTGACAGCGGTCGGAAGTAACAAGGATGCTCGGAGAGCCATGAGCCCAAATGAGGCACTAATTGGCTGAGAGTGTTGGAGAAGGATATTGTTGAATTTGGGTGCTTTGCATTTTTCAATATGTTCATCTCTCGTGTGAGGTCGGATAGGGTAGTTTTGGATTGCTGACAAATTATGCCACCTGGGTTTTTCCCAACCAATCAGATTGTGAGTTTTGGATTCTCATTGATATGTAATGTATGATATGGGTTCTGTTTATACTTTATTGTCGGGTGGCATCGACAGCACTCTAAAATAGATCAAGAATTTATGAACAAGCGCCTACCTATTCATTTTAATGGGGGTTAAAACCCCTCTACTTAAACCATATTTATTTTATAATTTAAATCATGACTTAAATTATATTAATTTTTTTTTTTTTTTTTACATAAATTTAATTTAATTTTTTATGTTATAATATTTTTATATAAATTTTTTAATTTTTATGTTATAATATCATATATATATAGTTATATTTAACTTAAATTATAATTTTAATTAGGGTTGTTTAAATGAACATTTACTAAAAAATTTCACAAAATGAATTTGGGTTGGATTTCGGTGTGGGATTGGGTGGATCAAAAACTCAAAGTTCAAGACTTGAAATAAGGGAAATAATTTATGGTTTGGGTTACAGGCAATTTTTAGGGTTGGATATATTTGGTTCCCATAAGTTATGGTTAAAAAAATTTCATAACCAGAAAAAGTTATGATATTTAGGTTGAGTTATGGCGGTGTGGGATGAGTCATCAAATAGAAATAATAACTCCAACATTCAAACAAATAGAAATTTCAAGTTCAATCCAACATTAAAAATGAAGAAAAATAGTTCATCCAACATCAAACATAAAACAAAGTAGTCCATCCAACATCAAACATAAATTAGTCTACACTCATAAATTTATCTTTAACATAAAGCAAACGTAAAGCTTAATTCAAACATGAAGAAACTAGAGAGTAAAAATGAGTTGTCTGTCTAGGATTAAATATTAAAGGAGGTAAGTTAGAATGCAAGTTGAGTTGGAGTATGCGGGCCATTATAGGCATAACCCACACCCCGCCTCAAAACTTCGGGGCAAACATTAAATGGGCCGAAAAAAAAAAATTTTAATACTAGAAATTATATTTTTTTTTGGGGTGGGGTGGGGTGGGTTGGGCCTACGGGTTTTGCGGGATTATGAATAGCCCTAGGTAAGACCCACCACTTTATGAGACCATCTTCAATGCAAAAGTTAATGTCAATTGTATATTTAACATCAAAAAGTATGATATGGTATGTTATATTTATTTTTACTTCAATGCATAATACTATTTAAAATGTCAAATCTAGTTTTTCTCATAATTATTAAGTTTTAAAAGTTGTAAAAGTAAAATTTTATTTTTAAAATAATTAAGAAATACAAAAGTTAAAATGATTACATGAAAAGATAAAGCATTTCAACCAATAATAATCAAATGTCAAATTTCTCATATATTATACTTGGTGAGATATTTACCACAAAGTATAACATATGAAAAATTTAACACAATAAATAACATTACATTAGAGAGTGTTTTCACTCAAATACTAAATTTATAATTGGCACATCAATTATAACATTGTATTAAAGATACTCTGAGTGTTAAACCATAGACATGAATACCAAATATAATCTTTGCATTGAACACAAGTTAACCAATACCATAAGATATAATTGAAAAATAAAAACCTTACAAAATTAAAAGTATGTTTGTTTCACAATTCAAATTCTTAATTTGAATTGTATATGTAAGAGAAAAATATTATAGTAAAAAAGTTAAATTAAAATTTTTTCAAAAAAAAATCTTTGTATATAATAAAACTTAAGTTGAGTCAAAAAAAAACAATGCTAAATATTTATAAAAATTGGAATCTATAAAGTTTGACTTTCCCTATCTCCAACAGTTTCTTGTTATTCTAAATGACAATGAGTTTTATGGACTTGTGATTCTAATTATTAGAGGCAACTAAAGGCGGATGATATTTTGGGTGAAATATTATAGTTTTTTTTTTTTTTTTAATTTGTGAACAATTAATATCTAATATTTTGTAATAAAAGTTTTTGAAGGTAATATATTATTTTGTAATATAATAATAATTATTAATTAATGAAATATTACATAATGATTAAAAAATTATTTTATAATCTTTATTTTTTAAGAACTTTCTTTGGTGTTATTTAAAAAAAAAAAAAAAACACTAGTATTCACTATTTATTAGCCATTAAATGTGTATTAAATCTAATAAAATTAAATTAAAAAAATATAAATTTAATAATTAATAAATAAAAAATACTGATATTTTTAAAAAAGAGAAATTCTTTTTTTTTTTTCAACTGTAACTGTTAAAATCTGTAGTGTCACCTTATTATTTAACTCCGCAACAATTGAATAATTACAAAAATAGACCCTTTAGTGACAAACTTTGTTCTCACTAAAAAGTGTATCCTTTATCGGCGATGATTGTGGTGATGATCATCGTGATCTAAAATCTCGTTTTGTTTTATCAAAATTTTCAAACTTAGGTGTAGATGATCAACTTTTATCCAATTTTTTTCCAATATCAATTATTCAATTTACCTAGTCAGTCTTAGCTACCTAGTACCATTTTCGTGAGGCCAAAATTCAGTTATAGAAGAGGTAATAGGCTTAATAATAGAGTTTTTAATTCAGTTGAATTTGATTTTTTTAATTTAAATTGAGATTCAGAGCAAAATTTTATATGAGATTCAATTTTTAATTTGAATTGAGATGTGATTTTTATAGGAGAAAAAAAAAAATTAGATGTGACTATTTTAAGAGTTTTTCTTTGTAAAAAACTCAAATCGGTAAAATGAATAAGACCTAAGATTATAAATTGAGTGGATTTTTTTTAGTATGCTAACATATCAATTAATCAAATTTTCTATCTGTTAAATTTGTATAAAAATATATAAAAATTAAAAAATACTAAATTTAACTGTTATAAAAAAAAATTTTAACTTATCCGTGCACTAGAAAATTTCTTTAAATTGATACGGAAACATGAAAAAGGAGTGGTTGAAACTGTAACAATATATTAGACAAGACCAACGATTGAACATTTACCAGTCCTACGAATGGTCTTTTTCATACTTAAATCTTGATTTGTTATTTTTTGTTGATAAAACTTTTGAGCCCCCATATGTGACGAGACAAGTATTAATCAAGATTACTCCAGAGAGGGAAAAAAAAGTGATCAAAGTTTGTTCATTTTGATCAAGATTGTTTCGGAGAAAAAAAAATGTTCAAGTTTGCTCAATTTTCATTTTTTTTTTCTTAACTTATTTATCCCGGTTCCATTATTATTATTTTTAGTAGGATTTCAAATTTTTAGGTTCTTGGAGTTCCAATATAAAAAAGAATCTACCTATTATGAGGATTAGTAGCTCTATAGCCCAAAGTCCTTTTAAAATCTTGTGATTATAACTATTTTTAATTTACGTGTATTTTTTATAAAAAAAATATTATAACGAACCACGAACTATTATTCAAATTAAAAGACGAATCATCTAACTAAACAACCTCTTATTTCTATTTTACGTCCGGTCAATGTAGAACTTAATACACATATTCCCAACAATCCTCGAACCATAAAAACCCCATCATCATTAGAGTTCAATTGTTTCACTCACAATTTAACTTCTTAAGCGTGTACCTAGTTAGATTTTTTTTAATCTGACTCTGATACCACTTATTAAGGGCTCATTTAATTTGTTGATTTGAGTTTTAATTTAAGTTGAGATATAATTTTATATGAGAGCTTTTTACTGTAGTAAAAAAGTTAAATGTGACTGTTTTTTAGAGTTTTTTACTATAATAAAACTCAAATTAATAAAATAAACGAGACTTAAACCATTAAAATTTCGCCCTAAAAAGTTAACTTGTTGGGAGTAGTAACCCATGCCTTATTAATTTATTTTTCTTTACAAGTCTCACCAATATGACTTTGTTGGCACATTCCTAACACAGGGAATGCTACACCAGTAGCATTTATGTTTAATCAGTATCATCTTTTCAAGTGTTTTTATTTTTTTTTTTTATACTCTATATTTTAAATTTATTCAGAAAGTATACAATCGGTTTTAAATCTTATATATACCTTTGAATTATAGTTAATTCATAATTTATACTCTTTTTCGATCAAAACTTTATTTTGACATATAAAATTACCAAGTTATCCTTATAAAGGAATTGTATAATTATTTAGAAATAGGAATAGGCATCATATACAAGCTTCCTTCCTCTAAGAATAATTTAGTCATTTTACAAGTCAAAATAACGACAAAGGATATAGATTTGCATATTAACTGTAATTCGAAGGTATATTTTTTATGAGATTAAAAATTGATGGTATTTTCTAAATAAACATAAAAAATAAGGTTAAAAATGTAAATAACCTTAAATAAATTTTGAAATAATTATGTCATGATTCAACATAAAAAAAACACCATAACGATAATGATACTCTATCACAAAAGACCATCCATATTCCATAAAAATAGAAACAGTTTCTTGACTGATTAAAGGTTGAATTATGTTCAATGTCTATTCCGCACTTCCTCCTCCCACCAATATATATATATATATATATATATATATATATATATATATGAAACAGCTAAATTCCAAAGCGATAAATTTGATCTTACTATTTTTTAATCATATTCATTCAATATTATAAAAACTCTTGTTCTTACCAAATCCAAATTTGTTCCCAAGCGATTTCTTCAAATTTTTATTTTATTTTTATGAACAAAAAACAAAAGATATGCCCCGACCAAGTAAAACCAATAATGTAGTAGTTTATATTATATCCGTATATCGTGCTTAAATACAATATTAATTTCTTGGTTTGGTTTAAAATGATAGGATTAGTTAAATAATCCAAGAGTTACCCCCACCACTAGTTTAGATATTTTGTCAATGAATAATGCTATTATGGGTATCATTAGTGTTAAATTAGTAATACCATTTCTAATCATATCATGTTTTCTAATTATCATCAAAAGCTCATTGTTATCGTGCCGTCACAAATAAGATAAGTTGGTCTGTGATCTCATGGGCCGGTGAGTAGGTCCCACCTATGCCCATCATGTTAATCAATTGCCTAATCGTAAAAGTGAGTCAAAACAATTTGATGTGGAAAGCTGTTCCTTTAAGAAAATGCTGCTTTGTTTTTCCTCATTTGTCTAAGAATTTTTCAAGGTTAGATAATTTTATCGATTTGATTTTAAAATTTAAATTTTATTATAATAAAAAAATATAAAAATAATTATATTTATTTTTTTATTATGATAAAAAATTTTTACATAAAATTACATTTTAATTTAAATTAAAAATTTTAATTAACGAATTAAACGGGTTCTAAATCTTATTAAAATACAAACTTGATAAATTAAAACAGTTTTGGTAGGTATATTCGGAGTGAGAAACAATATAAATATACAAAGAAGATTGAAAAGAAGGAATCTCATTCCTAAACGTGATGATTCCACAAATATTCAATTCAAATTACAAGTTAAACTCTTTTATTATAGTATTTTTTTTTTTTTTTACATAAATTTAATTTTAATTTTTTTATTACAATAATTTTTTTAAAAAAAAAAACTTGACCCGTGATTTGTACCGTAAAAAGAACACATTATAATTTCAGGAGGAAAAAAAAAAAAAAATCTTAATGAGCCAAACTATAGATAAGGTCTCACCGGACTACTGCACAAAACGTGTAGGACTTTAATTTTCTTATTTTTGTTTTCTTATTTTTGTTTTTGAGAAGACTTGTCGATAAGGCCTACGCACCCACCCTTTTCCTTTGATATTATCATCACAAATGTCCTCCCTCAAAGAGCTTCATTATTTAGGAAGTGCTCGAATAAATTAATGTTAGGGACATCAATTTAAATATATATTATGATTGTGATATGTGAGTTATTATTTTTTTTATTAATAGATATAATTTTTTATTAATTTACGTGATAATATTTTAAATACTTACTAAATTAAAAAATAACAACTCATATATATCATATTAATTAATACATAAGAGTTGAGATTAAAGTTACCGTCTCTAAAAAAAATTAGTAGCACTAGTACAAGATTGAGTCTTTCTAAACTATGAGAATTTTTTAGTAGGATATGAAAGAAAATTATATCAATATTGTACAGCAATTCATATTTGTATTTACATTTATTCAATTTGATTTATGTTTTTACCTCAATATGATTTGAGGTTTAAAAATATATACTAAAAATAGATATACAACCACTAAATGCCACTCAAATTATCATACCCTAATAAAATTTTTGGAAATTTTCTATACTTTTTGGGTTAATTTTAGTTTTAACCCCTGAACTATGCATTTTATCGCATTTCAGCCCCAAACTTCCATCACAAAAATTGTTAAAAGTTAGGATGAAATCAAACCATATGACTCAAATTCTCGGTTGATGAAGTGTCCATCAAACAATCGCACTTAAATAAATTTGAAAATTACAAAAAAAAAAAAAAAAAAAAATCTACACTAGCTCATTGGCTAACTAACTAGACATGTGCTGGCTAAACTTATTTAAATTTATTTTATAGTTGTGAATTGTCTAGATTATCCATCATTAACCATGTATGTGATTCAACCTTTTAAACAAAAAGGCAACAAAGTATGTAAGGATCGCTTAATTTTGTTCAGTTTTAACAACTTTGTGATGGAAGAGTAAATGTGAAAATTTTGGATAGATTAAGGTGTGATTTATTTCATTTTAAAATTTGGTTGCCATAATAAGGGGACGTTTATTTCCTATATCCGTCGTTGATTTTAAATCATGATTCATGATTTTCTACAGTAATTTTTTTTCACAAAAAATATACGTAAAACAAGAATGATTCTGAAAATTAACTTTAATTTTTTCATGTGTCAAAAGGAAGAAGGAATTGATTTGAATTTTGACAATCAAAACAACTATTTATTTGTCTCATTTTGACTCCTAAATTTGGACACATTACAAGCTGTTTCTCGGTCTATGCAAAAAAGTGTCAATGTTTCGCACTCCTACCATGAAATCATTAAAAACTTGAAGGCATCAACCAAGTGAGCCTTACATTAATGGGTAATATGAAATGTATTTTAGACAAATCACGCCATTAAGACAAATCTACTAGTCAACGAGCTCGATATAGATCACAATTTTGTCTCTTTTTTTTTTTTCTTTATAAATTTATTTAATGAACAGTTCACTTCATTAACCATACATGTGACGGGTATATATTCAATTGAGTTTTTAACCATTTTATAATCGATCGAAAGACCAAACATGGGAGTTTCGTGATATTTAAAATTCATGCACAAAAATGAGAAAAGGTGCATCATTCGGAATGCCAAAATGAGAACGAGTTTATTGACAAGTACTCTTTACTTTTTCGTTTAATTTGTTAATTTAAGTTTTTAATTCAAGTTAAGATGTGACTTTATGTAAGAACTTTTTACTGTAACAAAACTCGAATTCTAAATTCAAATTAGTGAAATGAACGTGACCTTAAACTCTATTTTAAGCATGCAGGAGTTTATGGGAAAAAAATGATTGAATCCAACCTATTTGAGCCTTAACAGTAAGAGCACTAATTTTATCCATTTACTTTAGATTTCCAGTCTATATAAAATTTCTTAACCAAAATTTTGTAGTAGCAAACTATAAATTATTTGTAATGTGATATCATGCTTTATGTCTGTAAATACTTTTCATGAAAGGGATTTTTTTCGTACGAACACATGCGGCCTTCTTATTTTTATTTTTATTTTTTTTGCCTTTTGATCCCAAAGATTGTAAAAACAGCCAAAAAAAAAAAAAATCTCAAGTGGAAATTGAAATTCTCATGGTCCACAAAACAAAATTAAGCAATTGGTGTGTAGTACACAAACAACCACATGTTTACATATCTGATATCCCTTTTATACTTGAAGTTGAAGGCCAAACCAAAATGGCATCATTATCACGTATCTTTTACGTGGGAAAAACCATACACAAGAAGCATAAAACGACCAAGTTTTTTTAAAAAAAAAAACCACTTTTAAGCGGTCCACAGTGCAATCACACAAATAAACATCGCATGCATAAAGCAGTGATCAGAAAGTCTGACAATCATAGCCAGTAAAACATTATATAAATACATATATATATATGTATGTATGTATATTACAAATTTAACTACAATCAACAACATGAAAGAAAACGACACACGATAATAACACGGCCATGATCATTGACTATTTTTTCCCTTCCATCCATTGGAGCATAAAAACAAGGCTCTCGTGAGTGATGGATCGGACAGACCCCATTTGAGAAGGAGATCACAAAACCGTCTCTCTTACTCGTTCGTGGGATCCACACGTACTAAAATTAAAACTTAAAACTAAATGACTAATTCGTACTACAACATATGAAAAACCAATCAAAGACGTATTCTAAATGCCTAGCTAATGAGTACTTATGATAATGATTTTAGGCACTAAGGAAGATAAAATGGCGCAAACCAAATGAACCAAAAAGATCCACTACTTCCCAAAAGGCCTTGAAAGAATATGTAGCCTTTGGAGAGCAGAAGGGCGCTTTTTGGAGGTTCCCATGTAAAAATGAGCACTCCACTGCAATTAGGAGTCATGAAAAAAATGTTGGTTTAGCTTACCAGCTGGGAAAAACGACAAACGTTTGGAACGACGACTCAATCTTGATCTTTCCAGAAGAAACGCTTCATGGGACAGGAAGAGGAAGAGGAAGAAGCTGATAAACTATCCAATCTCTGAAGCTGTCTATGAATCTCTTGAGGATCATTTGGTGGCTGCTGATTATTATTATTAGGATTGGCAACGAATGGAAGATCATTTGATTGCAAGAGAAGATTATTGTTGGCGTCCAAATCGTCCCACACAGGGCTTCCCGGACCCCAACCAGCCGGAATTGCATTCAGCCAAGCCTCCGCCATGTCTTCACCCCACACCAATTCCTGCGCTTGCTGCGCGGTGGCAGTTGCTGCCTCACCGCCTGCCGGGGCCACCTGAGCCTCATCATCAACTCCTGAATTGTCGCCCTGAGGAGGTTGCAATGACAGCGGGGGCTGTGGCATTCTCTCCGAATCCGACGCCTGCGAACTCTGGCGAGTACTAATTTGCCTTGAGCTTGCTTCAGGAGTTGGTGGAGAAGAAACGATCGAGCTCGGACCAGCTGACTCTGACTTATTAGTGTTGTTGTTGTTGTTGTCCTTGTTGAGAAACAGCTCAGGAAAATTGAGCCTGGCATTCTCTCCGCGGAGCTTGTAGGCCTCGCGGTCGTAGGCCATGGCGGCGTCCTCGGCGGTGTCAAAGGTCCCAAGCCAAAGACGAGTCCTGTTCCGTGGGAGCCTAATTTCCGCCACCCATTTTCCCCAATGCCGCTGCCTCACTCCCCTGTAGAGCTTCGTCGTGTTGATGGGCTGCACGGCCGCCGCGGCAGGAGGCCGAAACAGCGGCCTTCCATCAGGCCCGAACCCGCCCATCATCATCATCATCCTCCCTCTCGGGCTCAAATTCAGCGCATCGCTCCAATACTGAAGCAATTGCTGCTGCCGCTGCGGCTGAAAGAGGAAAGGATAATTCATGCTCTGTTGCTGATCGGAAACAAAAGATATCATCTGCTGCTGCTGTTGTTGTGGATGTGGAACAGATTGTTGAGGTCGGAATATTGGAAATTGTTGAGAAGTGTCATATGCAAAAGGGAAATTTGGAGGGTAAAGACTAGTTGTGTTGATAGGAGCTGAAGAAAACGAAGAAGAAGAAGAAGAAGAAGAAGTTGAGGTTCTTTCTGGGCTTTTGATCTTCTTGAGAGGTCTTTCAGACACGGAAGCTTCATCTAAAAATGGCTTCCATTGGTGTGAACTGTACTCGAAATTGCTGAATCCAAGGTGATGATGATGATGACCATCATCATCCTTGGCGTTATCAATTTCCCAATCTCCTCGTCTTGTCGTCTCGATCTTCTTGAATTTACCGCTGTTCTTAGCTGCAGCCATGGTTCTCAAACTTGATTTTAGATGTGTTCTCGCTCGCTCTCTTGGGTATGAAGAGATAGAGATTTTGGAGAGAATTTAAGATGGGTCACCAAATCAGACAAAGAAAGAAAGAAAGAAAACAAAAGATTCGATAAAATCTAGTGTGATAAAGAAAAAAAATCCAATACCCAGATCCGAATTTCGGTCAAGGAATCAAAAAAAAACCCAAGGACCGATATTCGTCTTTAGGATCAGTACATAATCCGATTGAAACTAAAACAGAATCGGATACGTAAAGTGTTGATTCTTGAGTAACCCATCTCAAATCTCTGAATTCTCACAGCAAACAAACTAAAGAAGAGAGAGAGCGAGCGAGCGAGCAGCGAAGGCCAAGAGCAGCTATCCAAGAAGACGTATTCTTTCTTTCTGTGTTTTTCTTTTTTTTTTTTTTTTGGGGAGTGAAATTGATAACTTTGAAGTGAGAGAAACAGAGCAAGTGAAGCAGAGAAAACAGAGGTCTTTTTTATGTGATAAGCCAAGAAGGAGAGGGCGAGGCAAATGTTTTTATAAGAGAGAAGATAAAGATTTGGCTTCATTTTTTTTTTTTTTTTTTTTTGAAGAAAGAGAGGAAATATGTAGAAGTCTCGTGGTTGGTTGGTGGACTTTGTTTGGGCCCCACACGGCTTGCCCTTCTACCTTTCTTTACAATTTCCATTGCTTCCACTCTAATCTCTGTTTTTTAAGGTCCGTTTGGTTAGAAGATTCGTTTTCCGATTCGAATTATAATTCGTGGTTTGTTATAGTGATTTCTCTTTATAAAAATACACGTAAATTAAAAATAGTTCAAATTACATAATTTGAATCTCTGAACCAAACGGACCTCTCTCTCTCTTTTTTTTTTTTTTTTTTTGAGATAATTGACCAGTTAAGCGGCCTGTTCCAAAATATCAGAGGTGGTTGGCACTCGGAAGAAAATAACAGTTACGTAACTGTGCTTATGTCCGTACCGTCACGTGGCAGAAGGAGATTGGATATTCGTAGGTCCTAGGTTCCACTTTCTAATTCTTATTCTTCTGGGTTGCCAAAAGGAAGAAAGCAAATCAAGGTGGCCGAACCAAAAAAAGAAAAAAGAAAAATATCCTACAAGAAATAATGCAAACTTGTGGTGATTATTCTTTTTTCTCAAGTTTTATGAAAAACAGCGTGGACTATTTTGCATCCTAGTGGAGGGCCCTGTCCATCCTACTGTTTTGTTAAACAGCCCCGTAACATGTATTAGATCTCGTTCATTTCACCGATTTGAGTTTAAAATTTGAATTTTGTTACAGTAAAAAGTTTTCAGAAATAATCACATCTAACTTTTTTACTACAGTAAAAAACTCACACATAAAATTACATCTCAACTTAAATTGAAAATTCAAATCAGTGAACTAAACGGGCCGTTAAAATATGGACTAAAATTTCACTACTCATATAAAATGAGTCTTGTTAAGTGAATAAATAAGGGTTCAATCTAGTAGAACTTAAAATTTTCTAAGTGACGGGATTTTTTTTATCCCAATCGAGATAAATATTATTTTTCATATAGGTCCCAATTGGGACCCTATACGCCCATGAGCTGCGTTTTACTAACATGATCAAGCTCCATGCACACGTATAGTAACTAGTAATATGATCGAATCTAAATTGTTATGATCGGTGAATTACAGTTTAGATATCTTGTTTTAACTTTTGTGTTGGGAATGATATTCATCATATTATGACACGTTATTTAATGAACTCAATAGAGAAAATATATTAAAAAAATTATTAAGAAGTGAGAAGCGTTTCAAAGTTTAAAAAAAATGTGAAAGAACGTTTTTTTTTATTTTTTATTTTATATTGTAGACACCATTTAAAACATCAAAATTGAATGTTGTGGATTTTTGAAGCGGATGTTGTAAATGTGGTTTGAGCAATCCAAGGTCCTTCAAATTGAGGCTTGGAACCGAATGTCACTTATGATATTAAGAATGCGTTTATAATTCGTTTTAAAATAATTTTATTTTTTGTATGAAAATGAAAATAAAAACGTTTTCAATCTCAGACATAAATTATTTTTGAAAATTTGTTTAGTAGTTTTATTAAGAGATTGTGTTCAGTATAAAAAAAAATCTATTAATGTCTCTTTTTCTACTTGAGAGAGGAGAAAACGGAAACAAAAAAAGGATATAATAGATTTGATAAAAAGCTGTTCATAACTGCAAGGTGACCGGTCATGAGCTTTTTCTTCTTCTTTTACCTTCATATTCTATTAAAAAAAAAAAAAAAAATCTCCCAATGTGTAATTCAAGTATTTTCCTCTTTGCTCTTAATCTACATACAAATCTAATAGAAATTTAGCATTACATTAATTAGGTCAAACACGTCTCATATGAATAAGAAAGATTATATTACAAATAGAAAAATGATAGAAAGAGAATGAGGTTGCTTATAATGGTGAGAAGCTGATTATCAGCCAAAAACACAGATAGATAATTGGATAACGTACTTTTGGTTTAGGTCTTAGTGGGAGGCTACCTAGGTTTGCAAGTCTATTAGTATTAATTCAATTGCTAGCATAAAATATAATTTACCAAAAAATACTATAGCGAATCACAAACTATGATTCGAATCATGGCACGAATCCTCATGTCAAACACAAGTTTAGTGATTGTTGTCTGTTAGCATTGTTCGTGATATATAATATTAGTCAGCTTTTACGTACAAAACATATTTTTTTAACATGTTATCAGAGTTTATCACTCTCGTATTATTTAATATAATAAGAAATGAAATAATAAAAATTTATAACTTTATGAACTCACGCAGCTAACTGTTGGCTAATCTCAAGTGGCTTTATTTACAAAACATACTGATCATTAATGACAATGGCATATTAGAAAGTAAGTAAGTTAATTTTGGATGATTAAAGAATTCGAGGCACCAAAAACAAAAAGAAAACAACAAAACAAAAACCGGCATCGCTGTAACGCTTGATAATGGAACTGGACTTCTTTATTTAATAATTTGCAAGAGTAGACTTTAGTTTTAAAATTCAAAGCTGGTTTTAAGAAATGTGTCACCTTTTAAAAATAAATAAATAAATAAATGAAAGGTAGTTTTAAGAAATGTCTATTAATATCCTTACTCTAAAAGGCAATCCGACTAATTAAAATAATTCTTGCTCGCATGCCTTAATATAACCAGCATGCAATGATTTTATTTTTATTTTTTTTATTACTTCATTCTACAAGTAGTAAATTAACACCTTCCAACGAATTTATTTCGTGGATGTAAATATGTTCATTTTCCAGCCAAACTTTTTTTGTCGAAAAAAGGCGAGATTGTTATTTCCCCACTTTAATCATTTATTTACGTGTGTTCATTTTTGTGGATGTTTAATTTATGAATTGAGAATCATGATTTAAAATTATTCTCAATTTATACGTATTTTTTGTGAGAAAAAAATACTATAACGAATCATAATTCAAATTATGACACAAATACACTAATCAAACACAATTTGTAACAAAATTTTCGTTGGGATAAATGACAAGAACAAATGCCACCAATAAATAGTTTGGGAGTAAAGGCGAACCTATGAATTATCATTGGGGTTTCCCAATAAAATAGATATGATTTTTTTCTTTTTCTTATTTACTTCTTTTATCAAAACTTAAAGGCTCTGTTTGGAAATGTTTTCATTTCCGTTTCTCACATTTTTCAATGCAAAAAATTGAAAATGGGAGTAAAAAACGTGTTTGGCAAAGTTTTGGTCTGAAAACAAAAATGAAAACGGCTTTGTCGTTTTCCGGAATTTTGAAAACGGAAAAAAGCCGTTTTCGTTTTCTCGTTTCCATTTTCGTTTTCCGGCTTCGTCCAGCTTTTTTTTTTCTTCTTCTTCTCCGGCTTCGTTCAGCTTTTTTTTTTTTTTTTTCTTTTCTTCTCTCTTCTCCGGCCGAAGAAGAGGCGGGAGTCCGCCCCCCCGTGATCGCCCCACCCCCCCCGCGATTGCGCCTCCCCGGACGCTGCGACTACGACCCCCCCTCTCCCCCGTCGCCGCGCGCAGGCCGCCACCCCACCGCCACCCACCACCGGGCGTCTCGCGATCGCACGGCCCCCCCGCCGCCGCCACCGCCCCCCTCTGCGGGCCGCCACCCCATTTCCTTCGACTTCTTCTTCTATTATTATATATATATATATATATACACACACGACGAAAATGTTGTTTTCGTATATATATATATATATATATATATACGAAAACGACATATATATATATATACGAAAACGAAAATGTCGTTTTCGTATATATATATATATTTAATAATAATATATTTAATAATAATATTTATTTAATATATTTAATATATTATTATTTAATATATTTAATATTATTATTTATTTAATATATTTAATATTATTATTTATTTAATATTTATTATTTTAAATATTATTACATGTTTTTTAAATTAAACCACCAAAACACGATTTCAGTTTTTTTAAAACCGAAAACAATCTCAGAATAAAACTACCAAACGCATTTTCAAAAAATGATTCCAAAATGAAAATAAAAACGTTTTCATTTTCATTTTCATACAAAAAACAAAAACGTTTTGGAACCAATTCCAAACGCACCCAAAATGTTCGACTGGGTAGGATTATTTTGAATTTATATAACCTCATTTTGTGTTTTTATACGCATAGTACAGATTAGACATAATTAAAATTAAAAATTAAATAAAAAATTAAAAATCTATAATTTTTAAATAGAATTGACTCGATTCGATTGAGTTCCTCGAGTTTAAGGTGAATTTTTACCGTCCTAGTTGTTACTACTAACAATTTGTACGTGGATTTCATCGGGAAACAAAATTGATTATGACTAACAACTAAATTAATGTCTTTTATAGAAGGTAGAAAAAAGCTTAATCAATAATCCCAAAGTAGAAGGCAGAAATCGTGGTAAAAAAGATAGAAGCGTCTGATTGGTGGTGACTACAAGAGAAGCTTCCACGTTAGGGTCCTACTTTCGGTGGCAAATTCAAATTTAAAAAATATGCGATCCGAGTGTCCTCTCCTAAAGTCAAACAAACACAAAACGGTGCATGAAAGGGTCGGTGATTAGCGGCACGTGTCGGCGGTCCACTCCACAACCCCCATTAATCATTTTGTTCGTTTTCTCTATACATGTTCAAAGTTCCAACTTCCAAAGTCCAACTCAAAAGGAAACACACAAATATCAAGGCCGAAATAGGACACTATAAGTGCTTATTTATTAATCAGAAACTTGATTGAAGTTAGAAACATGGATGAGAAAGTCGGTCCGGTTATTTTATTAATTTAAATTTTAAATTTAATTTTTATTATAGTAAATTTTTTTTTAAAAAATAATCACATTTAATTTTTTTTATTACAGTAATTTTTTTTTTTTATATAAAATCACATTTTAATTAAAATTAAAAACTCAAATTAATAAATTAAACACAAACCCTTAATTATTTTTTTGTCACTTTATTTATTATTTTTTATAATAATTGTTCAATACATAAATTTTACTAACACAATATATTATTATTTAAATAAAAAATAAAATAGTAAGAAATATATATTAAATAACGAATACATAGAGTGATATATTATTAAGTGATATTAACATTAATCAAGTAAAAATGAGACTTCGTTCATTTCGTTGATTCGAGTTTAAAATTTGAGTTTTATTATAATACAAAATTATCACAAATAATTATATTTAATTTTTTATTATAATAAAAAAATTTTACATAAAATTACATCTTAATTCAAATTAAAAATTTAAATTAACGAATTAAACAGAACCGAAATGATTTTACAAATTACAATGCGATAAAGTTCATGTGACATGTCTCCTTGAGAAAGTGGTTGTCGGGATAAAAGAAAAATATCAAAAACCATCACGGAAGAAAAATATATGGGATTGCTTTCCTTTGAAGTTGGGAGACTCCTGTGAGGAACACGTGGCGTTTTTCCTTTCACTATCTATAAGCTAGTATCTGCCTGGAAAGATATTGAAAAATCTATTTGATCTTTTTTTGTTGGAATAACTTGGAACAATTAATAAAGAAGACGCGGATATTAATGTCTTTTTCCTTTGAACGAAGTTACTAAACAAAATCGGCGGTCTCTCTTTCAAGAATTCGGGACACACTATGCAGGTGCATGGTAATGGTGCTAGCTTTGGAGTTTCTCTTATAGAATAAAACAATAAAATAAAATTATAGATAATATTTTACTTTCGGTTGTTAAATCTATATAATTTTTTAATTTAATGTGATTTTAATTATATTCTTAGTATGTAAATTTATTATTTCTCGATGTGAATTTTACCACTTTAAAAATTTATTACGTTTTATGATTTTCTTAATTGTTCATACAAGTCATGTTACTATCTTAGATGTCACATGCACCTTACGATTTCTCTTATAAAGTGTTAATCCTAAAAATCTCCTTCTCCTTCTAGGGTTTCAATCTAGGTCTTAAAAGCAATTCAAATATTGATCAGATTATTAAAAGCATTAAGTATAGAGGAAGAAATAACAACTATAAATAATAAACTCTTAATGAATTAATTCATTGAAAACAAAAATAAATGAAATGAAATTAAAATAGAATTGGTAATCTCATAGTCCTAACAAAAGAAAATTAGAACAAAAAAATAAAAATAAAATAAATTAAAGGATTCCAATATCTCAATTCATAAAAATACAAAAATAGAAAAATTAGAAAGAAAAACCTATATAAAAGTGTCACAGGCTTCAAAATTAACTCTTCAATTTTTAATTCTTGATCTTTAAAATATTTTCTCCTTTCTAAAACCTAAAATTAAAAATAAAAATCCTAAAAGAATGACCCCAAATTCTCTAAAATAAATCCCCAAATATTTTTATAGGGCTTTGATTATTTTGATCTGCGGGAAGAAAGAAATTGAATGCACAGGGAGTCCTCTCTTTGATTTGCGGCTGAAGGGCTTTATGAAGCCTTGGAATCACGTCTGCAAAACAGGAGAATGAGGGGCATTAGGGTTGCTGATGACATCATCCACGTGGCAGCGTCTTACTGGGTAGAGCAAAAGCAAGAACACGTGGCCTTGCTACCTCTGCGTGAGTAATGTTGTAATGTAGCAAATTTGGATTTTTTTTTTTAATCTTCTCAATCTTAATTAAGCTCTATAATTGTCTTTTCACCTGATTTATTTACACAATTGAGACAAATAATTAGTTAGAGGAAAAAATTAAATAAAATCAACTAAAATAAAATACAATAAAATAACGAAAACTAAACTAAAAAGAAATAAAATAAATAAATTCTTTAAGAACAAAGTAAATTTAAATGTAAATAAGAAAGAAAATAACTATTTTATAGAGTTATCATAATTGTTCTATAAAATGGTTTTCTACAAATTTATATGGTAATTAATAATGGGAGAAAATAAAAAAATACCATTAAAAATAATATTAACTAACATTTATAACAGTGAAGTGGCATAGTAAAAGTATGCCTTTTATTAAATGGGTAAAAAAAAAAAAAAAAATCCTGAAGTGTCATAAAATTATACTTTGAGTGGCCTAAATGTAAAGATAACAAAAATAGTGGATGTATATATATATTTATTTATTTTTTGAACTCATTCATTGAGAGATAATTTAGTGGACGTTTTATTTATTTAATTTTTGAACGTGTTTTTGTGGTGAAAAATATTAGATAATTTAAATGATTCTTTGACCGCCCCCTAAACTTTTTGACCGGTAGAGTTAGGTGTGTAATTATAAGTGCAACCACATAATAATCTTAATTTTTGTAATTTGTAAATTTTCAAAAAATTACGTTTTGGCCTTTTTTTCAAAAAAAAAAAAAAAAAAAAAAGCTTTGCAAAAAGATCATCTTGATTTCCTCTGCCTTTTCCTTTGCTAATCGATTAAGACTTAAAATTTTATCTATTAATAATCTCGTGCTAATCGATTCTATAATATAGCGTATACGCAATTATAATTTAAAGTGCCCCATTACATGGCCTTCTTTCCTTTGACATGGCAAAGCTATAAATGATGAAAAAGCTAACGAAGTTCTTTTCCTAATTACCACGCCAATTAGAGACATAGCTTAGTTTGTAAAACACGGTTAAAAACGTAAAAAACATGAAGTTGATCATTCTACAATGATATACATTGCATATATATATATATATATATATATATGTGTTTGGTCGAGAAATGATCAAATAACAGACTACGAAATACTAAACGTAAATATTGGATTTGAGAATTGAAAGAAAATCTCGAAGTCTAATTCTGATTAATTTACACTTATTTCTATGGAAATGTAAACAATATTATTGGTATTTTTGATGTTTTCAGAGAGGAAATTTATCCTAATAAAACCAGAAGTAGTATACATAATCGGCAAACACAGACACATGACGCTATTCAGATCGTATTCTACATCACAATTAAGTCATAATTTTAAGTACTTATCCTAATTTGATTTATGTTTCTTTCTTATGTTTTTTTTAGGGATAAAACTATTTTAGTACCCTATTTTTTATTTCCCTTGTCGTTCAAATTGTTACGCTAAGCATTAACTAAGGGGATGTTTGGTTCAAATTGAATCATCATGATTTAGCACGAATCGAAAATGGCATTTAACTATGAAAAACGGACCCTAAAGTCCTTAATTCCTTCTTTTTTGTTTGGAGAAGGAATAAAGAGTCTTTTCCGCACAAGTTATAGAGGAGTACTTAGGTGACATTTTCTCTTCTAGTAATCCTTCCACTGAGGATATTTCTTAGGGTGTTTAGTACGAGGATTCGTGTTATAATTAGAATCATGATTTGTGACTCGTTATAAAAAATACATATAAACTGAAAGAATTTTTGAATCATAGTATCCATGAACCAAATATCTATTTATACTGATTTGGTAACTCCGGTGATTACAAGAGAGATGGTTGCTTGATTAGATGTTGTTTTCTCCGGGGCAGATGTTAAAAAAGGCCCTCTTTTGATATGGGCAGATCAAAAGCACCTGGTCCGGATGGATTTCACGTGGCTTTCTTCCAGCAAAATTGGGCAATTGTGGGGGCAGAGCAAATGTGACTCGTGCTTGTTTGCGTGTTCTCAATGATGGTGAGTCAATTGCTAAGTGGAATTCAACTTTGTGTGCTTGTTACCTAAAATAGTGATTTTAGACTTATTAGTAGGCGTTTAGTTTACGGATTCAAAACCATGATTTAAAATTATTTTCAATTTACGTGTATTTTTTTGAGAAAAAATATTGTAATGAGCCACGAATCATGACACAAATCCATCATATTAAACACCCTCACACCAAAAATTACCCTTTTAGTTTGTTTAATGTGGTTTATAAGATTGTCACGAAGACACTAGCTAATAGGGTTAAAGACAGTTCTTGATAGAATCATTTCGGAATCACAAAGCGCCTTTGTGCCGGGTCGCTCCATTACGGACAATGTTATGGTTGCTTTTGAGGTTATGCACCCAATGAAGCGAAAGAATAACGGAAAGAATGGGTGGCTTTCGTTGAAATTGGATACGAGCAAAGCGTATGACCGGGTAGAATGGCTGTTTTTGACAGAAATGATGGCGAAAATGGGGTTTTCGACTCGGTGGACGTCGTTGGTTATGAATTGCTTGTCGTCTGCAAAATTCTCTTTCCTTCTAAATTGTATGCCCGTTGGGGAGGTGAAGGGCGCAGAGAGGTCTCCGACAAGGATGCCCGTTATCTCCATACCTATTTTTAATCTGTGCCGAGGGCTTGTCAACTCTGTTTCACAGTGCAGCGAGAGATGGAACGGCAACAGGATTTGCTTGCTCCAGATATGGCCCCAAAGTTATTCATCTATTTAATCAAGCCATGTTGGCCAAGCAAGGATGGAGGCTCATTCAGGACCCAAATTCTCCGGCGGGTCATGTTCTTAAAGCAAGGTATTTTCCTACCAACCATTTTTGCAGGCCAAACTAGGCAGTAATCCATCATAAATTTGGCATAGCATTCTATGGGGACGAAAACTCCTACAGACCGGGCTGCGATGGAGAGTAGGTGATGGTTTGTCGATCAAAGTTTTTGATGATCCATGGCTACCAAGACCGGTGTTGTTTAAACCAATTACTCAGCCAACTGATGAAAATCGTAATTGGTTTGTGGCTGATTTGATGGATAATACAACTTCGTCATCCTCTGGTTGGAACACACAGTTATTTAAGGCCCATTTAGTTCGTTAATTCAAGTTTTTAATTCGTATTAAGATGTAACTTTATGTGAAAGTTTTTTACTATAATAAAAAAGTTAAATGTGACTGATTCTGAGAGATTTTTATTGTAATAAAACTTAAATTTGTAAAATAAACATGTCCTTAATTCATTATTTCTAAGGATAAATGTGGAGGCAATCACGAGCATCCCTATTGGAATGGTTCGGCAGCAAAATAGGCTGGTTTGGTGGCATTTTGATGGGAAAGGAAAATACACTGTTAAATCCGGCTACTTCCAAGCAATGCGAAGACGAAATGAAGCCGGATCTTCAGGTGGGTGTGTGGACCAAAAGTGGTGGAAGACTCTGGCATTTGCATATTATGGCGGACTTTTCATAATATTCTTCCTGTCATGGGATAATTTAGCTTTGCGTGGTGTTAAATGCTTGGCTGGATGTAGAAGGTGTGAAGAGGCAAAAGAGAGAAATTTTCATGCGCTTATATCCTGTGATGCCGCTATCCGAATATGGTGTCAAAAGTATTTTTTGGGACCAATTACAGCGGTTCAAGCATGATAGGATGGGTGTTCTATTACAATCCGTAGCAGCAACTTTTCCTCTGGAAGAAGAATTTGAGTTGTTTTGTCTAATCTTGTGGTTTTTCTGGAAGGATAGAAAATGAATTTAGAGTCTCAGTAATCGAGAGTGATGCTTTGAATGCAGTACGGGCAGTGAATGAAGATCAAGATTTTGCTGCGGAGAGCAATATGGCTGTCCACACATTAGCTCGATTAGCCTTTTCTTCTAGTGGGGCTAGTGTTTGGATTGACGGTTATTCTAGTTGTATTGACAGTTTTATCACTGCTGATTTAGCTGAGATGAATTAATAATATTTCAGTTTCTTTAAATAAAGAAAAAAAGTCTTTTCCAACATGTGGTCACAGTAGAAAAAACACAAAATCAAAATCAAAATCAAAATATTTCAAAAAATAAAAATAAAAACAAAAAGTGAAACGTATTTCAAACCTATGTAGTCCATTAGTATAACTCTTATAAATGCGGGTGTACACTTATAGGTTCTCATTATTTTTAACCTTATCGATCCATGATAATGATGTATTAGTTTATGTTACGAAGTATTTTGGGAAAAGTAATTTTTCTGAAAATGGTCACATTCCAATTCTTAACAAAAGATTGTGATATATAGTAAGATATAGAAGTGAAACATGCCATTTAAAATGGCTTGAACTTTGTAAGTAGTTTGGGAAAACTGATTTATGAAAATGTATTCCAATTCTTAACCAAAAAAAAATCGTCTCACATTGTAATATATATAAGTGAATGGTGTTACATGCCATTTATTCAATATAACCAAGACGCAAGAACAAGAAATTCAGCCATGCCAACCTCCCCCACCAGGCTCTCTCCTCTTGCTTAAAACTCCAAAAGTACTCGGGCCGTCTGGTTCTAAGACTTGAACCCATGATTTTTTTAATTCTGCTATCATAAAAAAATTTGAATAAAAAAGGTTTCTACTAATGGGTTTCTTATGAAATTTGAATTTAGAATCAAAATCTAGTAATCTACATTGATTTAAATCGATGAACTAAATAGGCCATTCCAAGTTTATGAACCAACCATTATCATCAAACCAGTACATTTAGTAATTTCGTGTGTCTCTGAGTTCCACCGGCATTTGAAGCTTCTGATCCCGCAGTGACTTTCTCATCCACCACTGCAACCATTTCTTTATCCTCGAATTTGATCTCTGGACTAATTGGATCTTCCTTGACCTCCAAGAAACCTCTAAACATGCTTAATTCCGTCGCCATCCTTCCGGTCACCACTTTCGACGCAGCGGAAGGAGATGATCCGACGAGAGCAAGCGACCACTACACTGCTTGATTCTGGCTTTTGAGGATCTCAAATGCATTAGTTCTGACTCTACTGATCTGCATCTTTTCCTTCCTTCGGCCTAAACAGTTTCAGCTCATTCTTGCCCTCCTCACAGTATTGTGCTCTTAATTAAAGATATATTATCAGAGATTTAAGAGGGCGTAGTGGAAGAAATTATCTTAATGGAGAATTCAATCGACTGAGTACTGCCCTTATACTTATAGAAGTTTTTTTATTCTGTGTTTATGTTTCCATTTTCTCTAGGAAAAAATAACCAATAAAAGAGGGGAGAAAAAAAAAGTAATGAAGTTACTGAGTGATCAAAGTACGTACGAGCAAGTTATTATAATCGTCAATTATCTTCTCCGACCAGTGATTTTTGGTAGTTAATTTCAGTTAATTTGTTCCCTAAACTACGGATTAACAACCCTTTATTCGCGAATTCAAATCACCCTTTATTATTTGTAAACGCGGTTATATAATTGATTTCATAATTTCAATTGTTTAGAAAGGTAACTTTCTTATAATCATGATAAGTAGCAATGTTGCATCGCTGAGCAAAAAGTAGAAGATAAAATCCACACGTGCACTAATTAGCAAAAAAAAATATATATATATATATATATATATATATCAATACGTGCATTTCTGTTCCCTTCAGATACGTGCCATGCGAAATGGTTACGTGGATGCTTTAGCTGTTTGCCAGTGGTTTGGACATGCGGTCAATTATGAGTGCAGCAGATAATTGCCTAACAATGTATGTGTGTGTGTATATACACATTTATATTTGAAGTTGATAGCCTAAACATCTTAATTATCACATCCACAATAACTGATTAATTTATGCACACGCACACACGAGAGAGAACGATTTCAGCCAATTTGTTCACGTTTTTTATTTTTTTATTTTTTTTATTATTATTTTTTTTTTTGCGAAGGTAGCAAGAAGATTTAGAGAGAGAGCCTTCAATGGCGGAAAAACCGGAGAGGAATATGCCAGAAGAGGATCAAATGCAGAGGTCTGATACCTCTGATGAAATCAGACCGGGCAAAAAAAAAAAAAAAAAAACTGAGACGAAACATTTCGTCCTTGCTCCCTCAGTGGACGAAACGTTTCGTTCTTAGGGGTGAAAGGGGGAGAACCGGTAGGTTTTTGTTTATTAATTCTGAATCATAATTTAAAATCAGTATTTAAAAATATTTTAAATGATTTAAAATTTGATGTGATATTTTAAATTAATTTAAATTATGATTTTAAAACTACTCTGTTTTTAATTCAATGTGATTTAAATCCTTTATTCTAAATCATAACTTCAGAATTTTAATTTAAACTTAAAATTATGAATCATGATTTTAGAATTAGAATTATGATTTATAATTTTTAATTTAAATTAAAATTATGAATTATAATTTTAATTCTAAAATCATGATTAGAATCATCGTGATTTAAATCATTATACCATACCAAACGAAGCATGTAAAGATGCATGAATTTTTTTAGAATTAATAATTTATTTCGTGTACAATTTGAATAATTAAATAATTATTAACGAAAAGTACTAATATGTACTGCCTATAATCCCAAATTAGACGAATATTTCGGTTCTTTTTCCTGGACCCGGGCAAGCGCCACATTTCCTGAACTCACTTCAATGATAAAAAACCAATACCTGCAGAAAGTAGACAAACATTATAATCTTATATATATATATATATATATATATATATATATATATATATATATATATGCGAGCGCTTGAGCGCTTACTGTTGGCCTTCCTTTTATTATTATTTTTTTACCTTAACATTTTTTTTTTTTTTGTTTTAGTAATTTTTAGCCTTTTTTTTTCCTTTTATCCTGAAATTTTATTTTATTTTTTATTTTAGTTTATGTTACCAAAAAACTTATTTACTTCTTCATTTTTATCCTTTTTATTCTTTTTTAATTTTTGTCCTAAAATTTTATTTTTTTCATTTTGGTTTATTTTGTTTTAAAACTTATTTATTCTTTCATTTTAATCCCATTTTGACACTTTTTGTTTTTGTCCTGAAAATTTATTTTATTTTTTATTTTATTTTTTTTACATTAAAACTTATTTATTTCTTCATTTTGGTCCTCTTTTTACCTATTTTTTATTTACCCTGAAACTTATCATTTTGCACTTATTTATTTCTTTAATTTAGTCATTTTCTGACATTTTCTTTTTAATTTGTCCTAAATTTTTTCCCCCATTTTAGTTCATTTTGCCTTAAAATTTATTTACTTCTTCATTTTGGTTGTTTCTTGACCCTTCTTCTTATTTTTGACTTAAAACTTTATTTTTTCTTTGTGTTTTTTTTTATCCCAAAACTTATTTATTTCTTCATTTTAATCCTTTTTTGACCTTTGTTTTTCACTTCTTGCCTTACAACTTTATTTTTCTTCCATTTTTGTTCCTTCTTGGGATTTTATATTGAGATTTTATAAAATTTTTGTAATAACACGATGACTAAAACTTAACACACGGATTACTCTCCACGTACATATGTACGTGATGTTTAAGCTAGTAAAAAACAAAGTTTCTAACTCTGTTTTACCACTGCTTTAAGCTATTGCCTTAGAATTATATATTATTGTACTTTATGCCACCTGACTAATCTTATATGTGTAATTTAAGGTCCGATTAAGAGTTTTGGTACTTTTATTTGCTTGTTAATTTTGATAATGGAACCTATTGTAGTAACCAGCTAGGACACTTTCATAGCGTGTATAGAATACACAAGTATAACGTGTATTTTTATTCAAGGCACTAAAGTAACCGTTTTTCCCCTTAGTTTGTCCTCAACTTCTCATACTAGACTGGATATTTGGCATCCGTTATCCATATGAGCTCTGCCGCTTTGTCTATGTCTATCTGCACCTTTTATGGCATTTTGTGTTTGTGTTGTTGTTTTGTTTGCTTGGTAATGTATTTTTGCTTATAACAACAACGATAGACAGACAAAAAGAAGACTTGAGAGAAACAACTCACTCAAATGCCAAATTTTTGAATTGGTATACAATTTTGGCAGTGACGACCGATCTTAATTTTTTAATGGTATTTTTTTCTGACATGTACATTAAACTTTTTTCAGATTTAATTTATTTTACGAGAGATTCTTTGATACGCGTGGTGTACCGATAAGTTAATTTTTTTAATCGTTAAATCCGAATACTTTTTAACTTTTACGTGATTTTATACAAATTTGACGGATAAAAAACTTAGTCTACCTATACATTAGTGTACCAAAAAAGATCTCTTTATTTTATTTATGAGACTCCCGTGGTGTATATGGTTTTTTGTGAATTTTGGTCCAACTCGTGGACTAAATGTGACGAGGAAGCTTCCCCTCGAAAAAAAAGAGAAGGGAAAAGGGAGAATATGGTATTTTAAGCGAACTGTGCGTTACACGAAAGAACGATTTACATGATAATTAAATGAAATGGTTATATTTACTGAATTGATCAGGTTACCGAACTCAAGAAATTTTCTAAAAATTTATGAAAGAAATTCAGAGAAATGAAAATAATAGCATATTCTGCATTAAAAAAAAAAAAAAAAAAAAAAATAAAACTCCCAAAATACCCATACAATCCCACTCTCTCCTCTCTCTTCCTCTTCCATCTATCCTCTTGCTCACCAGTCTCCATTTGCACTTTACAACCAAAGACACCATTACGACACTACATAGTTTAAGTTGTTTTTTTTTTTTTTCTCCTGTTTCAAGTCCCTTTAAAGGGAGAAAGAGAGTGAATAAAATTTTATATCAGAATTTTTAAAAGATGATTGGAAACTAATAACAGATTCTCTACAAACGTTCCAAACCACTCCCATCTCTTCTCTCTATTCTCATCACCGGCATAACTCCACCCTCTAAAGCCCGCTAGCTCCTTGCTGGAGGAGATCATGAGCCGCCAACAAGCAAATCACGAGGCGTCACCGGCGTCACCTGCGTCGCAACCACCGGTAATGGCGGTTGTGTTTTTTTTTTTTTTGTTTGTAAATTTTGTCCCTAATTGGAATGTGTTATGATGTTTTTGCGCGTATACCGCTAGTTACCAGCCTGGACACCGCTAGTTACCGGCCCAAATACCGCTAGTATTGTCCAGATAGTACCGATTCTGATCGGTGACCGCCAGTAATGGCAGTTGCTGGCGAAATTAGGCGGTGCATGCCGGTAATCGGTAGTTACCAATCAATGACCTAGTGGTTACCGGTCAGTAACCAGTATTCTTACGAACACTAGTTAGTAAACTGGTTAAATACAACCGCAATACTAGTGTGCTTGTGGTTGGTAGATACCGGTGACTACTATCGCCAATACTGAGGGTTGTCCGCCGGGTAACTTGGTTGGATATTGGTTTTGTTTACCAACAAATATCTCAAGTTTGATAATAGTATTATGGTTGGATACCTACTGGTATCCCGAAGATATATTTGATATTCTAAATATAGTATGATAACATGGTTGTGGTAGTCTGTGCAAGAGTTTTTGTCTCCAGGCATATGTCAATTCAAGCCTAAACATATATAATGTGAAGAGTCATCTATAATTTATCTAAATATTTATATACATATTTTAAGAAGAAATATATGTGTTTTTAAAAGAAATATGCAATGTACTGCCTAAACTTTTTATGGGTATAAATCTGTCAAATGTGTTACAGTTTAGGGTATTTAATTACTTTTTATAAAATAATTGTTCAGTATTTTTTTTTTTTTTGAGAAAATTGTTAAATTTACTTTTAGAGTATGCGAGTCTGAAATTTTACTTTTTACTCTTGATTAATATCATTTTGACTAATATAGTATTTGACTAAAAAAGATATTAATCATGTAAAAATCTAAACCCATGATATTTGTCTCCTTTGCTCTGTTTTTTTTTATTTTTTTTTATTTTTTTCATTGTAATCTTTAATTTAAAAAGAGCATGAAGTAGAAGGTTTAGTGGCATATATATCTGAAAAACAAATAAATAGAGAAAATTACGAATAAAATCCAACAGTTCTATATTTATACATTCTTTTTTTATTTAAAGAAAATATATATATTAATATTATGCTAGAATACTCTCTGAAGATGTCTGACCATCTTTATCGAGAAAAAAAGTAATCTGGTAAAATACTTATCAAGATATTTTTTGATCAATTGAGTAGTATAAATAAACTATTTGGGGGCGTAATTATAAAAATAACATCTATTGAGTCATATTTTTGTATTTCTCCCTTTAAAATGAAGGCAAGGGATAATAAAGTTTTCTTTTGGAGAGCAAAAAAAAAAAAAAAAAAGTAGTTTGTTTAGGAAAAGAGATGTTCAAATGTAACATATTTGAATGGGATTGTTAAGAAAAGGTCACTCATGCACTGTCTTGGATTGGTAGGTTTGCTTTCCTGATTAGGGAAAGGCCAACATGGCCCATGCAGCATGAAAGAAGAAGAAAAAATCTCACTTATGACTGGGAGCATGGATGTTTCTTTGTTCACTTCTTTAATCATCATCAAGAGCCTCGAGGACCATTTAGACCAAGCATTTTCTGGTTTCTCCTCTTTTCTTAATCTTTTCTTGATGTGTATCCACGAGACTGAAAAAAAATAAAAAAATAAAAAAAAACCAGAGCAAAGGAGACAAATATCATGGGTTTAGATTTTTACATGATTAATATCTTTTTTAGTTAAATACTATATTAGTCAAAATGATATTAATCAAGAGTAAAGAGTAAAATTTCAGACTCGCATACTTTAAAAGTAAATTTAATAATTTTCTCAAAAAAAAAAAATACTGAACAATTATTTTATAAAAAGTAATTAAATACCCTAAATTGTAACACATTTGACAGATTTATATCCATAAAAAAGTTTAGGCAGTACATTACATATTTCTTTTAAAAACATATATATTTCTTTTTAAAATATGTATATAAATATTTAGATAAATTATAGACAACTCCTCACATTATATATGTTTTAAAAAGAATATATTGTAATCACTTGTGGTAGTTCTCTTTAAAGCCCAATTTATAACTCTAATCAAAATCACTTCACAATTTAAAAATATTCAAAATAAATAATTTCTAGTACAAATCTAATTACTCATCCACTCTAAGCGTTAATTCAACAGGAGTGGTGGTTGGGTGGGTGATCGGAGATGGTGATGGTGGTGGTCGTTCTGGGGGCTTCGGTCTCGATTAGGCAGTGGCCCCATGGGTTGTGTGCGGTCCTTTACAGGCAGAGTTTAGAGACAATGTCATTGGCTTGACTCTACTTCAGCTTCTCATCGAGCTGGCTTTTATCGTGGTACCCTTGCTCGACCGTGGTTGTGGGTGGCATGTCATTGGATATCTCGTCAATGTCATTTGGTTTATGCCTCTTGTTTTAATTATTGTGTGACTATTTTTGTGCAAAATGGACTTAATTCTAAAGATTTTAATTTATTTTGGTTTGTTTTAATGTATTTTGTTTTATTTTAGTTTTATTAGATTTTTATTTTTTTTTGTGTTATTTTATTTTATTTTTTATATTATTTTATTTTATTTTATTTTGTATAAATAAATATTTATATAATATAATATATGTTTTTTTTTTTGTGTGTGTATAAATATAACTATATAATATTATTATAAATAAATAAATAATATATATTATATTATACTATATTAGGTTTTTATATAATATAAATGCAATAATTTCTATTTTATTTTTATTCTATTTTCAGCTTAAATCACATCTATTGGATCAAAGCATTTGGACAGTCAGGATTGGAGAGTGCATTACACTATTGGGGGGAAGGGAGTGAGCAGACAAGGAAACATCAGCATGCCTCAAATGTTAGAAAGCATATTTCTTGTGTTTGTTTCCATGTGAGCCAATCTATGTGAGCTTGTTTTCTCCTATCAAACCAGTTGTGTCTCGTGTCATGCTTATTAAATCAATGATCCGGATCAATTTGAAATGTTTGTTGATTTTTGATGGCCAATAGAAATTCAGTTTCACGTAGTCCTTGCCGCATTAGTTTAAGTCCAAAATATTAGATTCTCAACGTGATTTCGGAGGAAGAAAAAGAATAAAAATAAAAAAAATTCTAAAGAAGGCAACTTGTAAAACTATATGACTCTACAGCATTCATGCATTGGACTTAACTGCATTTCAAGGCTTATAAAGAAGTTGCTTCCCCAACTCTTCAAGGCATCTCTCGAGCCTTAGAGCTCTTTAGAAATTTTTTAAAAAAGGAAAATCTTTGTTTTAGTAATTCTTAGTTTAAATTTCAAAGTTTGCAATTTTAAGTTTGAATTCTTGAAGAGGAGTTCTGATTCCTGTTAAGAGATATCCGAAGCATATCAAAAACTGTATATGCCACTAGTGTTTGTACTAAAACTTTGCTTTTTTATTTTTGTTATGAAAATGTTATTTGAATTTTTTATATTGTGTTAGTTTAATTATAATTATGTTTCAAATGCTAGGGTGATGACGTAATCATATTATGAGGATTTAATTTGTGTAAATGTTATTGTAATTGTCATACTTGTGTTGACTTATTTATTTTTAGACATAATGCTTTCAAAATTTCATATCAACTTTTTGAATGAACTGAGGATCAAAATAAAACTGAGAGTAGATTTTTGTAACATAGCTCTGAAATAAATACAGTAAATTCAGGGATAGTATAGAGATATATCAATCTTTTCTTTTTTGTGGTCATTTTTGAATCCTTTAATCTTAATGAACATTTTTGTAATTTAATTCACATAGAGTATAGTGAGTTTTATGAAAATGTATATTTTATATATAACTTGAGAAGGAGTACATAAAACATAAAAGGATTCGACCATCAACATAATATGATCTCAAAATTACAGTAATGTTTAAATAAATTAAATTTGATTAAGATTGATGAAATCATTATTCTCAGCATATTCATAATCATTGTTTTATTCTTGTCTTGTTATTTTAGAAAATAATTTTCTTTTTTACTTTATTATTTTTAAATTTTATTGTTGTTTTAAATTTTAATTTTGTAAAATTAATCAAAATTCATCTTTTTGATTACTCAAATAAAATTAAAATTATCCAGTTTTAGTACTTAATGAATATGTTATTCTTGTGAGAATGATACGTTTAAGCTCACTTTTTATTACTTGTTAGCGATATCGTGCACTTACAATTGACACCACAATAGTGTGTTTGCCAAATAAAGGCGTTCATGTTTTCATCGTTTAGTTTTAGTGTGTCTCTTTTTTTGTTGTTAGCCTCCGGCGTCATTTGACTTTGTTTTGTAATAACATATGTGATTTTTCCGTCTTTTAGCTTTGGTTGTTTCTTTCCCATTAATGTGGAATTGTTGGTCCGGCTATAATTTTTTTAGGTCATGATATTAATGTCTTTTCTTTGTGGGATTTAGTAATCTATCTCTTCGGAGCTCTAAAGATTATTTAATGGGAGGAATTTCTTCCATTATAATTTTAAGTGTGGTCGTTGTTAACATGCCAAGATTTTCTCTCCTTTTTAATTCTCTAAGTGTGCGTCTATTCTTTTAATAGACCATTCACATTGTAATATATTGATTATTTTTTAGTTTTTGTTTAAATGCAATTTCCCTTTTAAAAAAAAAATCTTACTTTTATAAATTCAACTCATGTATCATCTGTGTTCTTGTCTCCTTTTTTTTTTTTTTTCATATTTCTCTAATAATATCAAAACACTTCCACTTAAAAAAAAAAAAAAAAATATATATATATATATATATATATATATAGGCAAGGTCTCTGATCAGGCACTTGAAAAGTGCCTGATCAGAACGTCACTTGTACATTTATACTGAAGTGTGTATATTTATATGTATTTCGTGTATATATTTATATGTAAAGTTGTATATAAAAAAATGATAATGTATATTAATCCTCAAAACATGTATATTTTGTAGTAATTAGGTGAATATATAGCTAAAAAATATGTATAATGGCTGATTTGTTGTATTTCATGGTATTGAATGTTGTTTAGAATTTTTTTTTTTTTTTACGTAATGCTGTAGGGAACGGAAATATACATATATTTCTTATTTAAATTAAGTGAACATATAACATAGTAAGATGTATATTGATTGAACTTGGTTTGGAAGTTATTTTTGCTTGAAAACGTGTTTACTCATTTGAAGATTGAATATTGTTGCCGTTCTTACGGGTTGTATATTTGCTGTATGAGACATGTGGATCCGATATAAATAAGTGAATAACTGAGGCAGTAATGTGTACAATGACTTCGTCGTTGTTTTCAGTAGAAGTTGTATTGTAGTTTTGTTGTACACTAAAAAAACATGGTGATGTAACTTTAAATACTGTAAAAGACTAGGCGCCTGAACGTTTTCGTTTGCTGTTTTCTGGAAATGGATTTAACTTTCTTTTTTCCATTTTCTTTCCTCTTTTCTGAAACGTTTTTGTATTACATATATTTGTTTAATATATTTATTTAATATATTTATTATTTAATATATTTAATACTGTTATTTATTTAATATATTTAATTTATTATTACATGTTTTTGACAATTGAAACAACCAAACGCATTTTCAGTGTTTTTTAAAACTGTAATCAATATCTAAATAAAACTACCAAAGGATTTTTCTGAAATACTTCAAAAATGATACTAAACACATTTTCATTTTCATTTTACAAAAAAAAAACAACGTTTTGGAATCAATTCCATACGCACCCAATGTGTTGAGCATTTATGAAGAATTTCGGATAATTTTGACGTACTCTAAATTAAGAAATAATGTAAACGACGTCGTTTTACATAAACCAACGTCGGTTTATGCCAATTATTAAACGACGTCATTTTACATAAACTGACGTTGGTTTTTGCCTTCAGAAACATATATCGCATATACTATTAAACGACGGCGTTTTTCATAAACCGACGTTGGTTTTTGCCTTCAGAAACATATATCGCATATACTATTAAACGACGGCGTTTTTCATAAACCGACGTTGGTTTTTGCCTTCAGAAACATATATCGCATATACTATTAAATGACGGCGTTTTTCATAAACCGACGTTGGTTTTTGCCTCCAGAAACATATTATTGCATCATCTATTAAACGACGTCGTTTTACATAAACCAACGTCGGTTTATGCCAATTGTTAAACAACGGCGTTTTACATAAACCGACGTTGGTTTTTGCCTTCAGAAACATATATTGCATATACTATTAAACGACGGCGTTTTACATTAACCGACGTTGGTTTTTGCCTCCAGAAACATATTATTGCATAATCTATTAAACGACGTCGTTTTACATAAACCAACGTCGGTTTATGCCAATTATTAAACGACAAACCGATGGCATTTTACATTAACCGACGTTGGTTTTTGGCTCCAGAAACATATTATTGCCTCAACAATATCTCCGTCGATCTTCACACGAGTCGATAAAGTGGCGGCGGAGAAGATGAACCCGTGCTGTTTGAGGAGAAAGAAAATGTTTGTGGGTTTGGTTGTGGGAGTGGTCCTTAGGCGGCGGGTCTCTTTGTCGGCCTGTCGGAAGTCACCTACGGCAAGATCCCGGCGGAGGCCGTCGACGAAGCAGCGACGGAGACAGATGATGCAGTTGCCGTCTTTGACGAGAGAAGAAATGTCCGGGTGGAGGAGGAGATACAAGTGGGTGGGTTTGCTTGTGGGAGTTGTCGGAGCGTGGCCTCCTCCGCCTGTCGAAAATCGCGGCACCGGTGTGGATGCGGAGAACGTCAACGAAGCTCGAGGGAGGTCGAGGAGGTCGAGAGAAAATTTGGTGTGCTCACTCGTGCGTTTGAGAAAGAGGATATGGGTTTTGTTTCTCAATTTTCAATCGAACCGTTCAATTTCCAATCCAACGGCTATGATTATTTTACCGGATCAGTCAGCCACTTTAAGAGTACCGGACTTGAGACCAATCCTATATATATATATATATATATATATATATTACTTCACTTCCCAGCTCAAGGAAGCAAACTGGACCTCTTGTTGTCTGCGTCTCTTCGCACTTCGCCTTCTTTAATTCCTTCCAAATAGCGAAATCACCCCCAAAAAAATTAGTAAAATAAAATAAATAATAGGAGAAAAAACCCACATGGCGTTGAAGTCCGCGAAGCTTTCCAGGTGCGACCCTTTGAATGGTATCCTTTTCCAGACTCTGACTATTTTTCTCGAAAGCCAATCTTTTTTCTCTTTTTCTTCTCTGCTTTCCATTATTTTCTGCTCAAAAGCAAGCGTCTTTTTTGTTACAGAATTGAGGGCCAAACTGAATAGTTTCAGTTTCCAAAGGAAGACGAAGAAGACGAATAAGAGATTGGAAATCATGGCACAGTCATTGAAGTTGCAAGGCGTCGGCGATGAAATGCAGAAGCTTTTGGATGCCAATATGGACGAAGCTCCTGCTAGAAGGCGTGCTCGTGAGGCTTTCAAGGATATTCAGCTTGGGATTGATCATATCCTGTTCAAGGTAATCAATTTTACTCGTTTTTTTTTTTTAATAAAAAATTCTTTTATCACGTATGGTGTTGGTAATTTAAATCTTATGCTGCTCATTATGTTCAATGGGCTTCTTTTTTCTCATTGACTTGAAATTGGAGAGATGTAATTGTTGTTGTTGGGGTTTTTTTTTGTTTTTTTTTTTTTGTTTTTAAGAACTGGGAAAAGTTATATTAGTAGTCTTAGAAAATTTTAAAAAGCAGTTAGAAATTTTGATTAGCAATATTGAGAATTGATCGTTCATGACTCGATAATATTAATTCTTATATCCTTGATTTTGTTGCAGACACCGACAGATGGATTGAAAATGAAGGAGGTGGGGACTATATATTTTTGGTAAAGAACTTCTTGTTTATGTCACTATTGTTATGTGCAGGGAAGTATTTCTTGCCCAGAAATTTAACCAATGGGTGGAGCCCCTCTATTGAACTTTGGAGGAATTCTTCAGTGTTTTCTTTTTTTTTTTTTTGGGTGCAATTCCATAATTAGATAAAAAGAAAAAAGGCAGAAGTTTGTTATACGTCTATTTTCCATTTTCTTTTCTTTTCTAATTGTGGACTTGTTTCAGCCTATTTATTTAACTGTGGAGGCTTGATATTTGAGTTTAGAAAAAGTTGCGTTAGCACAGTTAGTATTGTCTCAAGTATTTGTTCAACTTGTTTACATTTTTGAAGTTGCTTCAGTTTACTTATCATGCAAAGAAGAATAACGGCACGTATACTGCGGTGCAGTCGTATGAGGTGAACTCTAGGGGATTGAAGATTTTCTCTAAGAGTTGGCTTCCGGAGACGTCTAGCCCCAAGGCAATAGTGTGTTTTTGTCATGGTTATGGTGACACATGCACGTTTTTCTTCGAAGGCATGTAGCTTAAGTCGAAGATTTTCAGTTGAAGATTAGTAAACTTCTGTTTTTGATTAGCCATGCTAATTGAATCTAATTATTTCATAAAAATTTCAGGAATTGCAAGGAAGTTGGCATCATATGGATTTGGAGTTTTTGCAATGGATTATCCAGGATTTGGTCTCTCTGAAGGTCTTCATTGCTTTATCCCAAGCTTTGATCAGCTTGTGGACGATGTCATTGAGCATTACTCGAAAGTCAAAGGTGCTGCTTAGTCTTTTAGTGACCTGTACAAAACCTTTTAACAATTAAGGATTAGTGCAAACACTTAATGAACAAATTCTTCCTAGAAGCAACAGTTAATTTTGAATACTCAGAGGAGTTGTATTATCCTTGTAGAGTTACTTGACAAAGATGAAAAGAAAAAGAAAAAAAGTATGTGCGCTCAGCAACGATGCTTATGATGGGTGCTTCAAATCTGCATGCTGTAATAGGTTTTTAAAACCATTTAATAATTTGAATTTTGCTGGTCATAGGAGTTCTTGATTTAATGTGTTTAATATACTACAAAAGAGAGAAATTGGAGAACTAAGGTGATTAATCTCCTAGGTAGATAGTTCGCAATGAATCTGATAGTTTAGATATTATTTTGGTAGTCGACCTACTTGTATTTGCCTTTTGGAAAGTTTGTACTCTGTATCTCGAGTCCACCTGATTATTTGAATGTAGAAAACTTTAGAGCAATCATTTGATAGTAGTGAGGGTGCTTGTTTTGAATTGGATGTGTTCAATCAACATGCTGGAAAAAGTGAGTTTTATCTTCGATTTGTTCTTCATTGGGACTCAGAAGGGAATAATTAACATAAACAACCACTTATGGATGCACCACCTGTGGTTTCTTTTGCTTTCTTTTCTTCTTTCCACTCGGTTGTTTCCTTCAGCTGTAACCTCTCCTTTTTGTTTTTCATTTTTGAAATATATGATCTCAAAATGAATCGTCAAGCTATTACAATTGACTGAACAAAATATACCATGTTTTTCTAGGGATTCATAAGTAATTGTATAAACACAAGTTACCCTGTTTTTCTATAGCATCTCTGATCTTTGTGCTTATAAATGCTCAACGATGGCAGATAACCCAGAGTTCCATTCTCTTCCAAGCTTCCTCTTTGGACAGTCTATGGGCGGAGCGGTGGCTCTGAAGATGCACCTAAAGCAACCAAATGCATGGACTGGTGCAGTTCTTGTTGCACCAATGTGTAAAGTAATTTTTGAATCACGATCAGTGTGTTAAAATTGCCTTCATGAGATTTAAACTTTTGATTGACTGAAAAAGTGCTCTGTAGATTGCAGATGACATGGTTCCACCATTTCTGTTAAAGCAGATCCTGATTGGTCTTGCTAAATTTTTTCCAAAGATGAAATTAGTGCCACAAAAGGATTTGGCTGAGGCTGCATTTAGAGACTTGAAGAAGAGAGAAATGGTGTGAAGTTACCATCTGGATTTCATAGTATTACTTTCTTTCTATTTGCCTAGCTTCTAAGTAACGTTTTTCTAATCCCGTTTATGTTATCCATCCTGCTTTAGGCGCACACAATTCCTTATTAACCAGATCTTTTTTCTCTAAATACAGACAGCCTACAATGTCATTGCTTACAAGGATAAACCACGGTTACGGACTGCACTAGAAATGCTGAAAACCACACAAGAGATAGAACGTCGGTTGGAACAAGTATGGCATTTCATTTCTTTCTTTTATTACATTTTGCTTGTGTGGAATCTGGTTCACTATATTCTGCATAGTCTTCTTGTTTGTCTTTGTCATCCATTCTGTACCATTATAAGTAGCATTCTTTATGGACTTACAAGAGGTGGCCCAAATTGGTCATGAATTTTCACTTTTGAGTGAATCTGCTAAAATTTCATTCATCTATCTACAATGTTCTATTTTAATTTTGAGGAGATTTCATTGTACCTGGAAGTAATATGGAATTGTTAAGATGTTCTAAGGGTTTTTGCCTTTCTCTTCACTGAACGTCTTTACAGGTCTCCCTGCCGTTATTAATCTTGCATGGTGAGGCAGACATTGTAACTGACCCGTCTGTGAGCAAGGCCTTGTATGACAAGGCTAGCAGTTTAGACAAGAAGCTTAACCTTTACAAGGATGCTTATCATTCGCTTCTTGAGGGTGAGCCTGATGAAATGATAATTCGAGTTTTCAACAACATTGTTTCATGGCTTGATGAGCATAGCGCAAAATGTACGGGCAGCTGACTTCTTTCTCGATCTTTTTGCATGCATGGATGTGTACAGAAAACACGTTCGCTTGAAAGTTTGCAATTGCGTATACAAATCATCAAGTGTGTGACATTTGCGAGCCATATTTTTTTTTATTGTTTTCTAATTTATAATCATTTTTCCGAAAAATAATTGCTGAAGCTTTTTGATAACTTGAACTTCAGCTTTGATATTGGAATAGTTAACTGATTAATAAGGTATTTGGGAAGAGTTTAGCTTCTGCGTCTTCCTTACTTTGCTTGTACAAACTGTCAGTTATCTTAATGATGGTTCAGGCTTGAATCAAGACAAGGTCCTTAATATCTTTCACTGTGGCTGCCAATTTTATTTTATTTTATTTTATTTTAAGTCATAACCTTATTGAAGGCAGCCTATGAAGATATGTACAGTTTGAACCTTTAGCTCCAATTGAGATGGAAGCATCTTTTTTGTTTTCGTGTTCGCTAATATCCATCATGTTTCTCATGGCTATGATGATCATACAATAAGAGTTTTTGCTGCAAGTATGTATAAGCTCTTGAACATTTTCTGGTAGATATGATATTTGTAATGGATGTTATGCATGTTAGAAATTGTCCCAGAAGGATTTTTTTTTTTTTTTTTTTTTTTTTTTTTTTAATTGTCCCAGAAGTTTTAATCTGCATTATTTGTTAGTAATGCTTCACCGCTACCACTTGTGAAAGTGCTACTTGGGTGTCAATATTTAAATTGGTGCAGACATAAAGACACCTAGCTTGCACTGAGAGAGGACTTGTGCGGATGATATTAGAGCAACATAAAAGAAACCATGGAAGCATAATAATTGCGAGCTAGAGCAAGAAGTTCAATAATAGTACAGACAGAAAATAAAGCATGTTTGCTAGAGACGATGGTCCACAAAGACAACTTGAGACTTCTCCTGCCAAGAAATAGAAGTTATATCTCGGACTCTAGAGTTTGCCTCTATTAGGCTGGTGTTCAGCACCACTCACTAATATAATATAGATTCCGTAGTATAAGATTTATAAATGTGGCTCATCTTGAGTATTATTATATTGAGACCAGCATAATAAGGTTGCAGTTCCTTTTTTTGGTATGTTTAGTCCTTAAACTTCGAGTATAGTGACATTTTGATATCTGAATTTTTAATTTGGACATATTAGTCCATAAACTTTTTTTTGAGAGTTTTGTTTCTTGACATTGTTTTTAAAATTTAACATAAATAATCACATTCTTATCACATAATAACGAAAAATTTATATAAATAATTACAACAAGTGTAAAATATTAAAGTTTTCAACGGGTTTTAATTGTAAGAAATAGAAAATTTTACATATAATGTAAATATCTCTAAATAATTTAAAGTTATCACACGATGGACATCAAAATTATCTTTGTTTAATTTCAAAAATCATTTGTTAATTTTAATTTTAAAGATTAAAACGGTCAAAAAATGAAAGTTTATAAACTAATATGAAAGATCAAGAATCAAACTGTCACTATCCCTAAAGCTTAGAAATTAATGGTATAAATTACCCTTTTTTTAATGACGTTATCTTCAAGTTATACGGTAATATATATTACAACAAGATGAATTCCCTTATTCGGTAAAAAAAAACCCTATTCTAGTTTGAAGGAGTTTCTCTTATAGGTTCTAAAAAAAAAATATCAATAATTTTTTATTTTTAAATTTGTATTAAAAATATCTATTCTACACATTAAAGTGGGAAACTATTTGGGAATTTATCTTTCTAAAGTCTTATTTATTTCACTAATTTAAATTTTTAATTTTAGGTTTTTTTTTCTCAAAAAAAAAATTTTAAAAAATATAAAAATTTAATTTTTTTTTCAAATTAAAAATTTAAATTTATAAAATAAACGAGGCATAAGACTTACTAGAAAAGCCCCATTTAAAAGGAAATTAAGAAAGAATTTTTAAGACCCAACCAATTGTGGTTAGTGGATCTCTTGCCTGTTCTCACATTCTCCCACTTATGAGTTATGACCCACTAGTCGCCCTTTTTCCTTTAAAACTTCAGTCTGACCTATTATAGGACTCCATTTTGTTTGTGGGTCACAACTAGTTTGGTTGGATGATAAAAAGCAACCAATGATCTATCGAGCTGTATATGATATCCTTCTATCAGTCTTGTCGTTTATTTCTCCATGGGTAATTAATAATTAATAAAGGGCCATGTACCTTATAATATCATGGACCATGGTTGGTAAATCTCATATTTCGTTGACCGCACCAAGTAGTCAAGAAGTAGCCAACTTGAAGTCTCTGCACTAAAAGGAGAATGTCAAACATCCCCACGTGATCCACTGATCTAATCCCAACGTCAACTCAATACAATCTCCTTTCTGGATTTATGCCACCAATGCTGTGCATCCCCATTTGTAACTCATTGGTAAAGTAAGTAATTTTATTTTGGTTAGTTAGTTATTCTGATTTTTCACAAAAAAAAATTTAACCAAAACCCTAAGTAATTTTTAATCGGTTAAAATTTTCATAGTATAAAAAATTTATTAAAAATTTATAATGCGTCACATACAATAAATTTAGTAGTTAATAAAAATTATTCAATGATAAAAAACTTGTTTCACTAGTAGGTCACAATTTTAAGATTTTATAATAAATAAGCAGGTGATTTTGAAGCAAAAAAAAAAGTTGAATCTGGTTGAAGAGTCATAATGACAATAAATTAAAAAAAAAAAAAATATGCATAACATATAATTTTTATATATATTTGATGGTTGAAAAGTAAATAACTATTGATAGTTTATTTTTTCAGTCCCAGAAAAACTCACTGCAAAAAAAAAAAAAGAAAAAAAGTGAAATAAATATGAAAACATATAAAAATTTATATTGTGTTACCTAAAGTTTAATTCAACCTACTATCTAGGACCATCTCTAATGACATCATTAATATTAATTGTATATTTGGTACTAAATAATGTGATAGGATGCGTTATTTTCATTTGTATTATAATAGACGATGCTATTTTAAATGTTAAATACACTTTTTATCATAATTATTAGGTTTTAAAAGTTGTAAAAATAAACTTTTAATTTTAAAATGAATTGAAAATGAAAAATAGCAATGATTAACTGAAAAAATAAACATATCAATCAATAACAATTAAATTTTAAATTTGTTATATATTATTTTTAGTGGCAAATTAGTCACAAAATATAATATATGAAAAATTTAACACAATACATAACATTACATTAAAGAGTATTTTTTACATATAAATACTAAATTTTTATTAGCACATCAATTATAGTACTGTGTTAGAAATTCTAATATAAACTCTTAACTCCAATTGTAAATAGTTTTCCAACCAAATGCATGGGCGTTAGAGATTCTATAGTGGTATACTAGGTCTTGTTTATTTTATCGATTAGAGATTTTTAATTTTAGATTTTTATAGTAAAAAGTTCTCAGAAAATATCACATTTAATTTTTTCTATTACAGTAAAATTTTTTTCAAAAAATATCACATCTCAATTCAAATTAAAAATTTAAATCTGAAGTGAATGAGGTTTAACCATTGTAGAAAACAATCATTTACCTCAAGAAAAAGTTCGACCATTTACATAAAAAAAATTCCACCATTAATTTAAGAGTTAATTTTACTTTTAGCCCCCAAGTAATATTAGTTGTCTTTCATTTAATCCTTTAAATTTTTAATTAACACACTCATGACAGCCGAGCTTAACAAATTGTTGCACTAACGGACAACGGTGCTGCTGTTGCACGAAAGGAAAGTTGGTCTTCCATTTATGACATAACTATTAAAAAATAGACAAATTTTTTAGCACTTTAGGTGCACGTGACGTGTTGGGTGGAGTTCAAAATGTTATCGTGGATACCTTTTGTCCAAATTGCTGACAAGATGTTGAAGAATTATGTGTTGTTTTTTAGAATGAAATTGAAAAAAAATTTAAATTTAAGTTATAATTTTATTTAAATTTATATATATTTTTTTTTAAATTTTAGTTTGAATTTAAGTTTAAATTTGAGTTTGGAGTTAAACTCGAATTTAAATTTTTTTTTTTTTCAATTCGAACTTAAGTTAATAAATAATATGTTTTATATTTTTAAAAATATTATAATTTTTTCATTTTAGTTTTAATTGAGATGATTTTTTTTCTATGCATTTACAACGAAAAAGAAGAATAAAACTTTATCCATATATTCTATTAAAATTTTTCATTATCATTGAGTTTTTATTAAAATACTATTTAAATATAAATTTAAGTTTTGACTCATCTAAACACAAACTTAAAAAGATTCTCAATTCAAATCATAATTTAAATATGTATATCTAAACACAAACTCAAGTTATAATTTCAACTCATATTATAACTCAAATTTAACTCAAGATCATCACTCAAGTCACCTTAACTCAAAAATACAAAATAAAACCCCCTTGGATTCTTCGTTTTTCAGTCTTGACTCTTGTTTGAGAATTTTGCTTTTATATCAGTTAATTTAGACAACATACATCAACAACATTTTTAATTCCGCCCAACACAATAGTCTCAGGTGCTAATCAATCCATTTTTTTTAACACTTCTATAAATGCAACATCTATTAAGCTCAAATATTATTAATGTGAAGCTTGAAAGTTTTGAAAACAAAATAAAATGAATAATACTTTGTAACTGTTAAAAATAAAATTAAAAGAGTTTCACCGATAGTTTCAATTTTTGACTTAATTAAAATCATATTAAATTAAAAAATATATATTTAATACAAATTTAAAGATTAAAAAATAAAAAACTGTTGATAACATATTTTTTTAGAGACTACTAGATAAACTCCTTAAAAGAGGCGGCGAGGTGGTCAAAATGCACAATCTACCTAATTTTCCTAAAAATAGCAGTACCTACAATGGCTACAATGAAACAAACAAAGGAGCCCAAGTGGGGATGTCTTTTTCCGCTTGATCTCTTGGCCAAGTTGTAGCGCTCTCAAGCGGCTGCTCTTCCTTAGCTGTGTCAGTGAGTGAGTGAGTGAGTGCGCAATTACCTTCCAATTTCATTTCTCTTTTCCTTTTATCCTTAGCTGTCAGTGAGTGAGTGAGTGAGTGAGTGCGCAATTACCTTCCAATTTCATTTCTCTTTTCCTTTTACCTCTCTCTCTCTCTCTCTCTCTCTCTCAGCTGCGTTCGTGCATGCGTGTCCTCGTTTGCAGTGCTTTGCTCTGAGTGGCCAAACCTCGCACTTATATTAACGAACTCAATAAATGAGGCATTCTTGTTGGCTTTGATTGTGGGTTTGGTTTCTTCTCTTCTTTTCGCACCCAACATGACCTTCACTTCTCGCTTTTCCCATTCTCCACTCCCCTCCAGGTATGGATTTCGGCTTTCAAATTGTTTTCATTATTTATTTCTTTTCCCCACAAAACTAACTAAAATGCTCTAATATGCTGTTTAACTTTGCGTGTGATTTGAGATTTGTAGGATTTAGGTAAATTGTATTTGTCAAAATGGAAATAACAGAATTTAGAGAATTCTTTTCAATCATACCAATTTGGATTAGTGTTAAGGGGCTGGTTTGCTTTAGTTTAAATTCATCTTGGACCCCCTAATAGCAAAATTTCAATTGACACCTTACATTTACTAAAGGTCGTTTACTAAAGGTTTCAATTAAGGGGTCATACTTATATGTTAGACATAATACATAAGATGCAATGAAGGACAATTAATTAATTATCAGCAACAAAGGTGACATCAATGGAGTGGTGCAGCGGTTAGATGTCTTTACAGTTACTGCTTGTCTTTAAATTTGATAGTTACCCTAAATTAGTGTCTCTAGAGTAGATTCGATCTAAGAAACTAAATTCAACTGAACTCAATTATATCTTGAAAAAAATGAAGTTGTAGTCTGTTTCTTAAAAAGCTCGCTTGTTTTGGTATACTTGGTAGATTTGAGAAGTCTGATAGTTTGGAGACAAATAGCAATATTAATGCCATAACATAGTCTCTCTCTCTAATACACACACACACACACATATAGAGATACTATAGCTATGTTTGGTAAGAGCGAAATAAAATAGAAACGGAAAAAAGCTAAATATTCCAGTGAGGAAAATGGAGATGAGAGGGAAGATCTCTCTCTTACTGTGTTTGATATGGATTCTTTCCATTCTCTCCTCTTTTCTCTCATAACAAACAACCATGCGTATCCAAATCCTCCACTAATCCTTTCATCCTTGTCCTTCCTTTAACAACCTCTAAGAATCTACAGTCATGGCTTGCCTGTTTGCGAGACCTTCATGGAGAAAGTTACTGTTTTAGATCGACATGGGATATAAATAAGGAGGGAAATGCAAGATCTTTAAATCATCATCACCTAACTCAAACATCTGGTTTCCTTTTGCATTAGATTCACATAGTAAGTTGGTACGCTCTTCTGATATCGGGATGTCTTATCATATTTGATGTTTGATTTTTTATAGATTGACCTCTTCGGGAAGCGTATAAGACCCTGGCATAATGATAGAACAGATCAAAGATTCACTCTTTCACTCCGAAGTAATAACACTGAACTCTTTGGCCAACAAGTTGTGACAGAAGGGGCTCACTTACAGCGAGACTGGAATTTTATTGGAGGATCAAGAGTTGTATTTAGACCTAAACTTAAAAGATTTGTTTCATCTAAAAAAGCCTTTGGAATTAACGCATCATGTGATCCTTCTTGCCTTTTCTACTACATTTTTTGCAATTTAAGTTGGTGTTAAATACATAGTTGCGTGACTGAAAATACCATCCTACATTAGGAATCAAGTCTTTGAGCTTAGCCTTTTGGTCTTCTACGTTTAATGGAGAGAATCATTGATCAGATGCATATTACAATGACAACATAAACAAGTAATCACCTATGATGTAGTCAATTGGTTTTCTTCTGAAAATGCCCCGTTGGATTGATCTGCTTCTTAGGAAGCATTTTCTCTTTCACGGTCTCCCTGTAGTTTCTTTGTAGTTTCTTGCCCATAATTTCCACTGGAAATTTTTGGAATTTTTGGAAGCATACAGATGAAGCTCACTTTTGATTTTTCAATCTTGCTGAGATTCATGCTCAGATTCCTCCTAAATAATTTAAGCTTTTCTTTTTGAATCCTCACTTTAGTTTAAATTGTTCCATTATTGGTCAAATAATCTCGTTATACTAAATATCATGCAGTTGATAGTACAGCTCCGTTTCATTGTTTTCTACCATTCTACTTGTCAAGGAACATAGCTAGAAAACTTTGTTACAATGACCTGTTAGTGCCTCGTTTAGCCTGCAAAATCAAGTGCTGCCAAGCTATTCTTAAAATAATTGGTGGTATCTTGTTTGTATTGTTGATACATTCTGTGTCTACATTTTAGAGAAGGAAAGGCCAAAGGGAACCATCTTTTTATTTTTATTATTATTTTTTTTTCATTGCTTCATACTTCCTGATTTATTTTAGTGAATCTTTTTCAGTGCTTAATTTTTTTAAACTTCTTATCTTTTCCTAAAACTGGAGGGAATCTTAGCTTGCTTTGAAATGCACAAAAGAATGATAAAATTATGCTTATGAATCCCCTTATTGTTGTTTCACCACATTGATCATTAGCCATTACTTTTTGTGACCTGTTTTCCACTTTTCTACTGATAATATGCTCTTTCCAAATAAACGTTTGTCTCTTTCTTTTGTAGGGATGGCAAGTTCTCAAATTGCTAGTAGTGTTTTTGGTTTGGGAACAGTAGCAGTTCTCCCATTTTATGCCCTCATGGTTTTTGCTCCCAAGTCTGAATTAGTAAGTTAAACATAGAGTCAGTCATTTATGCAGAAAATTTTCCAGTTTTTTTTTTTCATTGTTTTCAGTTAAAAATCACTTTTTTAAAATGCATTCCAAAACCTACTTGAATTCGTTGTTATTTGGTTATTGTTTTCCGTATTAGGCCCGTTGATTTTATAATTGACGCTCTATTGAGTCATTTCTTTTAAAGCCTAATCACAGTATTGAGTTAAGAGTGTTTTCCTGCTAATCATTGGACCCGTGATGATACTTCCACGCCCTCCTTAAAAGCATGCACGTAATTGTTCTTTATCATGTGAATTGCAGACCAAAATATCCATGCAAAGTAATATACCATATGTTGCGCTCGGGCTTCTTTACGGATATCTACTATACCTTTCGTGGACACCAGAAACGCTGCGGTTGATTTTTGCAAGCAAATACTTATTGCCAGAGGTGCGTGCTTGAAGAAGCATAAACAGGTCGAACTGTTTCTCTAGCTTACGAAGTTGAAAAAGAAAATTCTTATCCAGCAATTTCTTCCCTGCCCTTCTTAACTTGTGCAGCTACCAGGTATAGCAAAAATGTTTTCCAGTGAGATGACATTGGCTTCTGCGTGGATTCACTTGTTGGTTGTAGATCTCTTTGCCGCGAGGTATACCTTTGTGTTTCTGTTTTGTAAGTTATTTGTGTTTATGCTCTTTTCTGTGCAAGACAAAGTTCTAACTGTCACTGTAATTCACTCAGGCAGGTTTTTCACGATGGACAGGAAAACCAGATAGAAACCAGACACTCAGTTTCTCTTTGCCTTCTCTTTTGTCCCATTGGGATTATGGCTCATTTCATCACCAAAGCCTTGACCGGAAGCGGCACTGGGAGTTCCAGCCGGCACGGCATGCATTGATGAATTCGATTGATGTCCAAAAGAACCCAACAGAAAATCTGGAGGAAATTGAAGAAAGAGACTGAAAACTATTTGGAATATTTCTTTTTTCTCTCTCTCAGCAATTGAATGAGAAATTTATTAGTATGCGCTTTTTGTCTTCTTCCTTCGCACGCACTCAGCCTCTTATTTTTCCTTCATCAAATGTTATTTACACAGCAGTGACAGTTCTGGTTGACAGAAATTGAGGCTTTATTCAATACTACAATTTGAACTATACTAAATTAAGAATCAGATCTACATAGTGTTTTAGTTTTTCCCCTGGGATGAACATATAAAACTTCTTCCTTGAGTTGTACACCAAATTTCGTGTTAACTTTTTCCTTGGCAATGGCAATGAGGTTGAGCATATCTTGAGAAGTTGAGCCACCACAGTTTATGAAGAAGTTGGAGTGGACTTTGGATATCATTGCACCTCCCACTCTTAATCCTTTCAGTCCAACCTTTTCAATTAACTCTGCCGCTGAAACACCCAAATCTGATGGATTTCTAAATACTGATCCCGCACTTCTTTCCCCAATCGGTTGAGATGCTTTTCTTCTGTACATCAAAACCAGCAAAATGTAGATCTTGGTGAGACTACAGTGCATTTTTTTCTCCCTAAAATTCGGAGAAATATCGAGATGAAACTCTTAATTGTTAGTCTTGCTATATGATTACCTCTCTAGATATTCTTGCAACCTTGTCTTTGATGTCCCTGAGCTCCGCAGCCGAAATGTAACAGCAACAATGGCTGCCAAGTCTGGCATGCTCTGGAATGGAGATGAACGGTAGCTGAAGTTGAGATCAGGTCTTTCAAGTCTTTGTAACCTTCCATCAATGGTAACAAAATCAACACTCTCAACTACATCGGCAGTCTCCTAAAAATGTGCAAAAGAATCAGTGCCTGATTAAGGAATTCTCGGAAGCAATGCTATTCATTCTTTACTTGCCTGTTGGTGGAATTGGATGGGACAAAATTGACGACAATAATCAAAGCTCAAAGTTTAAGGAGAATACTACAGTATTATACATTTCTAATCGCTAAGCCATATTAGGATCAAGTTTTACTTTATTTTATTTTTACACTGATGCACTCTCTTGAACTCATCAAAATTTGGCACTTGGACCCCTAATCTTCAAGTCTTGATAAATGAGACTTTAGATTCAAATATGTTGCAGTTTTAATCCAATAGTTATAAGTTTGGCACTTGGATCCCTAAACTTCAAATTTTGATAAACTTGAGATTCAAATGTTATGCAATTTTAATCCAATAGTTAATCGCCGTCAATTAACAGAAGAAAATGCCTCTATTTTTGTACAAATGTACTCAAAATTTTCCGTTAATTTGCAAGTTGAACCTGATAATCGTTATTATCACATTCTTTCTTACTTTTTGACATTTGAGATCCTAATTATCATCTGTCATTTATTGGTTTGTACTGTAAAAAATATCAAAATTTAAGGTCTAAAATGCCAGGGAAAAAAAGAAAAGAAAAGATTTATGGTGCATTGGAGTGATTTACTCTAAAAGGCTAAAATCAACCAACCTCTTTTATGTGTACCGGAGACAAATTCTATCTTTGACATTAGTACACACTAACTAGTCATAATTACCTGCCCATTCGCACCAGCATTCATATAAATTGCTCCACCTACAGTCCCAGGAATTCCTCCAGCAAACTCAAGCCCTGTGAATCCTTCATTGGAACATTGCACTCCCAAACGGTTAAACCCGAAACCACTTCCAACTTTGTAGACGCCATCTTCCTTCTCTCTCCTCTCCACGAACTCAATCCGGTTCAGAATCACACAGCCATCAAAACCCAAATCACAAAACAAACAATTTGAGCCTTTACCAATCACAAGGAACCGCAAAGAATGCTCATTGCAGTATCTACAAAACCCATTTTCAAACTTCACAAAACGACCCATTTTCAATGAAATAGCTTTGAAAACCCATTTACCAAATTCACATAATAAGTGGAACAAAGAAAGAAAGCAAACCTGATAGCAGAAACGAGCTGGGTCTGATCGAAAACTTGAGTGAAATAGTTGCAAGGGCCACCGATGCCCCAAGTGCTGAGATCCTTCAAGAGCTTCTGGCCGCGAATGAGTTTGAAATCGTTTTGTCCTTGTTTGGGGGATCTGTAGCTATATTTGCAATTGCACAGAAAAAGATCTCCGTTTCGTGGCGAATGTAGTACAAGTGAAAAAGCTTTGTAACAGAGAGGGATCGCCATAGAAGTAGGGAAGTTATCTTCGTAAAAAGACTATATACAGCTCGTTACTTGAAAATGGAATTTTTTCGAATTTTCTGTTTTAGTTGTTGGTGTTATGGAAACACTTTTTTTGAACTGTTATATTAAAAACTCGTTAATTTTTTAGCAGAAAATTTTTAAATTTTATTACAAAAAATTATTACAAAAAATATTATATCTAATTTTTTTTATTATAAAAAAAATTTTAAAAATATTACATATTAATTAAAATTAAAATTTTAATATTTTTTCTACAAAAATAATGCCCCATAATATTTAATTGTATTTATTTTTTTTTATTAAATTTTAGATGGAAATAAAGATTTATTTCAAAGAAAAAATTTAAATTATTTTATCTCTTTAAAAACAAATTTTTTCTAAAACAAGTTGTACTCAAAATTTAATTTCTAAATTTTTTAAAAATATATATTAAAAAATTTCATTTTCAATCAAATTTTAAATTTAGATAGAAAACATTAGATATAAGAAGATTTACAATGCCAATAAATTTACAACCAAGTTCCAAAAATAAAAACACAAAAAAATATTAAAATGGAAATTTTTTAATTCATTTTTTATCGTTCATTGCACCAGTTTGAATTTTTAATTTTAAATTTTTATAATAAAAAATTTTTAAAAAAATTAATTTAACTTTTTTATTAGTTAAAAAACTCAAAAAATTCCACATATCAGTTTATTTTAAAAAAGAGTTCCACAAAATAGAGGTTTAATCTTTGCTTTTTCTTTTTTTAAATTTTTTTAATTTATTTATTAAAAAATTTAAAATTATTTTATTTTAAAAATGATTTTATTTATTAAAAGTTGACTAAATTTAATTTCTAAATTTTACAAAAATATATTAAAATTAGATAATTTTAAACTTTAGATAGAAAACATTAGATTAGGAAAATAATTTTAGTTCCTAAAATAAAAATTTAAAAACCATTTTTTTTTACTTCATTCTTAATCTGTCACTTTGATATTTTATTTTTTGTTAAAACAAAGTTCTATAAATCTTTAATTTAAATTAAAAATAAAAATTTACCTAAAAAAAGAGTTCCACCAAAAGGTTGTCTTTGGGACATATATTAAACTTTTTTAAGGCCAATTTATTAAATGTGTAAAAAGTTTTTAGGATTATTTTAGTTATAAGAAATTATTATTATCTGATAATTGTAACTTTAACGATGTATATTTTCATAAATATTTTATGTATTATACCCATTTAAACCATTTTATCTCTTAATCTGTCACTTTGATATTTTATTTTTTTGTTAAAACTTGTCAAGTTCTATAAATCTTTCACACTAAATTAAGGAAAAAATAATTTAATTAAAACCTATTTATTAACTTATGTAAACTATTAAAAATTTTGACATATTTTCCTCTTTTTCCCAAAAAGCAATTAACTGCAGACCACAATCCGCAATACAACAAAGTGCATCGCATGATTATTTCATAACATTATTTTATCTACTATAAAAAAAATAAAAATATATATTATTATTTATATTGCGTTATTTAGAATTTAATGAGTTCAATAGAATCACTTTTCTTTTTTAGTGATTAAGTTTAGCACAACTTTCATATTTAAAGTGTTCTTACATCCATTTATTAAAAAATGAAGTAATTTTGGCATATTCCTTTTTTAAAAGTTCATAGATTAAATTTAGTAGAGAAAATAGTTTAGTGACTTTTAATGAGATAAAGTTAACGATTTTCATTTAAAATTTAACAGGTCCTATTTATGAGAAACTTTTTGAGTTTAGTGACTAATTGACTATATAAACTAAATGTAGAATGATAAAAAAAAGTCAGGGACTTTTCATAAATTTAACTCTTTGAAAAATGTTTTGGGCAGAAAAACATGGGTGTAAGCATCATCACTAATGGTATGTAGGTCTTATTTGCAGGTTATATTGGTTTATTTATTATTAATGAATGGTGCAAAGTACTAATACTATGAAACTCGTCTTTTATTAGTTATTGGTGTAAAGGGATATTAATAAAAAATGAGAGATAAAAATCTTGTCTCATGTATTCTTAAAGTAAATTATGTAATTTTCTCAAATTTTTTTTTAATATATGCCCGTGAAAACATCATTCGTATGTGTATATAGCAATCAATTTACTTTAGTGTAATATAATCCTATACATATATCATTAAATGTTACAGGAACATATAAAAAAGTTACATGTAAAATAAACAATGTTACACTTAGATATGAAAAAAATTACATTCACTAGCCTGGTCCGGATGCCTACACTTAAAACTTTACCATATATATATATATATATATATATATATATATATATATCGTACATTTTATAATATATATTTATAATGCAATTGATGTATTTATATATTCATTTTATTTAACGCGTGTATATTTACATATAAATAATGTATATTAAGTTTAAGAAACGACAATGTATATTAATACATTTTTTTTAGCAATTAGTGAACACATAACATAAAAATATATATATTGGCCCTCACATAATTTGATAAATTTCAACTCAATATTAATGTAATTATATATATTATATATATATATATATATATAATTTGATGATATATATTAATTTAAAACGCAGTTTATGATACATTTTGATTGAAGTACACAAGTGGCCCTCCTTTTGATAAATTTCAAGTCAATATTAAATCTCTAATGTAATTGCTTTTCTCTTTCTTAGATTTGGAGCCTGCATTGCATTACTTTCGTTGTACTTTTTTACTCCCTGTAATAACCTCTCTCTCTTTTTTTCTTTTTAATATTAATAAACCTGCAAGACTGTAATCATTGTTCTAAATGACATATAAACAAGAGAAGAAAGGCATTTTATTGGACAAAAAGACGAACTCTACAACAATAGTTACCATTAATCAAAAGGTGCAGGTTATGAACAAAATTTGTTAGAAAAAGAATCTCGTCATAGAACTCCACTACAGGTTGGTACTAGTATGTTTCTTCAGCAGACGTTGAACAATGAGTTAAAAAATTCTCGCAGTTCCATTCAATTGGTGATCAAGAATTCGCCGAGGAATCGCCAATGATCGACTTTTCCTTTCGCGTATTTATGAGTACAAGCATCCAGTGAAAGAACCAAGTGATGTACATGGTGAATCCATAATAACTGCACAAGAAAAGAAAGTTCAATCAGTAATGGGGGAAAAAAATCATAATCTTCTTCCGTTCCAATAGAAGAAGCAAAGAGGACCTCGCCGCATTTTCAATGCTTCTAAATTTTTACTCGTAGAACCTCCCAACTGTCCCACTCCTCTTAGTTCTAGTTTTTTATTCAAGGGCACAGACCTCTCATTCAATCAAGACTTCTCATTAATCAGTGTAAACACCTCTCTTTTATTTTCAAAATGACAGAACCCCAAAGTTGTAATAATTCGTAAACTTCTGCAATTCTACCATCAACTTTTGCCGGGAAGACGTTTAATTCTCTCCTACGTTTGAAATTACATGTACATTGTTCACTTGCCCGAACAACTTTTGTTTTTTTTTTTTTTTTGGCTTAAAATTAAAAGGTCCAACATTTTCAACACTAAAATGGGTAATTACCACATTATGATGATAATATTTGGAATTTGGATGCAACAAATAGATAAAACCTTGTATCATAGAGTAAACATACTTCAAGTTGGAAGTGAAGACATCTGAATTGGGTCCTCCAAAATTCCATTTGATATATCTGAAGTTTGAGAAGAATCTCTTCTCGTACGTTCCAGAGTAGTTGCCTCATATATTCCTACAAAATGTCGTTCAAATATTTGTAGAGCAGATATAAGAAATTAGTTATTGAGAAGGAAAAAAAAAAAAAGAGATATCCTTGTAACAGAATAAGATGAGATATAATTCAATTCATGTTAGATGCATCTCATATGAAACTCACAAGAAGCACTCCTCCACACCAACAAATAATATTTCATGTTTTAGCTCAGTTTTGTGGAACATGACAAGACTTGTTAGTTGGTTAAAAGAATTAGTAAGTTTGTTAGCAGTTAGTTTTAGTGGAAATAGTAGTATAAATGAGGGGGTAAGTACATAGTAGCTAATAATAGACCTATCGTCTGATTAGTGGGAACTGGGAAGTGGGGAAATATTCATTTCCTTCAATAAAGAACATCTTTCTTGTTAATCTCCGTGTATGATAAATCAGTGTCTTATCAGAACATAAGACCGACATGGATGACGATAAAATTTGCCCAAAATCCGGACAGCAACACAACGGCAATAGAATTTGTAAAATGTTATAAACATACCAACGCCCAAAATGAAACAGCAAATTAGGAACCCTGCCAGAGAGAAGTCCATTTTGTAAATTATCTCCATCACAATTATGCATCCTCCAGCAACCATTAAATGCCTTGGAGAAGAGAAAACCACGTGTAATCTACAAACAATAAGAGAACAATCAGACAACAGACAACTTGCAAAAGGTGTTTTTCTATAGTTTTGAAACGTTCTACCATATAAATGTGAAGCAAAATACATTAAACGTGGAAGTACAGTTTATCCTAATTGTTATTGCTATTATTGAGTGTTTCTAAGAAAGACAGTAAACAGAGACCGAGGGAAAGAGAAACACAGAACTAGATACAAAGGGAAGGGAGGAGGGAAATGGAGTAATGATGACAACAGAGTAGGTTAAGAAGAAAAGAAAACTATTTTAAGAAGCATATACATGAAATTTTTATAATTTTTTAACAAATTAATCTAAACCACTAAAGCATATGAAAGATGAGCAAAAAACAATAAGTTAGTGGGGCACTAATGTAACTAATTTAACTTTTTCCTCCTCAATAACAAACTTATGCAAGTCTTCAAGTCGATAATTAATCCAATAACTAATTCTTGAAGTCACATACTCAAAAAAAAAAAAAAAAAAAAAAAACTTATACGAGCAAAAATGTTAAATTTCCATAACCTTTTCTTTGCTCCCAGTTTAGTCTTGTGGTAGCTAAACTATTAGCTCAATAGCAACATCAGTGGATAAAGGTAAAGAAACCAAAAGATTGGGTCAATAGCGTCAGCAGATCGCTTTTATGTGGAAAAAAGTCATTCTCGATCTGTTGAACCCCAAAAGACAAAACAATGGAAAAGAAAAGGAAAAAAAAAAAAAAAAGAAAGAAAGAAAAGAATTTCGAAGGATATCATGCTTGTGCGTGACTTATTTGAAGTAATTAACCCAAGACCAAGAGTTCAAAGTGTAGGCACCACAACAAAAAATCTGAAAGTACTATGCCAAGTTGCCAACACTGACATTTGTTCTTCAAAAGTAGAGAAACTACAAATTTTGTTGTCAAATAGACTGAAAAAAGAACAACAGATTAGGATGACTATGACTAGCCCATGGAGTAAGATTAATAAACATTATATGCTAGAATGTCCAAAACAAGAAAGAACATTAACCAAGCATGTAAATACATGGCAGAAAAACTAAAAGCATTTCTACATAGAACGGTGTAAGATTAATAAACATTATATAATAGCCCATGGTCAACGCAGGCTCATAAATTTGCATGAGATACCTCTCCTCTGCAATGCTGTCAATGTAGAATATGAAGATAACTCCAAAAAGAACGGTGCTTGAGAAAGCCCAAACAGAGAAAGGCATCTTCTCACTGCTACTGGAAGGTGATCCCTACGTGCTCCAACAGAAAGAATGAAATAAATTATAAAGAAAAAAAGACAGACGGAACATGAAGAAACACTAACAAAAATAGATGTTAAACACGCAACCATAGAATCAACTGGAATGATTCTTGAAATGGTAAAATTATGGGAATTGATACAGCATCCAAATATCATATTTTCTAACTTACAATAATCATGTCCCACATGGCCACAGGAAACAGGAAACACGTTGCAGAAGCAATAGTTATAGCATGGAGTCTCCTTTTAAGTTGATTCTGGAAGCACACCATAGCTACCGTGAGTAAGCAAAGATTTATGGTTGTTCCTACTAATTGAAAAACGTTAAACAAGTTGGGCAGTTCAGCTCATTAATGCATATAAAAGATAACTGCAAATCTTAATATAGATGAACATTAACAGCACCTTGAGTGAAACACGTCGTGCAATCACCCTTCTCAGTGCTGATAAGACTCCAGCAAGGATTGGAATAGCCATCTCTGTCATGCCCAAAACTTCCTCAGTCTGAACCTCAAGATCAACAGGACTATCCTTAAATGGTATTTCAAGTTAAGTTCACACAAGAAACTCAAGAATGTGGTCATTTTTCACCAATAACAAAAGGGTGGAGGAAGGAAGAGGATACATAATGATGAAACCTAATAAACTTGACTATATTTTTCAATGAAAATAAAGGAGTTAACGAAGAAAGAGCATAGATGATTTTTGAGAATAAAGGTTCCAAAATAAGAAAGGATATTGAATGGAGAATATGTTGCCATGGCCCATCCTTGAGATAAGAAGTAGAAAGATGCCAACATTGCAACAAGCCCACCTATCTGGTAAAAGAAAAGAAAAAACCTAAGTGAGTGAAGAGGAGTGTTTTCCAATTACATCATATTGATCATGTCACCAGACAGTATATCTTGCACTTCAAATTTTTTTTTTGACAAATATTCAACTAAAGCGAAAATAAGAAAATGAATTCACAGCTACCACTGTGGTCCAGTTATTACTTGAGAAACATTTTACATAGCTGGAAACCAAGACTCTGGCATCAATATTATACAGTACAAATGACTTGAGAAAAACAGGCATGTAATTTGGCCTGTGCTAAAAAAAAAGCTCGGCTAAAAATTGCTCAACTCAAGGGTAATGAAACTCAACTGCCGTGAAGTAAATAGTCTAAGAAAGTCAAATCACAGAAGCAACGTGGATATTGAATAGAAGAACAACCTTTTTCCATATTTGGCCCCTCCTCCCATATAATACTGCAGATAATACTCCAAGAACAGCACCAGAATACTCTGCCAATATAGCTCTAATGTGAAATGGAAAAATATGAGTGGAGTTAGTTCCTGATAAGTAGTGACATGAACCAATAAGAACTCATATACTAATAACATGCTTAAAATTTCCTCTTGTCAGAGATGCAATGTTGGTTGAAAAACTATCTGGGATATTCTTCTGTTATAAGCTAAAAATAAACACTTCAGGCATACTAATTTGTTTACCAACTCAAAATTAAGTGACACTAGCAATTGATTACCGCAATAATATACAATAATAAACTAGGGTAATTATGCGGCAATTGATCAGGGACTTCTATCGATATGGCATTAAGAATAGAAACATTAAAATGTTGAAAATGGTCATATTAAAAGTCTTTTAAGCGGAGCCTACCTAAGAGGTCCACAAGATCTGAGGCCTTTTCCCCACAGAATGAAGTATAAAGCTGTTATTCCACCATTGATTATCGAAGGAACTACCTGAAAGAGAACCACAAATGCTAAAGAAATGAACACACACATACATACATAATTACATATAAAAAGAACAATCACAGTAATTTCTTTTACTGTTTTCATGTGTTTTATAATAAAGGAAACAAATTTAAGCAACCTGTACATTGGAGAGCGGCCTGCCCTTCCAAGGCTTTTGCAATACTAAAAACAGGATGGATGCTGGGACTAGACAAGTGAAGAGAAAAAGAACAACAGAAGTGCCTGTCTGCGATAAGTATCGGTAAAGGGAGTAAATTGACCAGATTCTCATGAAGTTTCCAACAATATGGATAACTTGCAAGGGAGTGTGCCTGCATTATGACAAGGTCATTGCAATCGTTAGTCACCGTTGAACAGAACAGAAATTAAAGAACAAATGAATATCTAGGGGAAAAAAAAAGAACATAAAGAAATAAAACTTTACGCTTATGTATTCACATGTAAGTTAGTGTACTTTGCAGCGGTTAATAAGCTCTAAATTGTTTTCTCCTCTGTTTACCATTCTTAAAGAAAGAGAAAATGGAAGAATTTATTCCATTCCATTAAAATGATATTGTAAAACAACAAGCTAAAGAAGCTCGAAACCACAACCGCGACCATGAGACAGGCCAAGCTTGAACACTATAAAATGCCAAAAAGAACCCAGTTCCAAGTCAACTAAAAATAAATAAAAATAAAAAAAATAATAAGTTTGCTCGATGCTAGACCAAATATCTACCATGTCTTCCTCCAACCTTCTTCCATAGTCCCCAAATGTCTAAGGGCCTGTTCTTTTTGTAGGTTTGAACAGAAAATCTATCAAAAATTCAAATTTTTATGAGAAAAAATATTGCAGCAAAAAGGTTTTAAATTGTGGTTCAAACGTACAGAAAGAGCAGGCGTTAAATATGCGTTACTAGTTATTACAAGGAAAATCAGTGCCTAATCTGCATTTACAAAATTGGAACTCCGCAAAAATCCAACTCTTATAGTTATTTCTACGCCGGCTAGCGTGCTTAGGCAAACACATAATTGAAATTTTACAATTGCAAAAACAGGTTAGTAACCAAAACATGGAGACCTGTTAACTTAATTTGCCCTCAAACCAAGATATAATCATCATTTAAGTCAGCCAACTTCAAAAATTCATTAAAAAAAAAAAAAAAGGAATCAAAATCAATGGCTAAAGCATTAAGCTTAATGAGAAATAATCAATATTTTACCAAATAACCACTTTAGTTTTCACTCAGTCAACACTAATTAGCATTTGACTGAAGTAATTTTTCCGTCAACATTTAACAAGGTTGTTTTTAGAATTGTACCTTCTATTCCCACTCAATTCCAAAAAGGTTTCTCGGAAACCAAACAAAGCCTGAAGCTTATACAACAACGGGAAAAAAAATACAAATTGAGAAATGAAAAGATTGAATAGAAATACCTGAAATGCGTAGAAGATCTTCGATCTTCAGGCATTTGTCCCGGAGGCATCATTTTCGAAACTTAATCGATAGATAAACGGAATCGATCTTGTTTCGTTGCGGAAAACAAACCACTTAATCGAAGAGGTTTAAAGCACTTATGAAAATAATAACTGATTACGAGCTTCGCTACTTCATTACCGATTAATCAAAAAGCTTCGTTCGATTTCTTGGGAGCGAAGAAGCACACAGCATAAGTTAGAAATTCTCAGGCTTCTTTCCCAAGCTCGATTTCATCACCGCGGTCATTGAAGACCGGGCCTGTGTATGAAGGAACGAGCCTGATGAAAACTGAGATAGCGGTTCGGCCCAGGTGGTAATGGGCTCACTCTCTTGTTTACTGGTGAAAAGTCCTACTAAAGCCCAAGCCCCAGACTTCAGGAAATAGATATAGTGGGGACACTTGCCCCATATATTCTTCAAAACCAAAACTGAGGCTCCTTAGGAGAGAGATAGAGAGAGTAAGAAGAATGGAAAAAATTAGAAGGATAGAAATGATTGTGGTAATTTTTTATGTTATTTGGTATGAGTGAGAGAGAGTTAAAATGATGGATGATAGTTATTTGTTCAATTATTTTATCATCTATTTTATTATTAGGTAATAATTTTTTTAGAGGGTAAAATAGACTTTTAAGAGATGTTTGTTTTATGTATTCATCCTTGATTTTAAATCATGATTCATGATTTTTTACAGTGATTTTTTCTCACAAAAAAACACGTAAAATGAGAATAATTCTAAATTGTGATTCTGAATCTATAAATCAAACGTCCACTTAATTTAAAATTTTAAAGATTTAATGAATCCTTCCATTAAGAGGATGATCTAAATTTGTGGGCTCAAGAGAGAGCCTATCCCTCAATCTCTTCTCTCTCCTCTCATCCATCCAACCAAACAATGAAATTGTTCTCTCACCCTACTTCTCTCCCTCCACCTCTCTCCTTCCCCATCTCTTCTTCCTACCAAACACAAGAGTCTCAAAAAGGAATGTACGTGCGTGTCATATAATTTTCATTCTACAGTGAGGACAAGTGCCCCTATTGACGATAACATGGCTTCGTGCCTTACAAGGTTTATAGGTTAAAGAGAATTTTCGTAATTAATTTATTTTTAACTACATTATTAAAGATCATAGAGACAAAATCAGTAAGATTTTTTTGTAATTAATCTTTTTTAACTACATTATTGACACCAATCCAACAATCTTTTTTTTCTTTTCTTTTTCCAAACACGATTAAATATCATGTGGTATTGGCGTTATAGTGCTTAATTTAGGATTAACTAGTTGTTATCGCGCGCATTGCGTGATCCATTTAAAACAACAGTTATCTAATTATTATTTTTTAAAAGAAGAAGAAGAAGAAGAAGAAAATAATGATGACGTAAAATAAATAAAGATGCGAGAAAAAGATATGAAGTACAAAATAATAAAAAAAAGATTTTAAATTATTTTGATGTGTTTAAATCAATTCCATTTGATTTTGTTTAATATGTTTTTATTTAATTTGGTGTGCTTTTATTTTATTTTAGTATATTTTTGTTAAATTTTTTTTTTATTGAATCATTTATAACATTTTTATTTAAACAGTATCGTAAATTAAGGGCCCGTTCACTTCGCTAATTCGAGTTTTTAATTCGAGTTGAGATTTGATTTTATGTGAGAGCTTTTTACTATAGTAAAAAAGTTAGATGTGATTGTTTGTGATAGCTTTTTACTGTAGTAAAATTCGAATTCTAAACTTAAATAAGTGAAATAAACAAAGTATAAAATCGTGTTAGAATGGATAAAATTAGACTACAAATAAGCTCAAAATTAATAAGTAAATATAAAATAATAATAATAATTAGTGAATAAAACCGGTTTTTTACCGTACGATTAAAAATATAGATGGATTAGATAATCCATTTTCCCTCTCTTCCTTTTTCGCTCTTTTCTCAAGCGGGTCCCACCACTCCCTCTCTTTTTTTTCTCTCTTTCCCATGCAGTTCTCTCTCTTTTCCCGCAGGCCCGCCACTCCCCACTCCATTTCTCTCTCCCCCTTTCGCACGCAGAGCCCTCTCTCTCTCTGCGAAAAAGTAGCTCCAGGGAAAAAAAAAAAAAAAAAAACAAATAACAAAACGCACCTCTCAAGGAGGCTTCATTTCCACGGAAATGACCAAAACGCTCAAACAAAAACCTATGAGTGAGTTTAGAATTGATTTCAAAATATTTTTATTTTTTTATAAAAATAAAAATAAAAATATTTTTATTTTTATTTTGAAATAATTTTTAAAAATACGTTTAGTAGTTTTATTTTGAAATTGTTTTAATTTAAAAAAAAATTAAAATTGCGTTTGGTTTTACATTTTTAAAAACATGTAATAATATTTAAAATAATATATTAAATAATTAATAAACTCAATCAGATTCTCTAGATGACAAACAACACAAATCTAACAAAACTAATCCAACAAAACGACATAAATTCAACAAAACAACACAAATCTAACAAAATAAATCCAATCAAACGGCACAAATGTAATAAAACAACACAAACCCAAGTTGCTCGAGCAAAAAACCAACAACAACATAAGCAGAGTTCTCAAACCCAGAATCAGATATGCAATCCCTCACCCATTAATACAATCCCTCGCCCATTAAAGTGAGACAAGCGCACCTAATTTCTACACCCGCCCAGACATATTATAGACTTTGGAATTGAGATTTTGCCTCTCTCATTGGGTTTAACGAGTTGCTCGAGCTTCTCACCGATCCTGATGAGGATGTGGAGGAGTTCAGCGACAGAGATGAATCCGTGGCGTCCTTGTCGAGGACCTTGAAGGCATCGCGGAGCTGGTAATCGAACGGCTCCGGCTTCATGTGCTTGGCGCTCCAACGCGATCCGGTCATCACTGTCGACGACCCAACCTCCCTCACCCACTTCGCCCTCTCCTTCCTCCGCTCCTCCACCGCTGCCGCTAACGACCCATAATCGAGGAAGAAGAGATTGACAACGCAGAAAATGAAAACGAGAAAATGAAAACGAATCTCAATCGTTTTCAGAAAAAAAAAAAAAAAATGAGTTTTTGGGAAAAATCCAAAAACGTTTTTGTTTTTGGTTTTGGTACGGATTCTTCCCAAACAGGTTTTCATTTATCGTTTTCTTCTTTTCTTCTCGAAAAATGTGAAAAATGAAAACGAAAATGGAAACAAACGGGCCCAGTGAATGAATAAATAGTTAATGGCAAAACAGTAAAAGTAAAAGTAAAGGAATACACACGGAATTTTCTCAAACTCAAAGGAGAAAAAAGACCGGATACTATTTAAAGAACAATAACCAGTGCCTCCTATATAGCATATAATAATATCATGCAAAATTTGACTAAAAGGAGGTAGTACTGGATAAAAACAACAGGGAGGTAGTTTCAACTTAGGTCTCGTTCATTTTGTAAATTTAAATTGAGATGTGATATTTTTTTAAAATTTTTTATTATAACAGAAAAAGTTAGATGTGATATTTTCTAAGAGCTTTTAACTGTAAAAATTAAAAATTAAAAATTCAAATCGGTGAAATGAACGATGCCTAAATTTATCTAGATAGTTTATCGTGTGGTATTTTCTATTTGCGGGGAGGTAGTTCAATCTAGATTTGACTACATTATTTAACACTTGACATAAGGATATTCTCAATTAATATCATGCAAAATTTATGTGTTAACTTTTTTGAGACTTATATATATATATATATATATATATATATATATATATATAACTCCAGCTAATTACAAAAATCTTTATGCGAAATGTGAATTTTATTTTATTACTTTATTTGAAAATTTATGGGCATTTAGTTTACGGATTCAGAATCATAATTTAAAATTATTATCGATTTACGTGTGTTTTTTATGAGAGAAAATACTATAGTGAGTCACTATGGGACTTTTGTTTCCTATATTCATCCCTGATTCTGAATCATAATTCATGGTTCTCTACAGTATTTTTTCTCACAAAAAATACACGTAAAACGAGAATAGTTCTGAATCATGATTCTGAGTACATAAACCAAATTTGAACAATGACACGAATACTCATACTAAACACACTCTAAAAATTGTGGTTATAAGCATAGTAATATCACACTTGACTACACAATAATGTGACGAGTTTGAATCCTTTCGCTCTAAATTCAAAAAAAATAAAAATAAAAATAAAAATCAAATACCATAAAAAAAAAACCCCACATATTTTTAACAAAGAGAACAAATTACCGTTGTCAAGGTTTTCATTAGATCAGTCATCTAATCTAATGCCACCTAAAGGGTATACTCAACGAGGTGTATGAGCCTTTTCGACAATCAGCAAAATGACACAACATTAGGGCTTCGGCCTAGCAATTAATGGTTTTCCCACTAATTTAATTTGGTAAGAAGGGATGTGAATACAGTTTCCATTTTATACTCATTAAGAATCCATACATTAAAAAAAAAAAAAAAAAAAAAACAAATATTAAGACCTTTTTCAGTACACCAACATACTTATAAACCAAATATTTTATCTATTAGATATGCATAAAATCACGTAAAAATAAAAAAATACGTAAATTTAATAGTTAAAAAACCTAATTTAGTGATACGCTAACCATACTAAGAATCTCTCCTTATTACATATGTCATCTTATTTAAAAAAAAAAGAAATGGGAATACATAAAGATTGAGAGTGTAATCGAACCTACAACACTTAACCAAAGCCCTCCTCAATCTCTTCCCATGCCATTAGACAAAACGTGTTAGGCATTGAGAATACATGGATAAATCTTAATCGTTACTAATAATAATATAATATTAGAAATCTCAATATTTTTTTAGCGTTGATGCAAGAAATTAAATCCTGACATTATATAGTAATCCATCACATAGAATGTTTAATAAGGTAATTCCTGCTTTCTATAAACGTACTAAAATAGAAAATGTTAAAAGAGCAATTCGTGATTAATGCACCTATCAAGACATCATTTATTTTACCAATTCTAATTTTATCACAGTTAAAATTTTTTATAAAAAATCACTTTTAAATTTTTTTTTTACAATTAAAAACTCTTACATCGACAATTAAATTCAAAAAAGATATATATAGTAGTCAAAGAGAAAGGTCTTTAAACATGGATATTGTAAAGCTGTAAAGCTGTAAAGGTTCCAAAAACCTTTTCTAGAAAGAAAATGTTCCTTTCACGAACAAGAAATGGCCCATATTCATTATAGCTGTCTTTCTTCAATTGTACATTTTTTTTAGTGCATTGAATCTACTCTGTTTACTCCCAAGAATCCCTCTATTCCTTCCATGCATTAATTCAAATGATTCACCACAAGACTTGGCAACATCCAGACAGATTCTAGTATTAGTCCATATATTATTTGTTTGTGACACCCATTTGAGAATCCCATTGACCAAATTTTGGCGTTATTGTTTGTTGTTCATTATCCAAAAACAGCCGTCAATAATAAATGCAAGTGATTGTTATTTGTCCCCTCATATGCAATTTTCACCTTTTTCTTTTGATGGAAACTAATCACGAAGCAAATATATATTTTTGGGTTATTGTTATCGCTTAAGAACAAATATGTTTAGATTTTTTGCTTACACGTCTTTAATTTGAGATCTTTGTGCGGATCTGTTTAGTTCGCTGATTTAAATTTTTAATTTGAGTTGAGATGTGATTTTATATTAGAACTTTTTACTGTAGTAAAAAAATTAGATGTGATTGTTTATGAGAACTTTTTATTATAATAAAACTCAAATTCTAAACTCGAATCGATGAAGTGAACAAAGTCAACATATTTTTTATTTTTGCGTGCATATCTGCGATTCTATAATGGATATAAAAGAGGATCTTTTTGTATACTTTATGTAAACTAATTAAATTTCTCATTTAAGAGCAATAATAGCTAAACTTTTTTATCTTTTCTTTAAGCTTAATAGTAAGGTATTCATTTCATTGTCAATTCCTAAACTTTGACAACTCCCCTCTTTGTTAAAAGATTAACCGTTTGGTTTATGAATTAAAATTATGAGATTAGAATTATTTTCGATTTACGTGTGTTTTTTTGAGAAAAAATACTGTAACGAATCATGAATCATGATTCGAATCAGAGAACGAATCTTTTAACTAAACGGGTCATAAGTAATAATGGGGACGCTAACTTTTGGACTAAAATTTTTACACAACTAGACCACACGAAGTAAGGACTGTGGTTCCTATTTTGAGAAATATGTAAGTTACCTAATATGTCTAACTTAAAAGGAAAAATGATGAGCAATTCTCAAAAAAAAAAAAAAAAAAAAAAAAAAAAAGGAAAATTGGTATCCCTAACATTACAAGTAGAAAATTAACATCAAGGTATTGAGAAAGACCATAATAAATGTTTTTGACATGTTTATGGACGAGGTACCATTTCTCTTAAATTCAAAACAACATTAGTTACGCCTCTATATTTTTTGTTTTTTTAGAGATTCTCTAATATGTCTGGTAGATTAAATTTTTTTAACCGTTAGATTTGTATATTTTTAATTTTTACGTGATTTTATGCAAATTTGATGAATAAAAAACTTAAAACCTACTGAAGAAAACTTTATATTTATATATATATATATATATATTTTTTTTTTTTTTCTCTTACCAAAGTTCTTTCTCTTCTTTTCAACTTTCATCATCAACTGACTTTTTGGTTTTTCTTCCCTAAGTTCTAAACATGGACTTGAAGCATTCATAAAAGATAAAAAAAATAAATAAATAAATAAAAAGAGGACGTGAAGCAACAATTACATAAAAAAGTACAGCAAATCTGAAAGGATGAGGAAGGGGTTGTGGGATTATGTTGCACGCTTAGGCCTTGTTTACTTCACAAATTTGAGTTTTCAATTCGAATTAAAATGTGATATTTTTTGAAAGCATTTCACTATAACAAAAAGTTAGATGTGACATTTTCTGAGAGCTTTTTATTATAGAAACTTAAAACTGAAAACTCGAATCGGTGAAATGAATGAGACTTTAGAAGTAGTAGAAATTGCACACCAGATTTCACTAATCAAATCTGTATTTGTTTGTTCCCTTCATATCCATGATTTTGGTCAAAGGAAAATTTTAGATTGAGAGCGTAGAATAAATAGATTAAATTTGACATATGTGCGGACTTAGATGTTGTGAGTGTACTAAAAAAAATAATGCTACCGTATACTTCTAGGGTTCGTTCAGTTCGTTAATTTGAATTTTTAATTCGAGTTGAGATGTAACTTTATGTGAGAGCTTTTTACTGTAGCAAAAAAGTTAGATGTGATTGTCTCTGAAAGCTTTTTACTGTAGTAAAACTCGAATTCTAAACTCGAATCAGTGAAATGAACGGGACCCTATATTATCATATCACAAATGAATCATTTCAAAACAAATACATGTGTATTAATTCGACTTAAATTAACAAAGATTTGACAAATTGCGCTATATCGGTACGGTTTTTTTTTTTTTTTTTTTTTTTTGCCTATTTCTTTCCCTTGCACACCAAGAAACAGTGAAACTATATGAACCATACCATGCAAATCACCTGAATTTATGAATTATTGAACTTCACAAAACTGCTACATAACTTAGAAGATGAGATTTACAAGCAGGTAAGAACAAAGTCCCATTAAAGCTAATTAGCACTCGACTCCTATGGCCGACATGGCAGCATTGATACATAGAATACAACAAAACAGGGGTCACTTCATACATTCAAACCAAGGATATTCTGTCTCTAGATAACAAATTTAATACAAAGATGTCACATAAATATATATACATATATATATATATATATTAGTGTTGTTTGCTTCTAACCTTTGTGTAAAGTAATGATACAAATATCATAGGCACATTGATGTAAATGAGAAGAGATTTGATTTGCTGAAATGAGGGAAGGGAAGCATATTCATGTGCTTTCATCAATAGCATAGAAAGGGCCAAAACTAATTACAATCAAAGGGGACATGTTGAACATAAAAGCCATATTTCTGCTCTAATATTGTTCCCTCGCCCATTTCTCCACCTCTTGTGCCTCATGTGACCTTGTTGCCTGCATCATCAACATTCTTCACATCACTTTACATACCACCGAATCCATTTTCTTGACATTTCATGGCCCACCAAAAAAGGGCTCGAATATACTAGAATGATGGCCATGTTTGGAACTGATCTCGTTTTTATTTTTTTATGTTTTTCAAGAGAGAAAAAATAAAAACGTTTTTAAAACGGTGTTTGATGCAATAAAGATAAAACACGAAAATGAAAACGATTTTTTAGTTTAGTGTAAAATGAGATAGAAATGAAAAACGACTTTTAGTCGTTTTTCATTTTTTATTTCCGTTTTCTCCTCTCTCGAGTAGAGAGAGAGAGACTTTAATGAGTTTTTTTTATACCAAAAACAGTCTCTTGACAAAACTATCCGCTTTTTAAAGAATGATTTATGTCTGAGATTGAAAACGTTTTCATTTTCATTTTCATACACAAAACAAAATTATTTTAGAACGAGTTCTAAACGCGCCCGATATTTTTAAAAATACAAGAAACCTTATTATTATTTTGTAAACAACAAAGTACCGATACATGATGTTACGTCAAAAGACACAATCAATATTTTTAGACCTATAACATGTATACGAATTGGATGACATTATAAAGGATTGTTGCTTTCAATTTACGTGCAGTAAATTGTTATCTCTTTTTTTTTTTTGGTTGAATATTATCGTAATTAACAGTCCTAATCATTTAAATCAAATCCTATACGCAATTTATATCTTATAATTATTAACCAGATAAGAAGGATAAAAAGTACTTTTGCAGTTTTGGTAGCTCTTGTGTTTCTGCTTAACTGATAAGAACATGCAGCTTCAAGCTCCATGGAGAGAAACTGAATAATTTCAATTGGAAAAAAACAAAGAGAAAAAGTATTAATAACGATAATAATATATACATTTTAAAAAAATAAATTGAAATGGAAGGACGACTGTTTTTTGCAACAATGGTTGTAACAGTTCAATTTACCTCAACCTGATTCTGCAATGAATGGACATAACTGATAATCTCATCCAACATTGTCACCAAACCCATTGTCTGTGTGAAATCAAAGAACACAAATAAGCACTACAAAATAAGAAAACACAAATTAAAAAGAAAGAATTGTAAATAAAACTCTTACCTTTTGGCATCCAGGAACTAAGTCTTGCAGGCGTCTCAGTTTGCTGTTGATTCTCTCTCTTCTCACCTGTAAGTTTTCTCCTTTAGAAATGGAGTTTAGATGCAAAGGCATTGCTAATAATATAATTTTGTTGATTATGAAAAGACCATAACTATAAAAAAAAATAATTAATAAAATAAAATATAGATGTACCCTTTCAGCTAAGCTGTGACTATCAGTAGCTTGGCCTCTTTTTGCTCTGACATGAATCACTTCCTCTGGTTTGTCCTGTTTTCTCTTATTTCTCCTTTTCTTTTCCTTTGCTAGACCCTGAAAACATCAAGAAAGTATTAATAAGTTAAGCTTTTTAAGTCAAAATGAAAAGAATGCGAAGAAGAAGAAGAAGAAGCGCACATTCGTTTTCTTGTTCTTATTATCTCTGTTCAGCGGATTCGCAGACGCCGCAGAGCAAACAGCTTCTGTGCTGCTTTCTTTTGTTGTCTTTACGCTTCTCTTGTTGCTTTCATGGGAACTATGATCTCTCGTCAAGTTGATTGCATGAACTTGGTATTCCTTTGCATGGATAGAATTTGAAGTGCCAAGAATATTTTGTGACAACTCTAATGGATACTCAGGCAGTTGGTAATGGAAGCCTAAGAAATTTTCTGCTGAAAAGTCAGTGTTAATGTTAAAGTTCTCCAACATGCCCGGACTAAGCTCTCCGAATCCGTTCATCGTTTCGATGTCTTCGTTCCTCGAAGGTTTCGAGAGCTTCAAGTTTTCATTGAATGTAGACTCAGCCGCCATGATTTTGTTTTCAAGTTTAGGATCCTAAAGAGAGAATAACAATGGCTTATATAAAGACATGAATTTTGTACTATTGTTCTATGTGGTTGTCTCTGTAGTTCTGTTTTCCTTTACAATTAAGCAAAAGAAATCAAGGGGGATTAAATAAAAACACAAAAAAAAAAAAAAAAACAAAAGAAGCTTCAAGTGTCTGTTTCATTATCTGAAGTTGAAATCCTTTGTAGGGTCCAAGGTAGAGATACACCACGTCTATGCAAAAATACCATCCAATGCAAATATTGTAGTTAGATTAATAAATTGGTTTATAGACAAAAAGCATGTATATGAATATACATTTCTCATGTCTTTTGGAAAGTAAAGATGGAAGATAATAAAGTACTTTCATGCCTATTCTTCTTATCTTCTTTTTTTTTTTTTTTTTTTTTTTTTTTTTTTCTTTCTGTTTCTCTTATTTAGTAAGATACATGTAGTCAAAACGTGGAACACATGATCTAAGAAGCATGTTGGTCGTTTGAAAGAGAAGTTACGTTCTAATTGACAACAGTGTTACATTCTTATTAACACTGTTTCTATTAGTTCCTGAAGTTCTGATTTTAACCAAATACTTCCTGAAGTTCTGATTTTAACCACTTGAAGCCTGCACAGTAAAACTGATGATGAATTTTTGAAATTTTACGTAAGATCATCACCTCCTAAAAGCATAATAAGTGAAATTTTTATAGAACTAGTTTAGTTAAATATTAAATATTTTCTTTACAATTTTACAATAAAAACTAGATCATTGTGCATTTAGTGGTACTGGTTCTATAAAAATTTTAGTTACTATGCGTCTGAGATTGATTATCTTAGAAAATTCAGAAGTTATTTGCCAATTTTATTATGGAGGGACCAATGTGTTCAAAAATCAAAAGTTCATGAAGAGGATGTTTGGTAGAGGGGTTCGTTCCCTGATTCGAATCACGATTCATAGTTTGCTACAGTGTTTTTTTCATAAAAAATATATGTAAATTAAAAATGATTCGAATCACATAATTTGAATCCTCCAACCAAACGTCTCGGAAGTGATTTGCAAAAAAAAAAAAAATTCAATGACCAAATTGACACAATACACATGATTCAGAGACTAATGGAGTTAATTACTTACAAATTTTGTAGAATGATTCTATTTAAGCGCCCTTTTAACTCTCTACATAACTCTTTAATCCAAATTTATTTTTATAAAAAGATCCTCAAATAAAATAACAAGAAAGATAATTATGATAGACGTATTAAAGTCAAATTTAATTGTAAAAATTAAACCTGTGAGAATAAATTCTTAAACAGTAAATTCTTGTTACTTTGAAATCTATAACAAAACCATAATTTTTACTTTTTAATGACTATTTCAAATAGTTGAATAGATGTATGTTAATTTTGTTTTTACTATTTATTGTATGATGATTGTTCTTTTTTTTTTTTTTTTTTTTTTTTTCCGCTTCGTGTTGTTCTTTTATAATCATTTAGTAAATAAAATAGTAAGTATTTGTTCTTTTAAAAAAAAATATATAATTATAGACATACTTTTCTAATTTATAAATTTTCTTTATATTCTAAATATAAAAAGGCTTCATGCCTAAAACTTCAAAAAAAAAAAAAAGAAATAAAGAGGGATACGTAAATATGAATATTAAATAATGAAAAATGAAATTGTGAAGTGCTCAAGAGTTCATGGAAGTGAGATTTGTAAATTTACAACCAGACTAAAGCACTGGATGTAGTCAAGCATATTATTCAGTATTTTTAGTCCGTGCAGCACTAGGTTTCACGACGGAGGCTGATGGTGGTTGGCACGGGCTGGGCCGGTCGTGGTATATTGACAGGCGGTGGGTTGGGCGTTTGATGCTTGCGATGGAGGCCGGCGAGGCCTGGGTTTCGCACGACAGTGGTCGGCCAGGTCTGGGTTTCGTACGACGGAGGCCGACAAGGTCGCACGACGGAGGTCGGCCAGGTCTGGATTTTGCGCGACGGAGGCCGACGATGTCTGGGATTCGCGCGACGGAGGTCGGCGAGGTTCATTTGCTTAGATCGTATTCTTTCCCTTTTGATGCATTTCCGAGCCTCTTTTTTTGGAGAATATTTGATAAAAGAGACCGGAGAAAATCAGAATTTGAGGAAATAGGCCGGTTTTTTTTATAACAAAAAAATGATGACGTGTATCTCACGTGGTAAAAAATGGGTCCTATTAGTGTCCAAAAATAGGTCATTTTTTCAAAAAATCTCAAAAAAACCTCAAACCTCTCACGACCGACCCTCTCTCGACCGACCCTCTCTCTTCCTCCCACCCGACCAAATCTTCTCTCCGAGCACCTCTCACCGACCGACCACCTCTCGCCCTCGCCGACCGACCACCTCACCAAACACCGGCGGTTACCTAAAACCGACCAAAAAACCGACCTCCATTCCCACTAAAATCGACCAAAAACCGATCCCCGACACTAAAACCGACCCCAACCATTTAAAAAACCGACTAAAAACCGACGGCTTTTTATAAGTAATGGCATCACAAAACGACTCTTCCTCAACTAAAACGGCCATTTCCTAACACACGAGGCAACGGAATCGATCGAGGTAATATTCTTATTCGGCATTTTTTATATATTTTTTTTTTACAAGAACAAAAACTTAATATAAGCAACATTGGTCTGTTCAAAGTCGGTTTAGGTTCTGGTCTGTTTGCAGTCGGTTCTAGGTCCATTTAAAGTCATTTCTGGTGGTCGGTTCTTAGTCGGTTCTGGTCGATCATGGTCGGTTCTGGTTGATTTTGGTCGGTTCTGTATGCGGTCGGTTCCTGGTCGGTTCTTAGTCAGTTCTTAGTCAGTTTTGGTCGTTTTTGGTCGGTTTTGATCAGTTTTGGTCAGTTCTGTTCGGGTTTTGGTCGGTTCTTTCTGCTTGGTCTGTTCCTGCCGGGATTTTAGGTCGGTTCGGTCGTGTCATGGTCGGTTCTGTCATTTTGGTCGGTTCTGACCTATGTGTTCTGTCTTATTTTACAGTATGACCTCCCAAAGTACAACACTGGTGAAATTCCTGGGATCAGACATCTAAAGACGTTAATGGATCCTGTACGGGAGTATTTCCCAGTCAAAGTGACGATGAAGTCAAAGATTGAGGCGTTGGAGGTAATTAGGCGTAGTCTAGACCCGAGAGGTAAATGCCAATCTTCAAGGAGTCTCGCTTTTCGGACATTTTATTTCAATGTCTGAAAATATGACATATTGTGGGGTGTTGACACACTATCTGCTTTTAAGGCAGATAGAAACAAGAAAAAGACATGAGTTGTGGTTCAAGGTTAATGGAACCACAACTCGGTTTGGAATGAGGGAATTTGCTTTAATAACTGGCTTAAACTGTGGGGAATCTCCTGAGCCAGACGTGATCTTGAAAGCTTCAAAGAGTAGAAGATTATTGGAGCATTTCAACTCCCCGTAGTACTTGTTGCGATTTAAGAAAATTGCTCATGGGGATAAGATAAAAGGTAGCGATAAAGCAAAGATCGCTATCATTTATTTTTAGCACAAGTACTATTATCGGGGACGAGAAGAAGACCGTCTCATGGATTGTCTTCGTTGACGACTTAGAATTCTTCAACAGACTATCCATGGGGCAGGGTGTCTTTTGAATGCACTCTGCGGGCTCAAGAAGAACTTGAGAGACAAATACCAAAAATGGGTTCGGAAAGGACGCTTAATAAGAGCGTCAAGGAAACCTACTCAATATGCGGGTTTCCTTGGGCCTTCCAGGTATGTTATACAGTTATGTTAATAAATTTTCATGCATTATAGTAAATTGGTTTACTAGACTTTAAAAAATTGGTTTAACGCAGGTTTGGGCATTCGAAACGTTTCCAAGCATCGGCGCCACGTTTGCAAAGATGGTTGAGGAACGTCTTCCCAGAATGCTCAAATGGGAGCAACGCCGGGTTTCCTTGGTCGAGGTTAGACAAATAGACGACCTCATGCACAGTGGCGAGGTAAGGGTTTGAATACAAAGTTTTTGTTTGTGTAAATTTTACAAAATAGGTTTTTTTCTACAATATGTTTCTACCTAAATAATCATTGAATGTATGTTTTTTTAATGTACGAGGAATGACCGTACAGATTCTTTATCCCAATCGAGGAGGAAATGAACAAGTATGTGCATGAGGTCGTATATGCCTTATGCCGACCAAGAAGATCTTTGAGATTGACCGGCTTGCATCAATTTTGGACTCGGTGCACAAATGGTCCATGTCCAAAAAGCGAAGCCCAAAGCAGTTGGCTTCGTCTCCAACTACTTCCCCAACAACAACAAAGAACTCCCCAACAACAACAAAGAACTTCCCCAACAACAACAACAACAACAACAACATCAACATCAACAACAACAACAACAACAACAACAACAAGAATAACAACAACAAAGAATAAAGACGATGGTATGTCTATTGACCCATAGTGGACGTACTCTATCACAAGATGATAGAGTACAATGGTAGACATTTTGATGCCATCAATAGGAGGCTAGACTCGCTAGACCAATCCGTTAGGGAAATTAGGGTCAATCTAGCGGGTCTAGCAAAAACAACAGCCCATACATGCCAGAGCCCCGAGGCGGAACTTGACCCTCGTGTTCGGCCCAGAGCCCGAGGCAAAGCCCGACCTCCCTCACGATCGCCCGAGCCCCGAGGCGGATCTTGACCCTTAGGTTCAGCCAGAGCCCGAGGCGGAGCTTGACCTCCCTCGTGTTCAGCCAGAGCCGAGGCGTAACTCGACCTCCCTCGTGTTCGGCCCGGATCCAGAGGCTCAAAGATGAGCAAATGTGTTGATCGGGGTCGGAGTCCGCATCGAAGGTTGAAAAGCGACTTAAGAGGCCCAGCGGTATATGGACTCACCTTACACAGATCCCCTGCGTAACGTGAGGAAGAAGGTGTGGACCTTTAATGATGCTGTTGAGGCCTTCAACAAATGGGTTGTTGATCCTACTATGGACTCTGAGCTGATTGTATGCGGCACAGGAGATTGGAGGAAGGACTTCTTCAAGGTCCTCTTGAAGCCAAGTGAATGGCTGTTTAATGATGTAAGTAATCACAACATATTTTCTAAATTTAGTCTTATTTTTTATACCATTATCATTATACTGACTTAATTTTTATGACTTATAGCAAATTGACGAGGCATCGGGTCTTCTAGCAAAAAGGCGGTCAAGGGCACCTAAGGGGCAGTTCATTAAGGATATTGTCATCCTAGATGATATATTTTGCCAAAAGATAAAAGCGCAATACTTCATCAACAAAAAGAAATTGGCAACTTATACATTTGATGACGACCTGGATGAATATGTCCGTGGAGAGAAGCGCGTAATTGGCTAGAAATGGGATGACGCGAAGGGCTTCACTTTGCCTCTAAACATTCGGATGAAGCATTGGGTCGCGCTTTATTTTGATCTTTCTGAATGCAACATAAAGGTGTATGACTCAGCTATTCCAATGTACAGAGATTCACAGATGCGAAGAGAAGTGGAGCCAATCACTGTGATGATGCCCATGTTCTTGAAGCACACAGGTTTATTCAAACATCTAGGCGATAAGCTTGAGTGTACATTGCCAATGATTCGGGTCAAGGGGTTGGTGCACAACGACAGATCAGGCGACTGCGGCCTTTTCACTTACAAATTTATTGAATACCTTCTCTGCAGACTCCCTTTAGAAGACCTCAAAGAAGAAAAAGTTGCATATTACCGGCTTGAAGTCGCCGTCGGAATTTGGAGCGAGTTCAAGATGAAGAAGCCCCTGAGTCCAACTCTATGAAATGTTGTTTGTTTTGGTTGTTGTAGAATAGAAACCTAACATTGTTTAACATTGTTTTGGTTGTTTTGGTTGTTGGTGTTACAATATGTTCATTATTGGCATTGAGTTGCATTTAGAATTTATCAAATTCAACAGGTTATTTTGGCTATGGAGAACCTTATATTTTATGGGGAAATGCTGCCCAAATTTTTGTGTAATAACTTATGTTTTTTTTTTAACACTTTGAATCAAAACAGACCGGAGAGGTCTGTTCTGCGCAAAACAGACCTCTTTGGTCCGTTCTTCTAGGTCCGCGCGCAGGGGCCACGCCCGGGCGCACGCAAGGGCCACGTCCCGGCGCGGGTGGGGCACCACGGGCCACAGCCGGGCGCGGGCGGCGGACGCAGGGCCACGCCCAGGAGCCCGGCCGGGCGCAAAGGCCACGGCCGGGCGCGGCGCATGGGCCACGCCCGAGCCAGGCAAACTAACATAAAGAAAGCAGACCAAAAAATGACAAAAATAGAAAGAACGGACCGAGAGCCGACTAAGAACGGACTAAGAACCGACCCAATTATAAGAACAGGACCGAACCGACCAAAATGGACCAAGAACAAAATTTGTAAAAAAATATAAAAGATACATTTTTTCATATTCCTCGTACTTCTTGGGTAATTGGTCTGTTCTTGGTCGGTTCGGGTCTGTTCTTGCCAATTGGGTCGATTCTTGGTCTGTTCTTAGTCGGTTCTGATCTGTTCTTTCTATTTTTGTCGGTTTTTGGTCTGTTCCTTTATGTTAGTCGGTTCTTAGTCGGTTAGTTGATTTGATAATAATATTATTATCATTATTATTACTGTTATTATTATCATTACTATTATTATCATTATTATTATTATTATTATTAAAAATTACTATTATTTTTATTATTTTTAATTGCGTTATTATTATTATTATTTTTATTTTTATTTTTATTATTACTATTATTATTATTTTTATTATTATTACCATTATTTTTACTATAATGCGCCGTTGGTTTATGTAAAACGAAGCTGTTTAATAATAGCTGCATAAACCGACGTTGGTTTATGTAAAACGACGTCGTTTAATAATAGTTCCATAAACTGACGTTGGTTTATGTAAAACGACGTCGTTTAATAATACCTCCATAAATCGACGTTGGTTTATTTAAAACGACGTCGTTTAATAATAGCTCCATAAACCGACGTTGGTTTATGTAAAACGACTTCAGTTTTTTTATTCTTTATTATTATTATTATTATTATAACTATTATTATTATCATTGTGATTATTATTATTATTATTATTATTATTATTATTATTATTATTATTATTATTATTTTGTTTTATTGTTTATTATATTTATTATTATTATTTTTATAATTATTCTTATAATTTTTAGTTTGTTCAGGAATATAAAATTTGCTTAGAAATGGAAAAAACCTAGAACAGACCTAGAATAGACAACGAACCGATCCTGGTCTGTTCTAAGTTTTTTCCTGCTACTAACCAAATTTTGTTCTTCCTGTACAAACTAAAAAGTTTAGAATTACCCAAGAAGTCCGAAGAATATGAAAAAATATATCTTTTATATTTTTTTACAAATTTTGTTCTTGGTCTGTTCTAGGTCTGTTTCTAGGTTTTTTCCATTTCTAAAATTTTTTTTTTTCTGTACAAACTAAAAAGTTTAGAATTACCCAAGAAGTCCGAGGAATATGAAAAAATATATCTTTTATATTTTTTTACAAATTTTGTTCTTGGTCTGTTCTTGGTCTATTCTAGGTCTGTTCTGGGTTTTTTTCCATTTCTAAGCAATTTTTTTTTTCCTGTACAAACTAAAAATTTTAGAATTACCTAAGAAGTCCGAGGAATATGAAAAAATATATCTTTTATATTTTTTTATAAAATTTTGTTCTTGGTCTGTTCTAGGTCTGTTCTAGGTTTTTTCCATTTCTAATCAAAATTTTTTTTCCTGTACAAACTAAAAAGTTTAGAATTACCCAAGAAGTCCGAGGAATATGAAAAAATATATCTTTTATATTTTTTCACAAATTTTGTTCTTGGTCTGTTCTAGGTCTGTTATAGGTTTTTTCCATTTCTAATCAAATTTTTTTTTCCTGTACAAACTAAAAAGTTTAGAAATACCCAAGAAGTCCGAGGAATATGAAAAAATATATCTTTTATATTTTTTTGGTCCGTTTCTTTTTTCCATTTCTAATCAAATTTTTTTTTGTACAAACTAAAAAGTTTAGAAATACCCAAGAAGTCCGAGGAATATGAAAAAATATATCTTTTATATTTTTTCACAAATTTTGTTCTTGGTCTGTTCTAGGTTTTTTCCATTTCTAATCAAATTTTTTTTCCTGTACAAACTAAAAAGTTTAGAATTACCCAAGAAGTCCGAGGAATATGAAAAAATATATCTTTTATATTTTTTCACAAATTTTGTTCTTGGTCTGTTCTTAGTCGGTTCGGGTCTGTTCTTGCCAATTGGGTCGGTTCTTGGTCTGTTCTTAATCGGTTCAGGTCTGTTCTTTCTATTTTTGTCGTTTTTTACATTCCTTTATGTTAGTCGGTTCTGGTGGGCGTGGCCCTTGCGCGCGGCCGCCGCCGGCGTGTGGCTCTGGGCGCAGGCGGGCGGCCCCTGCGCGGCGCTGGGCCGTGGCTCCCGGCGCGCCCGCCGCGCCGGGCGGCCCTGCGCGCGGACCTAAAAAGACAGACCGAGAAAGGTCTGTTTTCTGTGAACAGACCTCTCCGGTCTGTTTTGATTCAAATTGTTAAAAAAAAAAAAACATAAGTTATTACACACAAATTTGGGCGACATTTTCCCATAAAATAAATTCAAAATAAAATGCGATAAATTCCGATTTGTTTGAAGTTTTCCTACTTAAAAAAAAAAAACCATTATTGTGAAAAAATTTGGGCAGCATTTCCTCGTAAATGTAAGCGTCCTCAAAGCCATAATAAGCTGCTGAATATAATGAGTGTGAACAAGAAATTTCTCATAATAGTGTCCATATTACATTGTAAACAAGAAATTTATAAGTCATGATTATTACATCGGTGCGTTCTTACATTTCTTCTGATAGTGTCCATATTGCCCACACCTAGCACATCGATTCTTTCTTCGTGTGAACTCACCTATGCTGGGAATGTGTTTTTGCTTTGGCCTACCCCTCTTTGGTTGAACTTGCGGTGGAAGAAGGTGAATTTCCTTTACGTGATTCGGAATATCCCATTGCGAAGTATCCGGCACAGGATAGATTGTCTCAGCATATGTAAGAGCCCAAACTTCTGTCCTATAGTATTTTGAGCATAAATCATATAGTGACATTCCTGCTTCTCTACAACATGATATTGCATGCTCGCATGGTATCTGTTCAAGGTCGAACACACGACAAGTGCAACTCCTCGCGCCAATGTTGACAATTACAGTTGCCTCTCCACCTGTCACTTGGAACTCAACAATATTAAGTCTTGTGGCCGTTAGAAATCCCGCTTTGTTGTGCCTCTCACGAAGAGTTTTTTCCACACTTGGCGTTAATAATGTTTTAGTTTGAGAAGCTTCGACCCGCCTGTTATTAAACCACTCTGACATCTTCGCTTGTTTAAAATTAAAAAGGGCAATGACAGGGTAATCTCGAACATCCTTGAGCATTGTGTTCATTAATTCAGACATGTTTGTGATCATAATATTATATCGATTTCCTTTAAAATGAGCACGAGACCACATTTCAAAACGAACTTGCTCCTGTAGGTATCTAGCAATATTGTGATATCTTGTAGACAACTCATCAAACAAGACAGAAAACTCGTCAATGCGGTAGGCCTCAGAGGTTCTAAAGAATAGTGGCAGAACACCGCTACAACTGAAATTACTCTTGATGTTTTGAGATACATGCCATGTGCAACAACCGTGATGTGTTAATGAATAAACTGTAGACAATGCATTACTTATACTTTGATTCCTATCAGAAATAAAAACTAATTCCTCAGAATCAGTGACAATCACCTTTAAGTTCGAGAAGAACCATGTCCAGGATGCATCATTCTCTGAGTCTACAATGGCCCATGCGATGGGATAACAATGGCGTTCACTATCCCGTGCGTTGGCAACTAACAACGTACCTCTAAATTTTCCCTTCAACCACGTTCCATCAACACGATAACTTTCCTCATGCAACCGAAACCTCGTATACAAGGTCCATATGCTAGGAAAAGATACATAAAATGGTTCATTCATCAAAATGAATATTGGTGATCTTTTTTGTGATTAGTAAGAGACACCATATGAAAGTATGATGGGAGCCGAGTGAAGCTTTCTTCGGCCGTACCTCTTACGAGTTGAAGTGCATGCTCACGAGCCTTCCATCCTTTGTAATAACTGAAGGCCGTCCCGAATTCGTCACGGGCATATTTCTGAATTGATTTCGGAATCGGGCCCTGTTTGACGCCTACAAATTGGTTTTTCATGCAACTTTCAATAACGGAGTACGTTGCTTGCCTGTGCTTCGCTGAACGCTTTTCTAACGAGCAAGAGTAAACACCATTATACTTGCGGATTACAAACATGTTCGACAGTCTCAATTTGCAGGCTCGGATACGCCACACACATTTCGGATCCACACACTCTACTACAAGCACGTCTTTATTTGATTTTGTTGTCCGAAACTCAAACTTCCCTTTCAAAGCTATTAAATGCGACTTTTCCTTCAAATCATTCTTACTTGTAAAGTCTTGACCAACTTCTAAACTAGATCCGTCACTTTGAAGGTAGATCCATAAGATGATCCAAACTCGGTCTTGTCCATACAAACTAAAGGACCAAAGAACTTCTACTTCATTTAAAATGGCAAGCGGTTGTGGCTAGTAGCTGTGGCTATGACTCTGGTTGTGGTTGTGAGTGTGGTGGAATATCATTACGAGTCGACAACTCATCTATAGCTACATTACCCATAAAATCACGATTAAAAAAATCATCATGCAGATGATTTCTCTTAATTTTTACTCCATCAATATGTTCTTCGGGATTGATAAACTTCTCATCCACTATCACGTGTAGCGGTACCTCGTGGGCTATATCCCTGAAGAATAACAAATCATCATTGTCTTTTATTACAACGGGCAACGATTTCTGTTTCAAATTCGGTACCCATGATAGCTTCAAAGAATGTTTTTGTCCATCAATTCTGCATTTTCTACAAATCTTATCAACAAAGGTTTCGAGAGTATCCTTCTCATCCATATATATGCCAATTAAATTACAATCTGTATGCCACACCCAACAACTTTCAGTCTCATTCCATTTTCCTCCAATGTCAAAAAAAATCCTCCACTGAGCCATTATTTAGATTTTAAAACTGCAGAAATTTAATCAAGAAAATAATACGTCATTAAACCATACAATAAAATGAGAACAAACCAAGAACATACCATATAATAAGAACAACCCAAGAACAGATCAAGAACAGACTAAGAACCGATTGTGCAATAAGAACAGACTAAAAGCTGACCGTGCAATAAGAACAGACCAAGAACAGACCAAGAACAGACCACGAACCGACTACGAACCGACCATGTTATAAGAATAGACCAAGAACAGACCACGAACCGACCATGTTATAAGGAACAGACCACGAACCGACCATGTTATAAGAACAGACCACGAACCGACCATGTTATAAGAACAGACCACAAACCGACCATGTTATAAGAATAGACCAAGAAGAGACCACGAACCGACCATGTTATAAGAACAGACCAAGAACAGACCACGAACCGACCATGTTATAAGAACAGACCACGAACCACGAACCGACCATCCTGGTTTTTTCTAAACTCAGCATATCTTCATCATATAAGACGATGTAAACTAGTCTTTTAACATGTAAAATTACTATTTTAATGGATTTTTAACATTTTTAACTACATTCTCATCTTAAAAACATATGAACAACAAACGAAAAACACCACAAAAGATATAGAAAATGAAAGACTTACTTACTAGCTCTTCTTCAAACTTCGTTTTGACGAGAAAAAAAAACGTTGAATGAGCAAGATAATAATGTTAATGAGGTTATGTGATGACGATGACTTGAGAAGAAGAGAGGAGAAATTGAAGGGCTGGGGAGAACAAAATGGGCGAAATGGCAGGGGAGGAAGCGAAAGAAAACCTAAAAGCATAATTGATGACGTGGAATGCTGATGTGGAAGCATACTTAATGACGTGGAATGCTGATGTGTAAGTTATGTTATTTACTCAATTTATTTTTTTTGTGGTTTATTTACTTAAAAACACATTTTACTTAGACTATTTATACAAAGGGCCCCTTTTTTTGTTGGGTCTTGTTTCGTTTATTTCCTTTTTTTTCTCCCGATCGATTTCTAAGGGAAAAAAAGGTATTTTTTTTTTTGGGTTTAGTTTAGTTAATTACATGATCGAATTTTGTTGGGTTTGTAGACAGTGGTTTTTGACGACTGGTTTCTTTTTTTCCGCATTTCTCTTGAAGTTTTGAAATTCGTTTTTTTTTTTTTTTTTTTTTTACTTACCAGAAGTCTTTGAATCCTTCATGTGGGGTGTTCTAATCAAGTCTAACAACTCTTATTGCACAGAGAGATGAGAGATCGAGAGGTTTTTTTAAAATTTTTGTAACTTTTTTATTACTACATTATAATCTCATTTATTTTATAAATTATAAATTTAAATTTAAATTTTATTATAATTAAAAATTTTATAAAAAATTACATTTAATTTTTTTTATTACAATAAATTTTTTTTTTATATAAAATTATATCTTAACTTAAATTTATAAACATTTTAATTTAAATTCGTATAAATTTTTGTATAAAATCATATCTTAATTTAAATTAAAAATTTAAATTTATACAATAAACGAGACTAAAAAATAATTATATGGGTAAAATTATAACGAAAGGAAATATTTACAAGGTTTTTAAAGTTTAGAACGGAGAACGGATGTTAGGAATTGAATTGAAATTAAAGGGGCATTTTGTAACAAAGACGACAGTTCATAAAGCATCCGTGTAATTTGCGACAAAGAAGAAAGATAACTCTAACAATGAAAACAAAATAAAACGGGAGTTTTGTACACTGTTGGGTTGGCATTTGGAAAGAGTGTTAGCTGTGCCTGAGTTCAAAACATCACTCACATCAATGGCTGCCGTTCTCTCCCTCCACACCCTCTTTCTCCTCCCATCAAACTGTTCCTCCCAAGCTATTTCCACAAAGCCCCGGGCTGTCCTCAGCCAAGCCAACAAAATGCGAGTCCCCTATGTGCTGAAGCAGGGACAGTCCCGTCTTTTCCACAAGCTCCCTTCTGGGCTGAACATGGAGGTCATTGTGCAAAAGGAAGACCCAGATGAGAAAAAGAAGAGAAACACTGAAAACCCACCTCTGGTTTTCGTCCATGGAAGTTACCACGCTGCTTGGTGCTGGGCTGAGCACTGGTTGCCGTTCTTTTCAAACTCTGGCTACGATTGCTATGCCGTTAGCTTGTTGGGGCAGGTCTTCTCTCTTTTCTTTCTCTTTTCTTTCTCTCTCTAATCTATGTGATTCTGAAATTGTTTACTCTTCATACTCAAATTTGGTTGTTGATTGCTTTTATTTTTAAGGTAGCTTTTATTTCCAATCAGGGTAGTCAAGTTCATTTATTCCCGTATCACGTATTTTCAATGTTGATGCCTAGTCAATTATTATTTGTTATTATTATTATTTTCTTAGGGAGCTTTGGTTTTTACTCTATTGAATTGATCCTCATTCCATGCGTTGTTTGATCCTAAATGCGTATAAGGATATAGGCTAAAATCCAGACCCCCAAAAAAAAAAAGGACATTTATTTAGAGTTCAGATATTTCGTTTGTTTGTTTCTTGGGCTGAATTTGAATAGGAAAAGGGCAGAAATGTGGTCTCATTTATAACCATATCTCCTTCCCTAGGAAAAGGAGACAAATGTTCTCGCACTTATTAAAGCCAGTATACAGTTAGAAGCAATGTTTACCTGTATCGCCATAACACGAGTGTAGTTGTCTGAAAACATTTAGATCACTCTAGTGGGGGAAAACCAACGAAAAGAGTGCTAGCACTTTGACGCTCAAGTCAGCAAAGTGATTGATAATATGCTAGAAGATGATTAAAAAGTGTGTATGACACAATCAAAGCAAGTATTCATAGAAGAAAGAAGACAAAAGATTATAATGGTCCTGTGATTATCTGTTGGTGTAATCATAGGCCTTTACCTCGTGGTAGTCATTATCTTGAATAATTTGAAAATGTGTAGATGAGGTTGACCTGAATTTGAGGGACATTTGATCTCTGGATAATTGGATTTTCTGCTAGTATAGATTATTGTGGATGACGATGAAGCTTACCTTGAATTTTTCGTGTTTATACTATGTTGATGAGAGCGCATGCGTTTGCACTGTGGTGGGAGCGCTTGCGTTTGCACCCGGGGTCTAAGGTTCGAATCCCGGAAACGGCCTCTCCTTCGGGGGCAAGGCCGCATACATATGGGATTGAGCTTTTTCCTGAGCCTGTCATAGTATGGGAGCCTCTTTGGCACTGAGGTCCGCCGCCTTTTTATACTATGTTGATGAGAGAAGGTAGTCTACTTACATTCGGGTTGATTAAGAACATGTAGAATGGAATTTGGTCCTCATAAGGTTGCATAGTTGCCTCCCAGGAGATCATATAACGATCTAGTAGTCGTCCATATTGTGGTAGACTAGCCTTTGCACCATGGTCCACTCTTCACTCTATGGGTCGACTCATGAGCCTAGTTGACATGTGGGTGGCCTTTGTGAAGAGACGAAGTCTTGCCCCAATAGTAACTGTTTTAAAAAGGCAGTGGTTTCCTTTTGCCTTCCTTGGCACAAAATGGTCCCATTTAATACACATGTCTAGACTCTAGAGATATATATTTGTGAACAAAATTGGTAGTTGATAGAAATCTTATTCGCTCCTAAAAAGATTAGAAAATTGCTGAACGATACTAAGAATGATGATCATCAGATGGTTGTGTCAATCTTCCATGTGGTACTATAGGGTCTACAAATATTGCACGGCCAACTCATGCGGTGATCATTGTGACTGATGATTAATCTAAATCCCAGCTCACTCATTTTGATAATCTTGATTTATGAATGTTGATAATGCATAGCAGAAAGCAGCATACTCATTCGGAAGCTAAGTTCCTGTTATTCTATAAGTTACTTTTGTTAGTCTTTCTGATTTTCTACTTCCTCTAATTGGTTAGGGTGAAAGTGATGCGCCTGCTGGTTCTGTTGCTGGTACTCTTCAGGTATCTTAGCTATCATCAGCAAAAGCTCCATATACAGGCTAATTTGATCATTTGGATTCTCTTGCTTCTATTTTCTACACATCCACCAACACTTGCTGTATTTGCCATAATGCTGCTCTTATTTCACGTTTCACTCCAATTTCTGCAGTAGACACACGCAGGTGATATTGCTAACTTCATCAACAGAAATCTCATGTCACCACCAGTATTGCTTGGACATTCATTTGGAGGGATTATTATTCAGTCCTATATTGCAAATCTTAAGAATGACCAACTTTTAGGTAGCCTTCTACTTTTACTGGTTTATATTCAAGTGAAGAACTCAATAAGGATAATGCCGTGTGAATGATATTATTTATTTATTTATTGTAATAGTTGCGTTATAAATTGAAACTGATTTCAGTCTGCAGGGTGATATTTCTTTTAAGACAGGCCTGAGATTAGAATTTTTTATTTTCAAATAAAACAAAATGGCTGTTGTACCAGCACAAGTTTGAGTGCTAAGTGTTGAACTTCAAGACACAACAGTTGTGCTTTCTATTTTCAATCAATCTTAGGGTTTGTTTGCTTCACAGGTTCATCAAGTTTTGAACCCATAAACAAGTGAATTGGTGTTTGGTTAATTTTTCTGAACCTGAGTTGTGGCTTTAGAACCCATTTTGTAGAAGTTCTCGTGTTTTTAAGCTTATTTGCTACAGCATTTCTGGCTTAAAACCATGGCTGATGGCTCTATTTCTGGTTTACTCATAATTCTCAGTTCTCACACTAATCAAACACCAGTTCAAACTTTATCTTGATGTGATGTTTTATTCCCTGTTCAAACTTTACACTTCCAAACACCAATTTGAACTAGAGTAAAACGCACACTGGGTCAGAACTTTTGGTTCAAATCCAAAAGGTTTAAAACCACACAATTTGAACGGGCGAAGCAAATGGGCCCTTAACTTTGTAATGGCTTCATCCAATCATGTAATCTATTTCATATATATGATGTCGAAAGATAGAACTTTCAGATTTTCTTGTGTATGAAGAGAAATTTTGTCATCTAGACTCTTTATATATATATATATATATATATATATATATATATATATATTATTTTTTTGATTCACCTTAATTCCAGGAACGGGAATTTCATATCCTGAGTTAACTGGCGCTGCACTAGTCTGCTCTGTGCCCCCTTCGGGTAATAGGTAAATCACGTATAGTCCCTTTTTTTTTTTCGTTTATCATTTTGACATCAATCAACTCAAAAATGACAAGGCTCTCATATTCTCAGTGGCTTAGTATGGCGCTATCTTTTTACCAAACCTATTGCTGCTTATAAGGTATTCTCCTTACCTGGAGGGTAATAGTTTTAACACGAAAAAATATTTATGCAAAAGATTTAGTTATTTGCTTTTCAACCCTTGTTTATATATTCAACTTTTCCAATATTTGAGTCTCCTGCATATATATCTTGGTCTTAGAATTTTCAAACAAGGTATCTTCTTATGTCATAACATTCCTTTAGAAAGCTTCCAAATTCTTTAGACGTGCTTGAGCGTTCTTGAACGGAAAATGTGATAAGATTTCCATTAGTTTTTAGGATTTCCTTTGGTTTTACAATAAATAGGACTTTGTTCTTATGACTAATAGGCCCAGCTCTTTTGAACTTTTGAAATAGGTGACACGCAGCTTAGCAGCTAAAGCTTTTCAGACTTCTCTTCCTCTCTGCAAGGAAACATTTTTCTCAGCAACTATGGAGGATCAACTAGTTCTGCGGTTTGTCCCATTCAAATTCTTACAGAATTATTATTGCAGTATCTAATTCTATGTTTATGCATTTAGTTTGTGAAAATCACAAGTGACTTGAATTTGCTCTGTAACAACTGTCCATTGCCACTGCAAGTGTCCTGATCCTTCTCAACTACCATTTTATCATTAAGTTTCCAAGAGAACTTGTTACAATGTACTCTTTTCTGTTGAGTTCTCCATCTAGTCGAGATAATTTGTCGAATCAGAAAAAGAATAATTCATTTGGTGATACAGTTTTCATTAAAATTTTCTGTTCAATGTAGTTTACGAGATTGCTCAGTAGTAATTCTATAGAAACCCAATTATGCTGCAAGCCCTAAGCTTGTATTCAAGAGACAACCCAAACGTTAAAAATCCGGTTTGATGGAGAACATTCATGAGTATTATTTTAAGTAGGGCTGATTTTATCATGGAACTTATTTGCATTTCCTTGACGAGAAAAGGAAAATCATTTTGTGCCCCTTTTTCTTCTTTTCTTTTATTTCGTACTATTCCTTTTAACATCTTTTTGTTTACTTTTAGTTATCAGGAGCTAATGAAAGAAAGCTCAAGAATGCCATTGTTTGATCTGAGAAAGTTGAATGCATCACTTCCAGTTCCTTCAGTTCCAAAATCTTCAATTGAAATTCTTGTGTTGGGTGCAAAGGATGATTTCATAGTGGTAAGCTCCGACTTTAACGTATCTTATTCTAATCGGTTGATTGTTTCCTCAAATGATGTCACAAAGCCCACTAGATGTTGAAATAAAATGCATGTATTTTCTGGTTCACTGACTCAGCTATATAGGCGCCAAGTTCTTAAGAATTTTACTTATTAAATGAGTGGCAACTTCAGTCACATAATATCAACTGTTTCTCCATTTTTTTTCCTATGTCATCTGCATGAACCGGGTTTCTAACTTATATCAACTTCAATATAATTAGTATCTGCATGAACCGGGTTTCTAACTTCTTGGGTTTTTTTTTTTTTATTTTTTTTATTTTTTATATTTTTTTATTTTATTAAGGATATGGAAGGTCTCAAAGAAACGGGCGAGTTTTATGGCGTTTCACCGGTCTGTATTGAAGGAGTTGCCCATGACATGATGTTGGACTGTTCATGGGAAAAAGGTGCAAAAGTTATTCTATCATGGCTAAATGCTTTGAAGCAAAATGTTCCACTTTAGAACTGTGATTTTGCTCATTAAATGTGAAATCTGTGATTTGGTTCGGAAGTGGCTCATCTTTAGGGTTCATTTCTGATACTTGCGTGTTCTTTCGAGTGTAGCAAGTTGATGTATTCCACCTCGCAGTTTGTAGTTCGGCGATTTGAAACCAATGATTCTGAGTCAAAGATTCAAATGTCCCCAAATTGCAAATTTAGAGCCTTTTTTAAAAGGGTTGATGACCAGAATCAAAATGCCAGAATCAATGCCGTATTTTTCAAAAGAGTTATGTGTTACTTTATGAGCAGGTCTCGTTTATTTCACCGATTCGAGTTTTGTTATAGTAAAAAATTTTTATAAACAGTCACATTTATTTTTTTTTGTTACAGTAAAAAGTTCACATAAAGTCACATCTCAACTCGAATTAAAAATTCGAACCAGCGACTTAAACGGGTCTACCAAAAATTGAAAATTTGAATTGACGCAGCAAGTTTGATATATTACTCTTGATTGTTTTTTTTTTTTTTTTTGTTTTTTGTTTTTGGCAAATTGGGTCTCTGACTCTAAGATTAACAATTCATTCGTAAAATACGCGAATGACGCGGTGATTTAAAGTTTTAAATAAATAGTTTCATTACATGCAAAAGGTTTGCTTTATTACTCTTAAAGTTAGGTCCGTTTAGTTTATTGATTTGAGTTTTAATTTGAGTTGTGATGTGATTTTATGTGAGAATTTTTTACTGTAATAAAAAAGTTAGATGTGATTGTTTGTGAGTTTTTTTTTACTATAGTAAAACTCAAATTCTAAACTCGAATAAGTGAAATGAACGGGGCTTGAGAATTATAACATTTAAGACCTACAATATCCACTTATATAAGGTTTGTGATAAACATATGATTATTTATGTTTAATCCACACCAATTTTAATGTCAAGGCTAAAAACTGCCAAAAAAACAAAAGTTCAAATTAAAGGAGTAAAATTACAAAAAAGTTTAAACAACTTACCGTGTCAATAAGCATTTTGAAAATGTTGAGATTATATTCACCCTCCTGTTTTTCTAACCACATAAAATGCACTCGCATTGTATGACTCGATCAAAATCAAATATGCAAAAAAGACGTTTTTGTCATAATACTTGTGTGATTAAAACTAAGACTTCCAAAAATCAAAATTAATTATTATCAAATAAAGGTAAAAGTTCGACCTGAATAGAAATTTTAGACCGGGTTGAGCCGATTTTGAAGGGGAGAGTTAAAAAGAATTAAGACTAGTTTAAAATTTTATAAGATATTTTTTTTTAAAAAAAAAAAAAAAATCTTTAAAATGAGAACGTTAGAGCCAGCCTAAATAAACTTTCGGGTTCAAAACCTCATTCTTATATGAATCAATAGTGGTGGGTTTTGAGTTGGCTTATTTGATCTGGCCTTTATCGTTAAATGTAGGAGACAATTTTAGGTCCACGGATGCCACTAAAATTAAGATAGAATACATGGATACAAGTGTAAATTTTTGTTAGAGTGCATTTAGTAGATAAATCTAGAATTATGATTATGAATTTTGATTCAGAATTATTTTTTATTTACAGTGATTCTAAATTATAATTATGAATCGGTATTTAGTTTGGATGATTTTTAATTATGATTTAGAATCTAATGTGATGTTTTAAATTAGCTTAAATTATGATTCTAAACCTATCTTATTCTTGACTTAATGTGATTCAAATTAGTTAGTGAACGTTTTGTTTGTAGATTTAAAATCATGATTCAAAATTATTCTCGTTTTACGTGTTTTTTATGAAAAAAATACTCATGATTCAAAATTAAGAATGAATACAAAAAGCAAACATATTTTTATAGTTTTAAAATTATAATTTAAATTTAAAATCATGAATAATTTTTGATTCCAGAATCGTGATTAGTGTTTCAATCACAGCCGTATAACATTATAAACCCTATTTCCCACGGTCATCCCTCTCCTCTGTCCTCCGAAGCGCAAGTTGAAATTTCTCTCGTGGAGCAGACGGCGGACCTCCAATCTCATCCCTGAGCCATTCGGTAGGCACGCAAGCAACCATGCCCAACTGGGTCTCTTCATCTTTCATGTTCTTCAACTGGGTCGACCTTTCTTGCTCGTGAATTTAGAGATTCTCGTTGTGTTAGAAATTTTTTTTTACTTATTTGTAATATTGGTCTGTTGGTGCTTCCTAGCATTTTATTGTAATTTTTTTTCCATATTTGGTATTCAAATTGAGTGTTCATTAATTAAGTTCTGTTGTTTGTGTAAAAATTTAGATATTATGGAAAGCTTTATTTTCGTGCTTAGCTAATGGGATATGAATTTGGTGATTCATAGAGCAATTTTTATTATAGATAATAGCATATCTGGTGTTTAAATAATCTTAGGTTGAAAATTCGTTCCATCTCATTATATACGCCCTTGCATTGTCGTACGCAGATTTGTAAAGATGTACACATCGAAGAAGAAGATCCACAAAGACAAGGATGTCGAACCGACTGAGTTCGAGGAGACTGTTGCACAGGTAATTTAAGGAACAGCTATATGGTGATATATATATATATATATATTTATTTATATTTATATTTATATATATAGTTTCTTGGACCGTTGAACATGTTGAAAATATCGCATTTTTTATATCTTGCAGCACCTGTTTGATTTGGAGAATACCAACCAAGAACTGAAAAGTGATTTGAAGGATCTATTCATCAATTCTGCAGTGTATGTTTGATATTATGTGCTTTTTTCTGATTCTTGTTTCCATTTTCCTTAATCTGTTTTGGGATGTTTACTAATTATTTTGGAGATAACTTATGTTATACAGCCAAATAGACATTTCCGGAAATCGCAAGGCTGTTGTAATCTATGTCCCTTACAGATTGAGGAAAGCTTTCCGCAAGATTCATCTGCGGCTTGTTAGGGAGTTGGAGAAGAAATTCAGCGGGAAGGTAACATATTGTGTCCCAACCCAAAAGGAAAAGGTCATCTTTTAAGAGTGGTTTCAATTTGGTTATATAAACAAATGCTTTTTTGTTATTTGGCAGGATGTTGTAATCATCGCAACTCGAAGGATTTTGAGGCCACCAAAGAAAGGCTCCGCCATCCAGCGACCTCGCACCCGTACACTAACAGCTGTACATGACTCCATTCTTGAGGATGTTGTTCATCCTGCTGAGATTGTGGGGAAGCGGATGAGATACCGACTTGATGGCTCCAAGATAATAAAGGTAAAACACGAAACCATGTTATTATTATGTGATCGTTCACATCGTGGGAAATTACTGTTGTTAAACATGGTGGATAACATCATGTGGCAGATTTTCTTGGACCCAAAGGAACGCAACAACACCGAGTACAAGTTGGAGACATTAGCCGGAGTTTACAGGAAGCTTACCGGGAAGGACATCGTGTTTGAGTATCCAATTACAGAGGCTTAAGTAGCTGTTATTATCATTGGAAAGATTTGTTTGGATGTCGTTTCTTCGTTTTAGAGTTTTCAATTGTTTTAGGCACTATTTAAAAATTTTGATTTGCGAGATTTCATATTGTGCTTCAGACAATTAAGAGGAAGCCGGGAAGGGCTTCTTGTTTTTCCCTTCTTCATGTGCTTCTTACAGGTCTGTTTAGCTTTTGTTTCTTACAAAGAATATTTTCATTCTGCTGATGTCTGGTTGGTGTCAAAAGGGTTTGAGTTGAGAACTCAATGATCTTTTGTCACTTTAGCAATACTAGATCCATGCACTTTCGTTTACTCGCAAGTACAACTATTGGAGTTGTTTATTCAAGGTTGATGACTTCATTTTGATCTATATGCTAGAGTTAGAATACCAGGGATTATCAGAAGGTAAATTTGCAATGCTAGGGCTTTTTTTTTTTTTTTTTTTTTTTTTATTTTTTAATTTATGATCGGTACCAACTAAGGGTCCATTAGATTCACGGGTTCAAACCATAGTTTATGATTTTGACTTTTGAAATTTAAATTTTTTGTGAGGTCAATACTGTAGCATAACCAAAAATCATGGTTTGAACTTTGAACGGTGAAGAACCCTCAAAACAAACATACCCTAAAATAGATATTTGGATACTGTTAAATTGCCCGTCTCATCTTCTCTAAAAATATGGACTTTCTTCTTATAGTATTCATCATTCAAACTTCAGAGGTTTCTTTTTATGGACTTGCTTTTAAAAAAATTTTTGAATGAAATTTGTTTTTGGATTAGTTACAGCCCGGTTGGTTTACTTGATTCGTATCGTGTTAATTTTAACTTTTTCATATTTGAAGTGGAAATTTTGAATGAGGAATAAAATTTAAAATTTTTGTTTAGATAAGTGTTAGAGCATAATAGGCTCAAAAATGATTTGTAAAGTTGAAATGCAGAGGTGTTAAAAGGTAATATTGTAATGGAGAGGTGCTAAACTCTTATAACAATGTGACCCCATCTTTAAAACAAAAAAAATTCCTTCTTTTAAGATTTCTAATGAAAATTGACCAAAAAAAGAATAGTTTGTAGTACATGATAGGAGTATTTTGGTAATAATTTTAAAATTCCAATTGTTAAACACAATAAACTAAAAGATCATAAAAAATCAATCTCTCACTTTTGTGTGATTGCATAGGGAGAATAGTCATTGTATATTGGACCGGATCAATTTGGCGGCTTTTGCCGATTAGGTTCCATGTCAAAACCGTTTACTGACAATTTAAAACTAATTTAATCCGTTTTAAAACGGTTCTGTCCGGTTTGGACAATTTTATAGACAACTGAGCGGGACTGTTTTATATATGCATAAATAAATGAAATATCAACTTTGTATATGATTATTATTATTTATTTACTTTTAGGCTCTTTGTATTCTTATAGAATGCTAATTCTAATAGATTATACAGTATATGATTTTGTTCAATTGTTGTATTTTAATATTTTATTTAGAGTCTAAGAAATATTAAATATAGTAAAAAAAAAAAAAATTCTTCCAAAAAACAATGCAAACTGCGTTTAAACCACTGAAACAGTCAAGTCTCGTCCTATTGTCAAAAACAATCTTATTCGGTCTGGAAGTTTTCCAAATAACTAAAAACGGTTCACTTTGAAAAACTTGACACTTTAGGACTGGAGTGTGCATAACCCTATTTCTTACTGATCTATCCGCAGTGGCAAATAATCCCCATCTTTATTCTATTAACCTGTTTAAATTAGTGGATATAGGGTGAGTTTTCCTTATATGTAATAAGTAAGACAATTTTTAAAAATACTCTTTTAAATTTTATTATTATTATTTTTTTTATTTCTACTCCTTAACATTAACTCGTATATTTGCTCAAAAAAAAAAAAAAAAAGAACTAACTAGTTAAAAGGTAGAGTTTTTTTAAAAGTACTTTTAATAACTCAAGTACTTAAAAAGATATTAAAAGATAGACTCTCTAATTTTCTCAATAGGAGTAAATTTTGAGACTTTTGAAATTAAATATTCCACTCGTTTAAAAGAGAGGAGCGCCACTAGAGCTGGGCAAAAACATGAACATGAAGTTGAGATCTACTGTTTTAAAGGAGGATAGGTACCATGTCTTCACAAGTATACAACTCTTTACTTATATCTCCTTATTCATGCATATACAAGGAATGAACATATAAATATACATTTTTATTTATAAACACCTAATAAATAGACAAAGGAAGACATGAATTAATTTATTACTTGCAAAAGCCCCAAAAAAAAAAAAAAAAAAAAGGGCTGCTGTTGTGTATGGTTCAGGAGGCCTGGAAGAACTTGCTGTTTACTCCGGTCCTATATAGCTGCAAATCAGATGCACTCGTAATGCTAATCTCAGTGTCGGCTGGTACAAAAAGAACATCTCCTTCTGCAATTACATCTTCAAGAAAACTCGTATGCATGATTCCCTCACCACGGGTGACCATTGAAATGGACGGACCTGGGACTGCAGGAAACACGACTGATTCCAGGCGAGGAAGATTACAGCTATCAACCTCAAATTCATCAAATGGCGGGAGGTACCTTCTAACATATGGATTTAAAGGAACTCCTTGCAGAATTTCAGGGTACCCCTGCAGTAAATCAGATGTCCGATGGTGATCTTCGATATACCCTTTTGTAGCATGATGCAAAAGGTAGAGAGTCCATCAAGGAAAGCTCTACTTTCACAGATTAATTAATCACAATTGTTGACTGCAGGAGCAAGTAGAGCACAACAGAAAGCTACAATACACTGCGGCAATTTTTTTTTTTTTTTTTTTTTTTTTTTTTTTCATTTTTATCACTCAATGCAAGCATGCACATAAAGTTTCGGAAAAATTATCCTTCGCATTCAGAGGAAAATATAAAGAAACAGGAAAACTTTCTAATATGCATACGCGAGGAAAAAAAAAAAAGAAGTGAGCCAATTGGAAGAAACAGACAAATATAAGGATATGTCCAAATATCTCAGATTTGTATTTCTCTACTTCCTAAGCTCCTTACGCGCTGGTTCTTAGTCATTACAAAAGCATGTTCCCCTATGATCTTACGCATGACCCAGACAAGTTGCCGCACAAGACAATAGAAGAGAGAACCAAAACTAAAATATCCTCTACCTTTAATCGTTTCTAAAGTTACCAAAATATCTTTTGCACGGAATAGTTAAAAGACTACAATAAAAGAGGCCGCTTACCTGCTTATATGTGAGCATGGAGCAAAGAGTGTTTACATCCCGGTGCTTGGGAGTTAGACCGGCCCTCACAACATTGTCCGAAGTTGCCATACATTCTATGCACTCACCAAACAAATATGCATGGGGTTCATTTGGCCCAAGATATAATGCTTCACCAGGATTAAGCTTCACGTAATTAAAAAAGAAAGCTGATATAACACCAACATCAGCGGGATATTGCTTTTCCAACTCCAAAACCAAACGTTCCTTATCTGTTAACTGCCTAACCTGATGGGAGAATCAAAAAGAGCATTTTGTGTAAGAACTACAATCACAAGACAAAAGAAATCAACGCATCTGACATGCAGTGTTCAGCTTAGCTGAACCGCATCTGCCCCCATATAAAGATTTTAAACATCCAAAGACTACCAAAGGTCATAATCACACATTATAACCAAAGAGAATTTTGAGAAATAAAAAAATCTCGAATTTCAATAGAGAAGTTTTCATAATATATATATATATATATATATATATATATATATATATATATTGTCAAACCAAGGGGAGACGGGAAATTGAAAGAAAGAAAGAAAGTTCCAACATCTAAAACTGTCCCAAATTGTTGAAGCCAGCTATTACGTGGTAATGGAAGTTTGACGAAAAAGAAATTCAAATCATTAACAGACCTGACTTTCAAAGTGTAGACGGTCTTTCAGTTTGGAAGTTGCTTCAATTATCATCTCTTTGCTCGCTGACATGAGTTTGGTGAAAATTGAGCGCAGAACAATTTTTACTTTTTCTTCCGCATCTTGATCACTGAGATTCAAGAGTTGGTTTGCATCTGTACTTCCAACCAGCTCTACGATCTCAGGAACGTCATGAAGTACAGACTTGAGCTCCTGGAGAATATCCCAAGTCAATCATCTTAAATGAGAAAAGTCAAGACATTAACAAAGAATGCGCATACATGAAGAGAGCTCTGTATCTCAAATATCATCTCCAACTAATCAATCATCTTATATATGCTACGCGTTCACAAAGATTACTCTATGGAAACAGCAAGTTTACCGTAAATCTGAAAAATCTTTCATAAATTTCATCAAAGCAATTAACACAACGACATAATTAAGATAACAAACTTACCAGATAAACCAAAAAGTCAGGCATAAAAACAATATCGAGCCAAATTTAGAAACCCATTCCCAGGCACAAATTAAGAATACAATCAACATATATGCCAAAAAGTCACAAAAACGATTCTAAGACGACTAGATCTTTGTACCAATTGCTAGAGAGCGACAATAAGCTTATGAGTAGTAGAAGAAGTCATCTATTTCTGGAAGAATTGATGGAGAAATGGAAACAAACTTGCCAAATTCTATCCAATTCAATCAAAGAATAAGGAAACTAAGAATTCGAACCTGGAGACTGATGAATCCACAAAGAGCCTCGAAGTCGGTTATGGCGAGAGCCATCTCAGGCTTGTGATTGTCGTCCTTATAGACACTTGGCTGCAACTTATGCAAAGTCTTGGCCAATTCCTTATCCGGATGAGCTTGTATTGACAATGCCTTGGCCACCGAAAGCACCTAAAACGAACCACACCGATTTCCATGAAAATTTACGATTGAAGAACTCGACTAATTGGAAAAGCCAGAAATCCAATGGAAATTCAAACAGCATGTAGAACAATACCTTGAACAAGAACGGAAGATCACTGCCCCACCTTTGGACGACCTTTTCGCCGAGCACACTAGGATTCTTGGAAATCCAAGACTTGAGGCTCTCGCCATGGCTGCCGAACTCCACCGACAGATTTCCATTACTCCTTTGTTCGCTCGGAACCAGGAAGGAGGGTCCTGAGTCGTGAGTTCCCATCCAGATCTCAGCATAAGGCTTTTCGGGGTCGATTTCCGAGCCGGAATTCAGAGCGTAAAGCTCGGCGACGGTAGAGTCAACGCCTTTCCGACCCCAATCGTAGTTCTGGACGGAGCATCTCAGCCTCTGAACCTTAGAAGCAATGGCGGTTTCGGACTCCGTGACTTCCATGAACACGTTTACGTTGAAAAAGAAACAGAGGAAGAATACGAATATGAATTTATAATCAAAATCAAAAGGAAGGAAATGGACTTGTAAGAGCAAGTTGTGGGAATTTTTATCGAGTTGGGGGGGTCCGTATAAATGCTGGTCTGGTCAATCCATTTTGGTGAATAATTCTCTGGGTTTGGTTTGCTGGTTTTTCAAGCGTTTGAAAAGGCAAGAAGAGAGAGGGAAATGGAGAGTGAAGGACAAGGAAAAAGAAGAAAAGAAGGTGACGATGACCGTGGAAAATTGGATGTGGGGTAAAAGACTAGTACGCGTCTCCATCTCCCCCCCTCTTCTGCTTTCTTCTTTCGGGTATGGTTTTTGGTTTTTCTTTAATATGTGCGAAAATTGAGAGGGATTTTACCGGGAAACTTCGCTTCCTTTCCGTAAATACACTTTTTAGATAATAATACGTTTAGATCTGTTCAGTGGTTAATTTGAGTTTTTAATTTGAGTTAAAATATAATTTTAAATTTTTTATTATAATAAAAAATTTAAATATAATTATTTATAAAATTTTTTTATTATAATAAAATTTAAATTTTAAACTTAAATCAACGAAATAAATAGGACCTTAGGTTTTAAAAATTTTAATTTTAAATTTAAATATGATTTTACGTGAAAATTTTTATTATAATAAAATAAATTAAAATTAAAATTCGAATCGATAAAATAAACGGGACCTAAAATAACTTAAGTTGAGTTTGGTACGATGATTTTAAAATTAAAATTATGATTCTAATTTAAATTTTTATTTATTTATAAGAAGTAAAAAATGATTTTTAAAAATTAATATTTAGTTTGAATGGTTTTAAGTCCCGTTTATTTTTATCGAGTTTAGAATTTGAGTTTTATTATAGTAAAAAATTCTCAGAAACAGTCATATTTAACTTTTTAGTTACAATAAAAATATCTCACATAAAATCACATCTCAATTCGAATTAAAAACTCAAATTAATAAATTAAACAAATTTTAATTTAAAATTTGAATATTATTGTGATGTTTTAAATTAGATACATCTTAAAAAATAAAACCACCTCATCTTTAATTTATGATTTAGACCTTAAATTTAAACCATAAATTATAATTTTAATTTTAAAACTAAAACCATCTTAATTTAACTCGCATACTAAACGAAACTTTAATTCACACAGAACAAGACAAAGACAAAGAAAAAAAACCCACCCAAAAATGAGAAGAGAAACAATCCACCAAAATCTAGAGGAGTTAACTGAACGAAGCAAAAAACCAACCACTGGGAAGGAAGAAGGATCATCAGAAAAAAGTTAGCAAATGACCATCCCGAAAGTGGCATTCCTCGTCGTGATCTCAAAACTGATTTCAGTTTTTCAGGCATTTTATATGGATTTTTCCGTTTTTTGTTAGCTTTGTTTTCATTTTGGTTTTCCAAAGGAAACGGTTATTTTCCGAGGCGGAAGTTTTTTTTTTTTTTTTTTTTTTTTTTTTTTTTTTTTCTATTGCTCTTTTAGATTCATAGTTTTCTGAAGATAAAGAAAACTTTCATTCCAAAAAGAAAAGAAATAAAAGAAGAAAATTCTTTAATAAAGTAAGTACATATATATAAAGTAAAGAAAGATCACGTTGTGCATTCAACGTATTGTATCTTTTCTTTTAATACAGAGATTCAAGTTTTCTTCAAAAGTTTTTTATATTTTTTAATTTATTATTTCTTAAGGGTTTAGTTTTGTAAAAATTAAAAAATAAAAACGAAATAGGAAAAAATAAAAATAAAAATGAATCGTTGAAAATGTTTTAAGAATAAGAAAAGAAAAAAAATGATGCAATGTGTCAAAAAGAAAGAGAAACTTTTTTATAGTGACATATTAAAAAAGATAAAAAGTTCTTTGAGTCTTTTACGTATGTAAAGATTATTTGAGAATATTTGAACGTCTCATTATTTAAATTTTTAATTTTTAATTTTATAATTAATTTTTTTTAAAAAATAATATATTAATTTTTTTTTTTATTATAATTAAATATTTTTAAAAAATCTTACATATAAATTTAAATTAAAATTTTAAATTTATAAAATAAACGAGATTTAAATATATTTTAATTGCCCTAATTTCTCTTTTTCTCTTTTATATACAAAGAGGGAAACCCGTTGTAATTTGCAACAAAAAAAAAAGGGGAAATTATGATAATACAGGAATTTCCCACGTTAAGAAGAGATAATTACACAAATATATATTGCAGTTTAAGTTTTTTTTTTTTAAATCATCTTTGTTTCACTAACTAAATCCAATTACGGGGACTTAATAATGTTTTAATTTTAATGTTGGGTATATTACCCTGCCACGGAATTCTCTAAAAGAAGTGTATATGTAGTGAAAAGATCAAAAACCAGAGTGTGCTTCAGTTTCTTATACGTCGGAGATAAAGAGGGCTCCCCGGAATTGCACAAACCATTTCATGGCGATCACAATTCCCGTAAAAGAAATCTCTGAAACGTTTTTGCGATTTCATTCACATTTGAAAAGATTCTCTAAGGTATAAGATTAAGATTACTTGCAGAAAAAAAAAAAAAAAAAAACCTTCTTTGATATCGCATACCCTTCGGAGATTGATATGCGAATGGAAATTAACAAACTTTCTTCGGCATGAAATTCAATATCGCCGAAGGGTATGGTTTGTTTGTTTTTTTTTTTTTTTTTTTGCACAGAAAATATATTCATTTGAAATACACTCTGCAGATTCCAATAGAAACAAAGTCAATAATTCTGAAACAATCATCTTCAACGCAAAGTGGATTCCAATTTCTATAAACAGTAAACTAAGAACTGCAGAGCAAAAGGAAAAGCTTCAAAAAATATAAACAACATAAAATAGATACCTGTCAGCGAGAGACCGAGAAGAGAGAAGATTGAGAGAGTGATTGCGCGGTGAACGGGAAAGCCTTTCGTTGCTTTTTTTTTTTGGTTGTTTCTGAAAGATCTTGATCGTTTCTGTTTATACGTATGATTTGGGATCAATATTGCATTTTGGCTGGACTTGAAAAGACTGTTTACTAATCAAGAATCGGAATAATAGGAAATTCATTTCAAAAAAACTTTTCTTTTCCGAAATTGATTTCTTGATTAAAGAAAACACACATGTTTATAAACAATTTTTTTTCTTCTTTACTTTGACTTAAAAGGAACTGCGTAATTAGTTTAGGTAAATTTAGGTCCCGTTCACCGATTTAAATTTTATTACAGTAAAATTTTTTTAAAAATAATCATATCTAACTATTTTGTTATAATACTAAACGAGTCCAATAAAAAAACACACATTTATTATTATATTATTTTAGTATGATTTGGAAAGGCCACCTTAGGACTTGTTCATTTACATTTTTTGAGTAGTAGTGACTTGAATTCATATCTTAATTTGAATTAAAGTGTATTTAAATATAGTTTGAATTGAAATTCTATCGATACGCTAAGCGTACTAGAAAATCTCATAATAATCAATACCTCATCTTTTCTTTTTACCAGATTCTCAACCAAAAAAAAACAAAAACAAAAAGAAGAAGAGGCCTCATTTAATTAACGGATTTGAGTTTTCAATTCGTGTTGAGATGCAATTTGATATGAGAGTTTTTCACTGTAATAGAAGAAGTTAGATATGACTTTTTATGAGAGTTTTTAAGAATCATTCATACACCAATTTGAGTTTAAAATTTAAATTTTATTATAGTAAAAAATTCTTAAAAATAATCATATCTAATTTTTTAATATAATTAAAAATTTTCACATAAAATTATATTTAAATTTAAATTAAAAATTTAAACCTAGGAACTAAATAGATTTTTTATAATAAAACTTTACATTAGTTGATTCACATGAGGTGGGTCCACACACAATCGCCATCAGCCAGAGCCACCCTTTGAATTCCCAAGTAGATCCTATTCCTTCCTACCGATCTGTCCAGCTCATGATTTTAATTAACAAACTATAATGAGTCACGTCACATTATACACGAGACCTTACAAAATGTATTATCATATGCACAGGTTATATATAGTATTATCTTTGCTTTACTTTTTTATTATATAAAATTTGATACGGATCGCTCCTGGAATTTAATTTAATAAAGAAAAATGAAAATATTCCGAATGTATATGCCTCGTATAACAACGGTGATTCTGATTCATTCCTAAGTTTTCATATCATTTTTAAATCAAAAATACTTTTGATTCAACTAAAACAATTTAAATAAAGGAGGTGCTCACGGATTCCCTTTCCAAACAAGAAGGCCAGAGAATTTTAGAAATTAGGTAGCACAACAACAATTATTTGAATATTGTGTTGACTAAGACGCAATTCTTTTTTTTCCAAAAAAAAAAAAAAGCAAAAAGCGTAATTTGGAGTTGGTTTTGTTTTTATTTTTTACGTTTTTGAGAAAAAAAAAACGGAATAAAAACAACGTTTGACATAATTAAAAACGAAAAACAGAAATGAAAACGATTTTTTAGTTTAGTGTAAAATGAGACAGAAATGAAAAACGACTTTTAATCGTTTTTCATTTTTTATTTCTGTTTTCTCCTCTCTCGAGCACAGAGAGAGAGAAAGACATTAATGAATTTTTTATACTGAAAACAATCTTTTAATAAAACTACCAAACACATTTTTAAAAATGATTTCTGTTTGAAATTGAAAACATTTTCATTTTCATTTTTATACAAAAAATAAAATCATTTTAGAATGAGTTCTAAACGCACATTTAATTTCTCATATCGTATATACCTACTTTTTTGGTCACACTTTCAATATCTCATACCTCTATTATCGTTTTATTCATACGATGATTCCTACTTATCCACTTTGATCTTTTTAACATGGACCAAACGTCCTTATATGTGAATATGGTCCATCTTTAGAAGCTCTTATAAACTAACAAAGTCATTTGACAAAATGATTAAGTACTAAAGAGAGGAGAAACAAATCTTCATTCAAGCTATTAAGAAAAATGATGATAGCATGCAATATGAGTTTGTATGGGGTAAGATTATAAAATTAGGCTTTTGACGTGGCTGATTAAATAAGGCCTTGAAGTTGTTTGTTGAATAGCCTTCGGAAAGTTCCTTGAAATCTATAGATTATGACCTTCTATTTTTTTTTTTTAAGAGAAAATTTCATTTCAAATTTAACTTGTTACATATTCTAAAAAATAATAGCAAAATGACCACTAGTTATAAAGGATTTGATCTTGGATGTTGACTGAATCTATCAGTGAAAACGAATGAAGTATGACGGTATCTATCAGTGAAGACGGATGAAGTACGACAGATCAAGTGAGAATTAGTTAGATTCATCTTATTTGCTTAAGCATAATTTTGAATTAATATAAAATTAGTAGGTAATTTTGTTGCTTAAACAAGCTTATTATGAGCATAATGGACATGTAAAAACTATTTGGGTTGTCAACAGCACTTTGGAAACAAAATTTTTTATTATGTTATTTTAAATCAATTGTCGTAATTTTATAATGATCTAATTAAGCTTATTAAATTGTCTTAATTTTGATGATGCTCCAAATAGTGAATTGTTTTTCTAGTTCTATAGTCCGAATGTTTGCAAAACAGCATTCGCATAAGAGTCATTATATTTGCCCCATGAAATTTATTAATATCTCCACTAAATTATTATTTTTTATTTATTACAATTTTACTCAGCATTAAAATTATATTAAAACTCGTTAACATACCTATACATTAACTATAAATAGAAATTGTATTCCATTGAAAGAAATAAAAAAGCATACATGTACATTAACTATAATTAAAAAGTACTTTTTTTTTTTGTTTTAAAAAAGAAGATAACCATAACCACGTTTTAAAAGGAACAATGTCTTCTTTGTTACTTATAATTAACTTATTAGATATAATTTGAATCATTCTTAAAATGAATAATATTTTTTTATTATTATAATCACTTTTATTTATTTAAACCTATTTCAACCTATTTAATAAAAAATAGTGGCAAGAGCATAATTGACATTTTAGGTACCCAAAATTGAGTTTAGGTAAAAAAAAAAAAAAAAAAAAAAAAAAAAAAAAAAAAAAATTCATTTTCTAAAACTTGAAGGTACCATTTTAATTTATTAAAAAGTTAAGATATTCACGGGATGTTTCGTTATACTAAAAGGTATTAAAATGACTATCTCTTAATTTTACTTGCTCCATGAGGACCAAATTCCATTCTACATGTTCTTAATCAACTCGAATGTAAGTAGACTACCTTCTCTCATCAACATAGTATAAAAACGAAAAATTCAAGGTAAGCTTCATCGTCATCCACAATAATCTATACTAGGAGAAAATCCAATTATCCAGAGATTAAGGTATCGTTCATTTCACAAATTTGAGTTTTCAATTCTAATTTTATTATAATTAAAAGTTCTCACAAAAAGTCACATCTAACTTTTTTGTTACAGTGAAAAGTTATTATATAAAATTACATCTTAACTCAAATTAAAAACTCAAATATGTAAACTAAACTAGGCCCAAATGTTAACCTCATCTACACAAGTTCAAATCATTCAAGATAATGACCACCACGAGGTAAAGGCATATGATTATTACCCCGACAGATAATCATAGGACCATTATAATCTTTTGTCTACTTTCTTCCATGAATACTTGCTTCGATTGTGTTATGCACACTTTTCAATCATCTTTTCCTAGGGAAGGAGCTTTGGTTATAAATGAGACGACATTTCTGCCCTTTTCCTATTCAAATTCAGCCCAAAAAACAAACAAACGAAATATCTGAACTCCAAATAAATGTCCTTTTTTTTTTGGGTCTGGAATTTAGCCTATATCCTTATACACATTTAGGATCAAACAACGCATGGAATGAGGATCAATTCAATAAGAGTAAAAACCAAAGCTCCCTAAGAAAATAATAATAATAACAAATAATAATTGACGAGGCATCAACATTGAAAATACGTGATACGGGAATAAATGAACTTGACTACCCTGATTGGAAATAAAAGTTGGCTGAGGACAGCCCGGGGCTTTGTGGAAATAGCTTGGGAGGAACGGTTTGATGGGAGGAGAAAGAGGGTGTGGAGGGAGAGAACGGCAGCCATTGATGTGAGTGATGTTTTGAACTCCGAATCAGCTAACACTCTTTCCAAATGCCAACCCAACAGTGTACAAAACTCCCGTTTTATTTTGTTTTCATTATTAGAGTTATCTTTCTTTTTTTCGCAAAAGGGAAAGAATACGATCTAAGCAGATGAACCTCACCGACCTCCGTCGCGCGAATCCCAGACATTGTCGGCCTCCGTCGCGCGAAATCCAGACCTCGTAAGCCTCCGTCGCACGAAACCCAGACCTGGCCGACCTCCGTCGTCCGAAACCCAGGCCTCGCCGGCCTCCATCGCCAGCATCAAACGCCCAACCCACCGCTTGTGAATTTTCGACGACCGGCCCAGCCCGTGCCAGGCACCGTCAGCCTCCGTCGTGAAACCCAGGACTGCACGGACTGAAAATACTGAATAATATGCTTTACTACAGCCAGTGCTTTAGTCTGGTTGTAAATTTACAAATCTCGCTTCTATTAACTCTTGAGCACTTCACAATTTCATTTTTCATTATTTAATATTCATATTTACTTATCCCTCTTTGTTTCCTTCTTTTTTTATTTTTTTATTTTTTTTTTTAAGTTTTAGGTATGAAGCCTTTTTATATTTAGAATATAAAGAAAATTTATAAATTAGAAAAGTATGTCTATAATTATATATATTTTTTAAAAGAACAAATACTTACTATTTTATTTACTAAATGATTATAAAAGAACAACAACACGAAGCGGAAAAAAAAAAAAAAAAAACAATCATCATACAATAAATAGTAAAAAACATTTAACATACATCCATTCAACTATTTGAAATAGTCATTAAAAAGTAAAAATTATGGTTTTGTTATAGATTTCAAAATAACAATAATTTATTGTTTAAGAATTTATTCCCACAGGTTTAATTCTTACAATTAAATTTGACTTTAATACGTCTATCATAATTATCTTTCTTGTTATTTTATTGGAGGATCTTTTTGTAATAAGAAATTTGGATTAAAGAGTTATGTGGAGAGTTAAAAGGGTGCTTAAACAGAATCACTCTACAAAATTTATAAGTAATTAACTCCATTAGTCTCTGAATCATGTGTATTGTGTCAGTTTGGTCATTGATTTTTTTTTTTTTTTTTTTTTTTTTTATTTTGGCAAATCACTTCATGAACTTTTGGTTTTTGAACACATTGGTCCCTCCATAATAAAATTGGCAAATAACTTCTGAATTTTCACGAAGATAATCAATCTCAGATGCATAGTAACTAAAATTTTTATAGAAGCAGTAACACTAAATGCACAATGATCTAGTTTTTATTGTAAAATTGTAAAGAGAATATTTAATATTTAACTAAACTAGTTCTATAAAAGTTCCACTTATTATGCTTTTAGGAGGTGATGATCTTACGTAAAATTTCAAAATTTCATCATCAGTTTTACTGTGCAGGCTTCAAGTGGTTAAAAATCAGAAGTTCAGGAAGTATTTTGTTAAAAAATTAAAAGTTCAAAGTCAAAAATAATAGAATGCATAAGTTCAGGAACTAAAAACAGTGTTTAATAACTCAAAATAGGAATTTTTTTTTTTTTTTTTTGTTCTAGAGCCCAAAAATGGGATTAGTATTAATCATTGCGCCTTCTAACCAATGATGTCCTGCGGTTATAAAAGTTAGATGGAAATCTACCAAAGGAAATATCAAGAAGACACTAAACAATGAGGAAAAAAAAAAAAAAAAAACTGTCCTAACAGACTTGAAATTTATATGGCAATTACACAAAAAGGAGGGATCCAAAACGTACTAAGAAAAAAAAAAAAAAAAAAAAAAAAAAAAACCTAAAATGAGTATCAAACTCTTGTAAATTCTTCAAACTAGTAGTAATATCTTCAGCTTGCATTAAACATGGTCCGGTGTTTCGGCATACATGACTTTATACACACATACTCATCTCCGTAAAATTCTCATTTCAGCCCTTTTTGGATATCAAAAGCTAGGATCCAACACCAAAGTTTTCTCTGCACTTTTCTCTTTCAAACGACCAATATGCTTCCTAGATCACGTAGAACACGTTTTGACTACAGGTATCTTACTTAAAAAGAGAAACAGATAAAAAAAAAAAAAAAAGAAGATAAGAAGAATAGGCATGAAAGTTTTCAAAAGTATAAGCATAAAAAGATACAGAGACAGAGAAGAGAGAAGATTGAGAGACAATTCCTAAAATTAGAGTATGACTTTTTTATTATATAAAATTCGATACGGATCGCTCCTCAAATTTAATTTAATAAGGAAAAGTGAAAATATTCGGAATGTGTTTGCCTCCTATAACAACGGTAATTCTGATTCATTCCTAAGTTTTCATATCATTTTTAAATCAAAAGTACTTTTGATTCAACTAAAGCAATTTAAAAAAAGAAAGTGCTCACGGATTCCCTTGTCAAACAAGAAGGCCAGACCATTTTAGGAATTAGGTAGCACAACAACAATTATTTGAATATTGTGTCGGCTAAGAAGTAATTCTTTTTTTTTTTTTTTTACCAAAAAAAAAAAAGAAGAAAAAAACGCAATTTAATTTCTCATATTGTTTGTACCAACTTTTTTGGCCACACTTTCAATATCTCATGCCTTCTATTATCGTTTTACTCATACGATAATTCCTACTTATCCACTTTGATATTTTAACATGAACCAAACATAATATGGTGCATCTTTAGAAGCTCTTATAAACTAACAATTTTTCTCTTGATCTCAAGGATTGAAGTTTTGACGATGGGAATTTCTCAAATTCCACAATTCGGTAATTTTAAAAGTTTGTTTTCCGCCAATACTCTCGGTTGTCTATCAGATTTTGTCCGGTGTCTCAATTAGATATCGCTTTGGTGGTTGGATACCAACGGGTATTTCAGTTGAATATTAGTATCATGACCAGATACTAATCAATATAAATATAATATGATGATATGACTGTGATATTCTCTATAATAGTTTATGTTTTCTGACATATGTTAATCCAACCTTAAAACATGCGTCAATTCCCTTCATAGCCCGTTTTTGATCTTGGTTTGTTTATTTCAGTCTTTTTTTTTTTTTTTTGGGGTGCTAGATTTGACTTCACTGACGAAAGTGTCAAATTAGAGTGTGAAATTGTTAATTATATCATCTAGATACACACAAATAAACGCTTCTATGTAACATAACAAGGTTTGCCAAAATAAACAAGGCGAAAGGAAGGAAGTCTCAAGTCTGCAAATAGTTGAGCAAACTTCTAAGGTTGTCCCATAGACCGTGGACGTCGCAGCCAGTACCGGTAACAAAATCCGATGTCGGCATATATAGCGCTGAATCGTATCTTAATCTCACTGCAGTCCACTTTCACAGGAACTTCCTTCTTTGTCCATGCCATGCCTCTATACCTAACCCTAGCCCTAAGCTTAAACCTCACCCTCGAAACTCCGGCCACCGCGGATTCCCTCTCGTCGATCAGCACCGTCAAATCCTTCACTTTGAACCACACAGTGTTGTAGTCCTGTACTGCGCAGCTCGAAAGGCGATCGACAGAACGGCGGGGGAGAGTCGTAATTCATTTCCATTCTTGCTTGGTGAAACCAAGATTCGGTTTCGCATCTTGTAAACTTAGGTTCAGACAACAAAAATGTAGCATCTAATTACTCTTGGCTGGTTTTTCAATTTCAACACTTTTTTCCCAATAACACGTGCGCAGAAACAAATGTGTACTTAAAATTCACTCTAAAAAATTTGTGTCTTAAATGATTATCCCAGATTTACTGAAAGAAAGGTTATAGTAGTTGTTGAAATAATCTCAGTAAATGACAATGCACTGAAGCATTCAATGAAGTGTCGTAATGCACTGAAGCATTCACAGAAGTGTCGTTTCCTAATGAAACAAATGGAGCGCTGCGTTTTATGGTGTGGTCACTTAGAAGGAGAGCATGTCATGATTGTGACACAAGAAGTGGTTGTCAAGTCATTATGCTCCTTTTCTTTTGTCGGTTAAGGAATGCATATAAAGGGATTTTATTAATGGGTGGTACATTTGCATTCCAGCACTTTGAACTAAGAGAGAAAAACAGTGAGAGAGATTGAGGCTCCATTCACTTCACCGATTCAAATTTAGAATTTAAGTTTTACTACAATAAAAGTTCTCAGAAATAATCACATCTAACTTTTTTACTACAGTAAAAAGCTCTCACATAAAATTACATCTCAACTCAAATTACAAATTCGAATCAGCGAAGTGAACGGGCCCTGAGTTTTTTAGAGAGAGAAAATCTTGTATTATGATTGAGAAAGTTGCTCCGATCAAAAACAAATCAGTGGGGCCATGCCGGTACGACTAAATATGCGTTAGAAAGGTCAATCCCTTCCCTACGACACCAAAAAAAAACCGGGCCGAACTTCTATAAGAGAGAAATTGAACGTTCTTTCTTCTCACTATTTTCTCTAGGGTTTTTTTATTGGGAAAAATTTATAATCTAGGTTTCTAGTTTCTTGAGTGCTATTCCTGTAATTTGACTGTTATGAGGATCAAGGTACCGAAACTTAAGGGGAAACAATCCGACAATTTTATCCCAAACCTCGGTAAAATTCTACATATTGCATGCTAGCATCAACGTGGCCAGTGCTCCAGTATGATTTTAATACATTAAATTGACATCCCATTTGGGTATTTGATAAAGAGGTGTTAGACCATCATATGATACTATTTCTCCTTGACCAACAGGTGTCAAGACTACACAAAGCAAACTGCCATTTATCATTGAGTATGATTATAATATATCTGCCCCCATGCCAAAAACTATGTTCAATCTTTCATTTGTAGAAACAAAATTATTAGTGAGTCAAGGATATTTCGGGAATTATTGGGCACTTAAATTCTTAGATTTTTAATATTTTCAGACAGCTTTCTAATTTTCTTTTATTCGTGTTACTATTTTTTTTTTTTAACAAGAATTAAGCTCAAAAAACCAAAATAATAATACAAAAAAAGAAAAAGATAGACCTGTTATGGTTAATCTTAACAAACAAATCTCTCAATCTCTGACTTATTTTTTTCACTACTTTTCATCTATAAATAGTTAAGTAAAAATTAGACAAATTCCAATTAAAAATATTTTGAATAAAAATAATACAACTGTTTGATTAAAGTTTAAATATTTAAATATTATATAAATCAAAAGCAGTATTTATGGTGTATTTTCATACACTCATCATAACTCAAGTTGTATTACTACGTATTTTCTCTCATAAAAATTCAAATTCTACTTTTTTGTTACAATATTTTTCTCTCATAAACACAACTTGAGTTCTTAACTTGAGTTGTGAATCAAACAGCATCATTGTCTCTTCGAAATACTTGGATGAATGCTCTTAATAAGCTTAACTCTATGGATTTTATCATTTCTCATTCTTATAGAGAGATTAAGGCTGATGGTTTGGCTAGTTTTGATGTACTTTTTGGTTGTTACATAATGTTTCAAGTTTTGTTCTTAAAGAGTTTGATTTGGATGCTTTTGATTTTACAAGATATAGGCTTGATGTTTTGTTTTGTTTTTTTCTTGTTGAATTCTTAATTTGTCTGTATTTTTTCTTTCAATTTTAATAAATTTTCCTCACTGAGGTGTTTACCAAAAAAATAAAAAATAAAAAGCGTACGTTGAACAACTTTCGTGATGTTCAGTTAGTTTAGTGAGAGATTTAAGGCTTATTCATTTACATTTTTTGAGTTTAGATGATTTAATCTTAATTTAAATTAAGATATATTTAAGTATATTTTAAGTTGAAATTCTAATTTAAATTTGTGTTTAAATATGTACATGATTTATGATTTGAAAACAAATAAAGTTTCGTTCACTTTGTGAATTTGAGTTTTTAATTTAAGTAGAGATGTAATATTTATTAAGAATTTTTTATTATAATAAAAAAAATTAAATGTGATATTTTTTGAAAATTTTTTATTGTAAAAATTTAAAATTAAAAATTAAAATCGGTAAAATGAGGGAGGACGGATGGCTTTTGCGAGCTGATTTTCGTGCGATAACTTCTGTGTGACAACTGAAAGCTGATTGTATGGATTTTGCAAGGGCTTGTGTGTGACAACCTGATTGGATGGATTTTGCCTCTTGTGCATCTAATATTCTGGACTTTAATTGTACGTCATGCACAGGTTCACGATCCCTGGTCACAGTCTCATGCAGACCGGAACCATTCTAATCGGGCTTTTTTTTTTTTTTATTTTATTTCTTCATAACTGCCTTCTTTTTATTTTTTCTTTAGCTCGTCTATCATGGCGAACATAGTTAAAAAAATAGTTGGAAAAATATTCATTCTGGCCTTTCATCTGTGTTAGTTAATTTCTTGACTCCGAGTTAATAATAACGGAAATGAAGGATTTGAGCAGATGCCCCACTGCTAAAAGCAGATGATTAAGGGCTTATTCGGTTGTATTTTTGAGTTACGGTGATTTAAATATAGATTTTGAGTTAAATTTGAGTTAAAATTGTAACTTGAGTTTGTATTTGAATGTGCACATTTAAGTTATGATTTGAATTGAGAATCTAAATGGGTAAAAACTTGAATTTGTATTTAGATAATATTTTAATAAAAACTCAATAGTGATAAAATTTTTTAATAGAATATATAAGTGAGATTTTATTCATCTTTTTGTTGTGAATGCATATAAAAAAATCATCTTAATCAGAATTAAAATAAAAAAATTAAAACGTTTTTAAGAATATAAAAAATAATATCCATTAACTTGAGTTTAAGTTTAAGAATTTAAGTTAAAAAGAGAAACTTAAATTCAGATTTTAATTCTAAAATCAAGTTAAAACTCTAATTAAAACTTAAATTTGACAAATAAACATCAACTTAAAAAAAATTATAATTGGAGTTCACTTTTTTTGAGAGTCCTAAGCGTCATCGGAACGCGTACCCGGCTCAAACAAGCACAATAATTTGGATTTTTCTTCCTCAACGGCGCAGGTTCGCTCATGCAGATGGGAACCATTCTAAACGGGTTTTTTTTTTTTTTTTCTTTTATATATGTGTTAACAGCCTTCTTTCTATTCTTTCTTTAACACCTCTGTCATGGCAAACATAGCTAAAAAAATAGCTGGAAAAATACTCATTCTTGCCTTACATCTCTCGGTGTTAGTTAATTTCTTGACTCTGATTACTGAGTTGATAATGATGGAGAAGAAGGATTTGAGCAGATGCGCCACTTCGGTGGTCGAGCCAACTCCCCGTAAAGAGTCCGGCTCGAGTGGCTTCCACCTGTTTTTGGCGTATAGTGAACTCGTACTAATCCTTTTTGAATTTCAGGAGCTGTTCAAATGTTGCTTTAAGTGGTGGAATATGCATTTTTCATATAAACATTTTGGTCCTCTGTTGTTTCAAACAATATATATGATCTTCGTTATGTATCAGTTTTTAACTATGTTTTTTGAAGAACTCACACCGAACTTGCACCTCCTATATCTCTTTCTCGGCTGGACATTGATTAGTTTACGAATTGGGTACCTCCATCACAAGAGGCTTGGATGGTGCTGTGGATCCGTGAGTGAGAATGCAAGGGTAAGCGAGCATGGTGTAGACTCGGGGTTCGTATCGGTGCCTGTGGAGGGAGGAGACTCGGTTCGCGGGGAAAACTTGGGTTCAAAAGGAGTGTCTGTAGGTAGAGGTGGCTTGAGGTCTGAAACGGTGCTCGTGGGGAGAGGAGGCTCGGTTCGTGAGGAAAACTCTGGTTTGGAAGGAGTGGCTATGGGCGGAGGTAGTGGGGGTGGAGGTTTGGGGTCCGAAACGGTGTTCGTGGGGGAGGAGGCTCGGTTAGCGGGGAAAACTCTGGTTCGGAAGGAGTGGCTATGGGCGGAGGTGGTGGGGGTGGAGGTTTGGGGTCCGAAACAGTGCTCATGGGGAACGGAGGCTCGGTTCGCGGGGAAAACTCTGGTTCGGAAGGAGTGGTTATGGGCGGAGGTGGTGGGGGTGGAGGTTTGGGGTGTGGGAGTGGAAGTTTGGGGTCCGAGACGGTGCCTGAGGGCAGAGAAGTGTCTGCGATTGGGATGAATGGCAACATCACTACTTGGCGGTTCCTTTCGTTTCTATCGGTCATCGTGAGTTGGATTCCATTCGTCACGTGGATATCGGCAACTCCAATTCTGCGTGGGCGATATCACGAGGTTCAACTTCAGAACATAGCTATTCACGGCGGCAACGACAACGGTCACGGCAGCAACGATGACGGTTACGGCGGTGGCGACGACAGTCACGGTCAAATCAGAGGCGACAGAACTGACAATGACAACAACAACCCCTATTAATCCATGTGTAATTCCCTACTACCAATTGGTGCTGCATGATAATTTTTATTTTAATTTTCTTATTTAGCCCTGAGAAGAAGTGGCGAAAAAATAGTGCCCTCTCTTCCAAAACTGACCCTTGTATGCGTATGGTACTGGTTTGCTAGTTTTTATGAACCTGGTAGTGTGGTAGTGTTGATGCTATTTTGTATGCCTGTTTCCAAAAAGAGCCGAAGTTAAGAGTTAGGTCTAATAATGCATGCAGGTTTTTCTCTTGAACTAAACTATAAAATGCCGGATATCAAGTTCCACTCCTTCCTTTCTACATGTAAAGTAGGAAAATTTGTAAATGTTTCCTTTCTCCCTCAAAAAGGAAAGAAGCAGAAAAAACCATCGAATGAACCTTTCACTCAACTCAAAATATTGATTTGCTAATGATTGGAGATAATTTTTTTTTTTTTTTTTTCACATGGAACAGAATTTTATTAGTGAAAAGAAAGTGCCACAAGTACATGGATAATATGGTGAAAACACCACAGTCGAAGATTGTTACAGTTTACTAAAAGAGTAGAAGATCAAAAAAGATAGTTGAGTCCAGGCCAAGTTGCAAAGGAATCGGAACAGTTGTAAGTGCCTTAACAAACAAATAAAAAACATATCTACGGGTACCTTACACTTAAAGCACCTCGATCGTCGTCAACTTTTGACGTTCCTTTTTTGTCGGCTAGGTTTTTTTTTTTTTTTTTTTTTTTTTTTTTTTTTTTTTAATAAAAGCGCAAATGAGAAAATTACTAAAATGTTGATATACCCCCGATCGTTTGTTACTCCCATTTGCTTTCCTAGAGTCCTCCAGAAATGTCAAAGGAAGAAGTGTTGATCTACTAGTGTTAGTGCTGAAACTTTAGGTCAACAGGTCTGTCTGAAGCCTGAATTTTTCAGGTTCGATGGGCAAGCCCATAAGACCACCCGTCTAAGTAAGTTTTTCTCAGATCCTCTCGGTTAGATTGTTACTCAGATCCTCTCAGTTGGAAAGATGGTTTTTCTCTTGAAACTTCCAATGTAGCTAGTTCTTGTAAGAATGTGAAGGATGTGCATAAGTTGTTATCGACGATAATCGAGCTTGGTCAAGGTAATTCTCTACCGTTATTATGGTTGATATACAGCTGATTTTTTTTCCCTTAAAAATTGAGTATTTGGAGGTACTAGTAATCGTTTTCAATGTTTTTTTTCTTATAATTGTAGGATTGGTTGGGCAAGGAAAAGTTCGTTTTTCTGCCGCAATAGACTCGGTAATTTGCGGCCTGTTATTGTGACTGTATATAATTTTTGTGTATTGAAGGGCTTCATGTACGTTTGGGGTCAGGCAAAGAAAAGGAAAATACTTTTTGGGGTTGGGAGGAAGGTTTGAGTTAGCCCTATGCAACAAGTGTTTTTCTTCGGTAATTGTTGGAGTGTTAATCTTCTGTCTGAAATTGGATAGTACAATATGTTTCTTTCTCATTTAGTCTGCTTCATTGTGATGTGTGGAAACTTCCTGACAAGTTTAAAGGCATATACCAGAATTTAACTGCGAGTTATCTGCCACTTCCTACAAATGGCTAATGATGTAAGAAAATATCTTAGGAATGGGTTCATTTTCTCCCAAGAAAAAGCTTATGTCAGCTCATGTTTTGTTCCTTGATGGAAATTTATTTAGTAGGCCACATTCTTTTATTGGAACCATGTGCTAGAATTTCTCATTAATTGATTATAAGTTTAAGAAAGAACCTAGACTCGCTAATGGTTAGGATTAATCAGATATTGATATATAATAGAATAGGTCACAGAGTACAGTATGACACAATAAACGATGCAATTATAGTGTTTAATAAAAGATTATAGTATGACACAATAAATGATTATAGTATGATGCAATTATAATATGACACAATAAATGATTATAGTGTTTAATAAACGATGCATCGTTTATTGATTATAAGTAAGGTAAGTTGTGGATTTAAATGATTCATGTTCATCACCTGCCTCTCCCAAGGAATTAAAATATGATTATTTTCGCAATTATGGGTAGTCAGTATTCTTGAAATGTGGTGTCATGAATGCAAAATTCAATCTCAATAGATGGTGTTGCATAGGTTAGTTCCTATTTCAAACTTTGATGAAACTGTATCATTGGCAGCATCTCATCAATAAAACAATATCCTATTCCTATGTATCAGGATGTTTGAATGCTTCAGATACGAGGAAAATATTTTAATTTGAAACATGAGGAAGAAAATGAAAAGAAGTGTTTTATCTTTACTAACCTATAATATCTACCTGATATTCACTAATCAGGATTGTCACATCAAAACTGCCAATACCTCAAAATTTTGCGTAGCAGTAATTTTGCATTGATTAGACTCTTTCTGCTTTAAGTATTTAAGTTATAATATTCATTTCCATTTTATTGTTGCACGCTTGTATAGCTTTAAAAGTTTCGGTGAGTAAAAAAAATCATGTTTGTTATAATATATATATCAGCTGGAGTCCTGGACTAGATACTACTACGTTAAACATTAATTTTGCAAAATGTTTTTGTTTGTATCTCCATGTGTGTGCGTATAATATTTATGCTGGTTTCTCCCTTTATGGCCAGTTGTTATTTATTTATTAATTGTTCATCTTGCCACCTTTTTGTAAATTGTTTTCATACAAATTCCAGGTAAGTGAAATGGTAAGACATGCGTCGGTGTCATCAGTTTCAGGCCTATTGAGCAACCTTCGTAGCCATGGTATATACCAGTTTTACTTTACTCTTGATTCATGTTACAACTGCAGTGATGTCAAATATTTTCTTCACATTCTTTTATGTTGTCTTAGGGAAAATTGCATTGACACCCCTAGCACTTATTAATTAATCACTGAACTTCCTGTCTGAACTCAAATATAATTACAATGTGATTAAATCTTACTTGTATACACACACACACACACACACACACACACACACACACACACACACACACACGCACACAGACATACACATATAAGCTGAAATGATGAAAATGTCCTAATGAGGTAGAAGATGGAAAGATATGGAGAGTAGAATTCAACCTGTGCACGTTATTGGCACTATAGCCTGATGTACAACCCTTGCTGACATTTCAGGTGATGTATTATGAGATTGGTGTTTTCGCATAAATTACATAAATTTACGGTTCAGTAGATATATACAGACAACCATTTGTAACTGCAGCTTCATCTTTGTTGTTACAGATCAGGTTTCAAGAATCTTTTGGCTGTTACATTCAGATCTTCATGAAGACAGGGTCACTGCTGCTTTCGAGTACCTCTCCACCATGGTGGCCAGTGTAGAACCGTTAAATCGGTTTGGAAATGGAAAGAGGAGTAATATGAATACCTTTCCTTTGCTTGAACAAAGTTTTGCTAAAGGGACGTTTCATGTCCGATTCAAGCGTAGAAATGGACGAGTCTAAGTGGCGGTGATCTCTCTCTTCCTTTCTCTATCTGTGGTTCCCTATTCGTGCTTGTGCATATTGTGTCGTGCGTTTATTTTAGACACACACACACACACACACACACACACTAACGTAATTTTTTGCTAAGTTGTTAGCTGATCTGCTCTAATGTCCTTGTAATATTGAATTCAGTGTGAAGAGGTTCGTGTATAGCTAGTGACAGTTGTTTGAGTTCACCTTCTAAATGGATTATCTCACTGTAAACTATGTGATATAGAAGGTATATAAAACATCATCTAGGATGTTAAAAGTTACTGTGAATTACGAGTGGCAGTTGTCGCTCTTTACTATGAATTGCCTTGGAAATTATTTCTTGCTGTTATCCATCCTAGGGCAGATGTTAGCAAAGCTATGGACCGATTAATGGAGATTGGCGAATGCTTGGAATTGATTGCAGGGCTAGATGGTACATCAATTGCTTGTTGAAGTTGATTTCGATAATAATACAGAAGTTGATTGAAGCCTCAGTTGTATCTTTTCCTTGTATCGGATAGGGCGCAAGGAATTATGCTTCATGTTGGACACCTGCTGACATATTTTAAGATAAAGGCTGGAAGTTGGATCTTTATTTCTGGTACACAATTTTTGTTTGAGCTTCATTCGGGTTTAATAATGGAACTGGTTATTCGTGGTGCCGTGTTTCTTATAGTAGTAGCTATAGGTATGAATTAGTGTTTGTAATGCCTTTTCATATTTTTAATTATATATATCCATTTAAAAAAAAAAATCATTCAAGTCAATCCTCTCTTCAAGGTTTTCAATTGCACAATCATGTACTCGGGAGGTTTGCCTTAACGAGGTGAGACGTAAGACTCAAAATAAAATTATAAAAATAACTCGAGCAATTGAGAAGAAAACTTATAAATCGTAGCGTAGAAATCATAGAAAGTCACGTTACCACTTAACAAAAAGCAAGCTAGTATTAAATAATTCTAAAAAAAAAAAATGTTAGTAACCAGAAAATAATAAAAAATTCAAAAAACCGATATTTAATTTAAGTTCGTGCGCCTCTGAGCCCCATAGCAATGATTGAACACTGGTCGATAAAAAATACGACTTCTTATAATCTTTAGAAATACCACTTTTATTAGACAAAAAGAAACAAATATCTAAGCTCACTACAAGAAAAAGTGGTTTTTGCGACGACTTTTATCTAAGCTCACTACAAGAAAAAGTGGTTTTTGCGACGACAAAAAGTCGTCGCAAAAACCCACATGTCGTCGCAAATAATAGTATTTGTGACGACACGTCGTCGCAAATGTGTCGCTGCAAAAAAATAGTCGCAAATACTTTATTTATGACGACAGAGTATCGTCGCAAATACATTTGCGACGACATTTATATTTTGCGACGACTGTCGTCGCAAATAATTTGTTGGTTAATTTGTCGTGATTTAAAATTATTTGCGACGACTTTTTTCAAAACGTTGTCGCAAATAATTCAAATTTTTTTGCAACGACAAGTTAAAATGTCGTCACAAAAGGTCATCGCAAATAGTCAATTAAATAATTTTTAATAATTTTAATTAAACATTATTATATTACATACTAAATATAAATTTATTAAGATACATTAAAAGTAAAATATAAATTAATATTAAAAACAATAAATCTAAATAAATTTATAAAATATGTTATGAATACTACATAAAGTGCATATATAATGTTCAACAAAATATAAAAGTCTAAATAAAGTGAAAAATCATACAAAACTATTCCTTTAGGTTTGCAGCATCGCCAACAGCGTCATCATCAGGACTGTCATCATCTGAAGGAGGCAGAGGAGCGTCTAGGTTAACTGGTTCTGGACGAGAAATCGTAAGTAATTGGATGTTGGGCTGCAATCTAGACACAAACTCTAACATCTTTACCTGATTGTCATAAATCTTCATTTGTTCCTCATACGATTTCTTTAAATAATGATCTATACGCGCAGCCTCAGGTTGACCTGATGATGTTGCGTCCGAGAATGAACCAGCTGATGAAGGAGAAGCCCTAGAGTAATGCTTTTAGGAGAGCATCGGACCCACTCCTTTCTTATGTCCTCTATGCGTGCCAAGAACTTGCTCCAAAACCCTATGCTCATCAAGGGGGGATCTAGTCACGCTTGAAGTAGTCTGTGTTCTATGTCTCTCCTCCTCCAGAGTGTTCTACATAATAAGACATTATAAGTATTTTTACGTGATATAAAACCACTATTTAAATATAAAAAAATTTAACAAGAAAAGTAAAAATGCTTACGAAAAGTCTGTTCAAGATCGGTATTAACCCAAGAGTCCCCCATGACGATGCATGTACGCCTTAATTGTCTATAGCGGAGACATCGGCTCTTGGTTCTCTGTACTGGCCTGTGAAATAAATTACATTTATTTAAATTCTTAAATTCTAACTAAATTTCGGCAGCATAACGACTTATTTTTCATATAATCCAAAAAATCAAAACCTGTAAAAAAACAACTTTAAAAGATTTCGGCACACCATAACTGCAAGATGTGCCACCCAGAACAAGAATCATAAACATATAAATACGATAATGATCAAAAAATAAGTACTAACCTTCTTACTGCGATGCTGCGAGTATGATAATCGACCATGTAGGCTTGCATACCTTAGGTTGCTGCGATTACTTCTATTTGTCTCTGATATTTTCTGTTTATGATTAACTATAATAAGTAATAGTTACTTGAAATTATGTATAAAAAATCATAAAGTTCTAACATATCTATAATTACTTGAAATTTGTCGCCAGAGAACCTATCGCAACAACGATCCCAATGAGCTTGATTTCTCATATTAGCCGGGAGACTTTCTCTACCGTAGCGTTTGTAGTAGCGGTGCAAGGAACTTTTCCAGTCCTTGTAGCACTTTGCTGCCTCCCTATCAACAACGGACCTCAGAATGTCGTTCTTGTAGTTATAGTCCATGTTAAACCAATCCTTGCAAAATAGTTTCACATCGTTAAAACGCATTGTTAACTATAGTATAAACTATACAAAATGTACCATAAAAAAAAATCAGCATCCGGTCCTGAATTGTCCTCTTGTCCACGTCGCTAACGTCCTTCCAAGCATTGTGGAAGGGCTCGCATATGTCCTGGTATGAATATCAACCGTACTTTCAAACCAGGCACCATATTTATCAAGCGCCTTCCAAGTACCTCCCGCCTCATCAAATTCAACTGTGATCTTCCCGTCTTGAATGACCTTTTGGTCAATTTCAAAACCTTTTGCCCCACCTCGACCTCTACGTTGTCGAGGTTCAAGTGATGTAAGCATTTGAAAGCATTTCAAATCAACATGTACTACTACATTTATTTACTACATGATGGAATGAGGAAAAAAGTTAGAATAACATATCAGACTCACAGTAGGCGGGGACTCTGTGAGGATCGAGAGGTGGCTGCGCTCCCCCTGAAGATTCAGCGCAGGTCGCTAAAGTTCCAACCATCAATATCTATGACAATATTAAAAGAAGATCACAATATTAATAACAACATTTATAAATTCAATGAAGATCACAATATTAAAACGAAATCTGAGAAAAATGACAAAGATTACTCTACCGTAGTTCTACTCATCGTCGCTGCTACATTGTTGATTCTCGACATCATCATTTATGTCATCATCGTCTTCAAATTCGATGACTTCATCTTCAACGTACTCCTCTAAAGTTTCATCGTCTTTATCATTAATAAAGTCATCACCTACGGGAGACTTATCTTTCATAATTGCATCAACATCGGAAGTGACAACATTAGACGATCCATCATCTCGATTCAATACAAATGAGTCAATCTCTGGTAGTTCCACTACTAACTCAATATTTGTAGATTCTGTATCTTGAGCTATCATCACGTCATCAATGTCAGGTTCTGAAATGTCCCAAATATGGCGATGTCTAAAATGTTCTACAACCTTCCAGTTTGGACCGTTAAATAAATCGTCTACGTAAAAAACTTGTTTTGCTTGCGATGCAAGTAACAAAGGTTTGTTCTCATACCACATCTCTTTAACGAAAACACTTATTTTATTTTTGTAGTGTTGAATCCTTTTCTTTCCCGGACGAGTGTCAAACCACAAACATTTAAAAAGCGTAACAGAATTGTCATTCAAGTACGACAGCTCATAAATGTCCTCCAAAACTCCACAAAACATTTGGTTATCAGGTCCGTGAACACAAACACCACTATTTTGAGTACTTCGATTCATATCCCGATTGCGTGTCAAAAACTTTACACCGTTGACCACACAACCAGGATAACTTCGACATAAGAAGCTTGAACCACTTGAAAGTGAAAATATTTGATCATTTGCTTCTGGTTCATTTTGCTTTCGAATATTGAAAATCTGCAAGGAGACATGAATATTCTATAAAACGTCACTTTTTAATGACTTAACAATGTTAATGCAAATTAATTATAAACGTACCTTATTCTTAAACCATTTTGGATACTCTTTCGATTGAATTTCATCCAATGGTATGATTCGACCGTCGGTATCAATCTCTTTCCTATGGTCACTGTTTAAAGAGAAAGAAAATAAATGACATAATTGTATATGATGCGACACAATCTATGAACAATTAAGTGACAAAAGTGAAAGTAATACGTACTCAATGAACTGCTAAATTTCTGAACAGTTCTATAGGACGTACCACTCAGCTTTCTCTCGCAAACCAATATCCAATGTGACAGGGGTCATCTTCCCAATTGGCCGTCAATGAGTATCAAATACAAAAATCTTTTTAACAATACGCTCTTCATCGTCTATCCAATTTCTGGCCAGCCAGTTAAACCGTGTTTCAACTCCAGTTAAATACATCGAACAAAAAGTTAGAGCTTTGTTGACAATGTAAGCCTCAACAATCGAACCCTCAGGACGTGCACGATTCTTGACATATTTCTTTAACGACCCAAGAAAATGTTCAAATGGATATATCCATCTTAAGTGAACCGGTCCTCCTCGAATGGCTTCTTCAGGCAAGTGTATAACTAAATGTACCATTATGTCAAAAAAGGCAGGAGGAAAAATTGTTTCTAACTTGCATAAAATAAGCACAATATCTTGTTGAGCTTTCTCTAAATCACTTTTCCGCAATGTCCTGGAGCATATTAACTCAAAAAAATTACTTAATTCTGTTATTGCATCAACGATCTCTTTCCTCATGAATGGTCGTATCCCCGTTGGCAATAATTGCTGCATTATGATGTGACAATCATGCGATTTTAGGCCAGAAATTTTATTTTTCCCTTCGATCACATTTTTCTTTTAAGTTTGAAGCAAATCCATCAGGAAACCTTACTGATTTTAAAAAATCACAAAACTTTTTACTGTCGTCGGGAGATAGTGTATAAGACGCATGTGGTTTCATCCGACGATCACCGCCTTTGTACAAATGCAACTCCTTGCGCACCCCCATATTTTGCATATCGATTCTCGCCGTATCCGTATCTTTACTTTTTCCGTCAATGTCAAGAATTGTGCCCAATAAACTGTCGCATACATTCTTCTCAATATGCATAACATCTAAGTTGTGACGTAACGACAATGACTTCCAATAAGGCAACTCCCAAAAGACACTCTTCTTTGTCCAATTAAGCTCGCTTGCATGTCTTTTTCACTTCTTCCCACCATACTTGTCATGTTTACCAGGCAATCTGAAGGACACATTTTGTAGTTGAGCTAAGATTTGGTGAACAGATTTTCGAGCCGGAGGAGGTCGTTTCTCAACCGTACCATCAAACTTTTTATTTTTTCTCATCTCATGTTTAATAGGAAGCCATCGCCGATGGCCAACAAAACAAGTCTTACTTGTTATCCTCTTTTAAGGAGTTGCATCGTTGCAAGTTGGGCATGCTAAATAGCCCTGACCACTAGATCCAGATAAACTACTACGAGCAGGAAAATCATTAACAGTCATAAGCAACATAACTCGCATATGAAATAATCTATTCGAAACTGCGTCACGTACAATTACTCCATTATTCCACAAATCTTTTAACTCATCCACTAGAGGCCTTAAAAAAACATCCATGTCCTTTCCGGGTGCATTTGGGGCCAGGAATCAACAATGTCAACATCTTATAAGGATCTTTAGTGCATAACCACGGAGACAAATTGTAGGCCATTAAAACCACCGGCTACATACTGTATGAGAGGCTCATGTTACCGAAAGGATTGAAACCATCAGCGACCAACCCCAAGCGAACATTTCTCGGCTCACGTGGAAACTCAGGATACTTTTCATCTATCTCCTTCCATTCAATACCATCGACTAGATGACGCATTAAATCCTCATCATTTGAACGCCCACGCTGGTGCCACGTCATATCTTTAGCGGTGTGACGAGAACCGTACAGACGCTTCAATCGATCTGCTAATGGGAAATAACGTAGTACTTTCCACGGGACTACCCTTTGTCTTTTTTTTCTTCCAACGTGATGTTTTACATACAGGACATGTTTCTAGATCAGTGTTCTCCTTCCAAAACAAAGCACAATCGTACTTGCAGACATGAATTGTTTCGTAACCCAATCCAAGTTTACTCAGGAGCTTCTTCGACTCATAATGAGAAGAAGGTAACTTCACATCCGAAAATGCATCTTTCAATAGACTTAAAACAACATCCATACACTTATTAGGCCACTTGTATAACACTTTTAAATGCATCAATTTCACTAAAAAATTTAAAGATGAATACTTAGTACAGCCCGGATGCAATCCCACCCGAAGTTCAGAAAGTAGATCCTTAAATTCAGAGTATTGTGCATCTTCTAGATCCACATGCGTCTCATCCAACATTCCACGGTCATCATTAATCCCGGCAACGTCTTCTAAGACTGCAAACATCTCCTTTACTGGTTGATTAACTATTGGGTCTACACCTGAAACCGCCTCTACTTCACCATGGTGAATCCATGTTCTATACAATGGATCAAAACCATATCGATGTATATGCGCCCTTACAGTTTCTACTGGATGCATTAAATGGTTTCTACATTTCATACAAGGACAGCTGATATGGCCAAGTGAAGTTTGATAATTTTTGACGACCTCAATAAAAGCAGATAACTCATTCCAATATTCATCCGACAATCGGTTCCTCAAGGAAGTCCAACTTTTGTCAATCGGCATTTCAACTATAAACGACTGTTGGAAAATAATGGCATCGAGTGCGCAGCGGAATTTAAAAAATTTTAATCAACGTCAAAGCCAAACAAGAACATGTTCATGATGCTATATAACATAAATACTAAAGATCTAAATCATACCTTTTGAGATTTCAGAAAGCAAGACGTCCGTCGGCGGATCAAAGCGTTCCAAGCGAAGAACGGAAGAGCCTCAACCAACTGGTCTTCTTTGCTATTCTCGTTTCCACGATCGATTGTGCGAGTGGGCTGCGTCGTTTAATCTCCTCTTGGTATTCTTAATCTCCTTCCAATCACAAGAGAGCCAAAGAAAAATTGTTCTTGATAATTAAACAATTTTTCCTCTTGAATCTCTTATCAATAGCCTCAAAAAGTCTCAAGTGATCTAATGAGTAATGAGACTTAATAGGCTATTTATCTTTATTTAGGAAGTCATACTTAGTAACAATTAGGTTTCCCAAAGATTTAATCGCACTTTTCAGTCGATTTTGCCACATCGACCGCAGCGTTACGGCGTTACAACCGGTCGGCCGGAGATAGAGCGTTATAACTCACGGTCGACGGTCCTTCACAAACCGGTCTACCCACGGTCGACGACCGGTCGACCGGACGGATCGACTTGTGACCCGGTCTACCCACGGTCAACTTTGTTTGCATCGATGAAAGTTGTTTTTCTAGTTTTTCAACATGGGAAACTTGCATAGAGCCTCGGTTTTGATTCAAGCAACCCAATAGAGAAATTGCACGATCAAAAGCGGTCATATAATAGTCTTCCCATATTAAACAACTCTTAAAACAATAATTCAACCAATTTATCTAGAATTAATTTATCAATTAATTCACCCGATAAATCACTCATGAATTAACTTTGAACCTCTTTTACGGAAATAACACAAGTTACCAATATGTAGGAAATACACCGTATCGTTATAGGAAATTAAGTGAGCTAGCAAAGGGACCCGATGGACATATATAAATCAAGCTCCTATAATCACAACGCTACTTGTAAACCAACAAGTCCGTCTCTCATGATTATAAAACTCTAGCGCTATTCCACTAAAAGCCTAGAAATTTGCACTCTCGATTCATATAGCGTATTTACAAAGCTCTAATTAGCTCTAGTCCATGACTCAATATATTAGTATATCATCCCCATAGGATATCCATAATCGACTTGAGGTCAAGTTCTGTTTTATCTTCCCGATTACATTTATGTTCCATTATCAAACCATTGGAAAAACACTATTCATACTATTACAAACAGTAAACCATTAGATAACACAGAGTAGTCTAATGGCCGAGGGCTCGTATTTTCCAATCCACTGATAATGCATAAGAGGATATCATTGACTCTTTGTAGGAGCTATGGATTCCACTATCTATGAATAACGAATCTACGCATACACGAGTCATATCTCCAATGCACCGGCAAGCGTACCTTTACATAATGTCAGGATGTCTCCCTTTAGTACATCAAAGGATACAAGTCAAGTATACGGGTTCATCATCCATCTCAGGATTAAGATGACAACATATAATTCGTCAAAAGTGAATTGTTTTATTCAAACAGAATTATTAATTAAAACAATTCATCTTTGGTCCGATCCAATATAGATTTCACCATTAGAAACTATATCAATGTCTCTACCCATGGAGTCCCACCTCCGACGACCAAGACAAGCCGTCTCCGTTAGGAAGTAGACAACATAACAATCTTAACATGAATAAAGCGCCCAACTTTATTCCCTCGATTGTGGATCATAAGATTTAGACTATCATCTTTAGATTCTTGTCTTCCGCATGTTCTTCACATTACATGCATGATCTAAAGATTTAGAATGACAGTCTCAGACTTTTTGTTTGCTTATCATACATTCAACTATTATGAACATAAAGAGGACAATACATAGATATATGAAATAAACAAATCTTTATTAATAGTCAAAATGTCTCAAGAAAATTGTTACATTTATTCCTAAGGGCATAAACGCTAACAATCTCCCACTTGCACTTAAGTGAGTAAATGTGACATGCCACGCATCCCCATAGCCTCGACATGCTTCTCAAGACCTTAGTCGGCAGGGCCTTCGTGAACGGGTCACCCATATTGTCCTCCTCGACGCGATTTTGCATATTTCCACATGCCCTTCTTCAATAAAGTTTCTTATCACATGATACTTCCTGTCTATGTGCTTACTCATTTTCGATATCTTGGTTCTTTGGTGTTAGCTATTGCCGCATTGTTGTTATCACAAAGATAGTCTCAATGGCTTATCCACACCAGGAACAACTTCAAGATCCATCAAAAATTTACGGAGCCACACCGCTTCTTTGAAGCATCACTAGTCGCCACATACTCGGCTTCCATCGTTGAGTCGGGTGCAAGTTTGCTTGACACTCCTCCAAACAGCGTAACCGCCTCCCGGAGTAAAAAGACAGGAACCCAAGTCGATTTCACGGAATCCAAACAAGATTGAAAATCTGAATCAGTATATCCTAGAGGTCTTAAATCCTCCCGGAATATACCAAAGATATAATTTCTAGTTCTCGAAGATACTTGAATATATGCTTGACCGCAACCGATGGTTAGGTCCTGGATTCGAATGAAATCGACTTACAATCCCAACCGCATGGCAAATGTCCGGTCGAAAGTACAAAGCATTGCATACATGAGGCTCCCGACCCATGAAGCATAAGGCACCTTCGCCATGTATTCTCTTTCTTCGGATGTCTTGGGACAATCATTTGTTCGAAAAGAGTAATTCCAGACCTAGATTGTTGCCCACCTTTCTTGGAATTACGCATTGCATACTTCTAGAGAATTTTATCTATGTATGAAGCCCGAGAGAGAGCTATCATTTTGTTCTTTCGATCTCTTAAGATTCGAATGCCTAGAACATAATTAGCTTCTCCTAAGTCCTTCATGTCAAACTGTTTGGTAAGCCAAACTTTGGTGATGATAAAGCCCCTACATCATTGCCAATAAGTAGAATATCATCAACATATAACAAAGTAGAAAAACCACTTTCCCATCTTGAATATGTTTATAAACACAAGGTTCATCCATATTCTCGTTGAAATCTAAAAGTCTTGACCACTTGGTCAAATCTTTTGTTCAAAAGCAGGAAGCTTGTTTTAATCCATAAATGGATTTCAACAACTTGCAAACTTTTCCTCTTGACCCTTAGCCCCAAAGCCTTACGGTTGTACCATGTAGATACTCTCCTCAAGATGGCCGTTCAAGAACGCCGTCTTGACATCCATTTGCCGATCTCGTAGTCGAGAGCGGCCGCAATGGATAAGAGAATGCGGATGGACTTAAGCATGGCTACAGGCGAAAAAGGTTTCCTCGTAGTCGATTCCTTCCTTTTGCGTGTATCCCTTAGCTACCGGTCTAGCCTTATAGGTTTCGACCTTTCCTTCGCATTTTCTCTTTCTCTTGTAGACCCATTTACACCCAATGGGCTTAATCCCATCGGGAAGATCTACAAGTTCCCGGACTAGATTAAAATCCATAGATTTCATCTCGACTTTCATGGCTTTACATCGAGATTTGCATCAACATCCTCCATAGCTTCTTTGTAAGTATAAGGATCTCTGTCATGTTCCGAGATTACGCCAAAAGGTTTCCCATTAGCCATGAATCTCTCGGGTTCATGTCGATCCTCCCTCCACGCCTGAAGCCCCTTAGTCTGTTGTTGGGTTTCCTCTTCTACTACGATTGGATCGGTTTCCAAAGGGCAGTTGGTATGACTAAGTCACTCGACATTTCCTCAAGCACTATTTTGCTACGAGGCTTAAAGTCGTTCATGTAACTTTCCTCAAGGAATGTTGCATTCGTTTGAAACCACGACTTTATTTTCCTTGGGATTATAGAAATAACCCCTTTCGTCCCTCTTGGATAACCTACAAAAATGCATACTTCAAGGCGTGCTTCCAACTTGTTCGCTTCCTTGTCCAAGACATGTGGGACACCCCCATATGCGAATATGGTTCAAGGATGTCTTCCGCCCGTCCACAACTCGTGAGGAGTTTTAGGAACCGACTTTGTTGACACGTTGTTCGAGAAGATAACATGCGGTTTGTAAAGCATATCCCCGAGAAAGATATAGGCAATGTCGAATAACTCATCATGGACCGTACCATGTCCAACAAGGTTCTATTTCTTCTCTCGGCTACACCATTTCATTTGTGGAGTGCAGGTGCGGTTAAATGGGATAGAATCCCATTCTCTAATAAGTATCCGTGAACTCATCGAGAGGTATTCTCCACCTCGATCGGATCGAAGTGCCTTTATGGGTTTACCTAGTTGCTTTTCCACTTCACCCGAAACTCCCCGAATTTATCAAAAGTTTCGCTTTTGTGATGCAATAGGTACACATAACCATATCTTGAGTAATCGTCAATAAAAGTGACGTAATACTCATACCCTCCTCTTGCCTTGATGTTCATGGGACCACAAACATCACTATGCACAAGTTCAAGAACACCTTCGCCCTATTGCCTTTAGACCCAAATGGTCTTTTGGTCATTTTGCCCTCCAAACAAGATTCACATTGGGGTAAGGACTCAACCTTTAAAGAACTTAAAGGTCCATCTTTTACCAACCTCTTGTATCCTGTTAAGGCTAATGTGACCAAGTCGCAAATGCCAAAGATATGTCTCATTAGAGTGAGAAGTTTTAAGCCTTTTAGAGTTATTAACAACTCGGTGTTTAGCGTTGAGTCCATCTTTGGTTTGATAAAATATAGATTATTTTGCATCCATCCATCACAGATAAAAGACTTGTTTTTACGAATCACAACTTTATTATTAAAAGAAACTGAATAAGAATCTTTAAATAAACAAGCAATGAAATAAGATTCCTCTTAAACCGAGGAACATAAAAACAGTCTCAAAAAAATAAACTCCTATAACTATCAAAATAAAGATGGACGTCTCCCACTGCTTCAGCCAACACTAGTGTTCCATCGCCCATCCTCAACGTGAAGCTTTCATTTAGAAGACTTCTCGTTTGCTTGAACCCTTGCAGAGAAACACATACATGATTAGTTGCTCCAGAATCTATGACCCAGTTGTCACTGGATTCCTCAACTAGACATGCTTCCACAATCAAAAGATCACACTCACCTCCTTTGCCTTTAACGGCTAGGTAGTCTTTGCAATTCTTCTTCATGTGCCCCACCTTCCCGCAATGAAAGCATTTAAGCTTGTTCGGGTTCCTTTTCTTCTTGTTCTTGCCCTTGTTTGGCGGAACTGAAGAACTCTCCTTCTTAGCTACTTGCTTCTTCTTTCCATTCCCCGAAGGGGTTTGGAAGAAGATGCCTCAAACAAAGTTGGCTTCCACAATAGTCGACCCCTTGATCATCCGCTCGAACTTTTGGAGTTCTTGCATCAACTCTGTCAAGGTTATATTCATCTAGCGCTCAAATTGAACGTTGCCCTAAACGGAATATACTCCTTCGACAAAGTCTCAAAGATCATGGTCAATTGAGACTCAAGATCGATGTCGGCCCCATTGGTGCGAACTTGACCAAATAGCCCATTACCTTAAGCATATGTTCCTTTATGGAAGACCCGGCCTTCCGTCTGCGGTTAATGAGGTTGCTAAGGGCTTCCCGACGTTTTTTGATGGCTTGGCCACGAACATGTCATCAAGATTATCCATAATCGGCGGCGCGTTATGTAATCTTCATGTTGTGCTTGTAGCACGGTGGACATGCTCGCCATCATATAACAAATGAGCCATATCGTCGAGTCCTTCCAAAGATTGATACGCTACGAAAACCTCATTAGGAGCATCAACGGTGGCTCCGGAGGACAAGGTGTGTTCAAGACGAAATTTAGTTTCTCAAAGGTTAGGACGATCTTTAGGTTCCTTTTCCAATCGGTAAAATTCTACTTGATTAAGTTGTGTTTATTAAGTATCGATGATAATGCGCTAGAAGACATTTTGATCTACAATAAACATTCATATATCTAGTATAAGCAAACTTGCATAAACATTTAGTAATCAAACATATATACATGTTATAATGCAACAAATATGTTTGTGTGTCAAAACCTTGAAAAAAATCACAACCTTACAACGATAATTCCCAACTCAAAATTTTGTAAGTCTCCTAGGGGAGATCATGTAAAATTTAATTGGGAACACGGATCCCTCCGATCAATATATACCATCCGGATCAATCTGTCCAAAGATATATTGATAATCGTTTTCTTTTGGCCATTAATTTAATTATCGAGCTCCTAGCGGAGATTAATAATTAAATTAATCTTGAGTGTATAACCATCGTTTCAACTATTTGATCCATATATTACAATTGTCACCTAGGGGTGTACAACCATAAAATATGCTCAAATAAATTATCCTCTCGGAGATCCCACACGGTACATAATGAATCCCTTCCTAGGGGTCGGTATCACCATGTGTTACTCCGGACCAACGATGGAGGCCATGGGTCTTTTCTTCAAAAACCCTCACCCACTCAATCTTTTTGGAAAACAAGGTTTTATGTTAAGAAATATGCATGAACAATTTTAATGAGCGGCACTCCTATTCTATATGACATGTTATCACATATATAGCAAATCATATTATATGCAATCATACAAAGCAATTAAGCTAGGCAACAAGCATAATAATAATAATAACCGTAACATTATGGTTCCATCCTAGAAAAAGAAAGAAATTAAAGATTGCAAAGAATAATCGAAACATATATCAATTCTTCATCTTGAATCTTCCCGGTTGTCCTTGAATTCTTTATCACAATCTAATTCCGGTTATCATAAAATTATTTTTCATGTTTTCTTGAAAAAATCTCAAAAATCGCAAAATCGTGATACTTGTCCCGTTAGGTCCGGTCGACCGGAGACAGAGTAGTTATACTTACGGTCGACCGCCTTACACTAACCGGTCGACCGGTGAGGTCGACGCCGTGCCCGCATCTTGACAAGAAACCATTTTCAGAAATAAAGCAGTTTTTCAATCTATTCAAAAACACAAAACAATTTTATAAACCAAGGAAAAATTAGATACCTTCATCTCCTTCATCTTGAAAATCCATCTTCAATCTCCTCCAAGAATTTTACATAAAAATTCCTATACCGTTTTCGGTTTACAAAATTTCTACTAGAGAAAATAAAATAAACAATAACGGCGATGATAGGCGTGATATCTAATTACATTGCAAAGAACAAATTCCTATACAACCATTCTAAACTCTAAGGAACCATAACCGGTAAAATTAAATAATAAATAATCATTGATAATTCATAAATGACAACCAATAATAATTATTTAATCATTCATTCACCATATATTCATGACAACAACATAATATAGAAACCCTAGAGTGCCATCTCTCTAAAATATCAATTCAAGCATAAAAGAGATATTTTTAGATCACAAATCTATGTACATAGCATAATCATGAACAAATAACCATGGCTCGATACCAATTGTTGGAAAATAATGGCATCGAAGTGCGCAAAGCGGAATTTAAAAATTTTAATCAACGTCAAAGCCAAACAAGAACATGTTCATGATGCTATATAACATAAATACTAAAGATCTAAATCATACCTTTTGAGATTTCAGAAACAAAAGACGTCGACGGATCAAAGCGTGCCCAAACAAAGAACCGGAAGAGCCTCGACCAACTGGTCTTCTTTGCTATTCTCGTTTCCACGATCGGTGTGCAGTGGGCACACGTCGTTTAATCTCCTCTTGGTATTCTTAATCTCCTTCCAATCACAAAGAGAGCCAAAGAAAAATTGTTCTTGATAATTAAACAATTTTCCTCTTGGAATCTCTTATCAATAGCCTCAAAAAAGTCTCTCAAGTGATCTAATGAGTAATGAGACTTAATAGGCTATTTATACTTTGTTTAGGAAGTCATACTTCCGTAACAATTAGGTTTCCCAAAGATTTAATCGCACTTTTCAGTCGATTTTGCCACATCGACGCAGCGTTACAGCGTTCATAACCCGTCGATCGAGCAGAGAGCGTTATAACTCACGGTCGACCCGGTCCTTCCAAACCGGTCTACCCACGGTCGACTGACCGGTCGATCGGACCGTCGACTGTGACCGGTCTACCCACCGGTCAACTGTTTGCCTCGATGAAAGTTGTTTTCTAGTTTTTTCAACATGGGAAACTTGCATAGAGCCTCTCGTTTTGATTCAAGCAACCCAATAGAGAAATTGCACGATCAAAACGGTCATATAATAGTCTTCCCATATTAAACAACTCTTAAAACAATAATTCAACCAATTTATCTAGAATTAATTTATCAATTAATTCACCCGATAAATCACTCATGAATTAACTTTGAACCTCTTTTACGGAAATAACACAAGTTACCAATATGTAGGAAATACACCGTATCGTTATAGGAAATTAAGTGAGCTAGCAAAGGGACCCGATGGACATATATAAATCAAGCTCCTATAATCACAACGCTACTTGTAAACCAACAAGTCCGTCTCATGATTATAAAACTCTAGCGCTATTCCACTAAAAGCCTAGAGCTGCACTCTCGATTCATATAGCGTGTTATTTACAAAGCTCTAATTAGCTCTAGTCCATGACTCAATATATTAGTATATCATCCCCATAGGATATCCATAATCGACTTGAGGTCAAGTTACATTTTATCTTCCCGATTACATTTATCTTATGTTCCATTATCAAACCATTGGAAAAACACTATTCATACTATTACAAATAGTAAACCATTAGATAACACAGAGTAGTCTAATGGCCGAGCGCTCGTATTTTCCAATCCACTGATAATGCATAAGAGGATATCATTGACTCTTTGTAGGAGCTATGGATTCCACTATCTATGAATAACGAATCTACGCATACACGAGTCATATCCCCAATGCACCGGCAAGCGTACCTTTACATAATGTCAGGATGTCTCCCTTTAGTACATCAAAGGATACAAGTCAAGTATACGGGTTCATCATCCATCTCAGGATTAAGATGACAACATATAATTCGTCAAAAGTGAATTGTTTTATTCAAAAGAATTATTAATTAAAACAATTCATCTTTGGTCCGATCCAATATAGATTTCACCATTAGAAACTATATCAATGTCTCTACCCATGGAGTCCCACCTCCGACGACCAAGACAAGCCATCTCCGTTAGGAAGTAGACAACATAACAATCTTAACATGAATAAAGCGCCCAACTTTATTCCCTCGATTGTGGATCATAAGATTTAGACTATCATCTTTAGATTCTTGTCTTCCGCATGTTCTTCACATTACATGCATGATCTAAAGATTTAGAATGACAGTCTCAGACTTTTTGTTTGCTTATCATACATTCAACTATTATGAACATAAAGAGGACAATACATAGATTTATGAAATAAACAAATCTTTATTAATAGTCAAAATGTCTCGAAGAAAATTGTTACATTTATTCCTAAGGGCATAAACATATATTAAATTTCAACATAATCCTGAATTCATACAACTACTACAATTTTAAGCTAAATAAATATAAAAAACTTACAAAGTTCAAACCCACTAAACGGGGGCTGAAAAAAGAAGGATTACGTCGGAGGAACCGTGCAAACAAGGACGAGGGCGAAAACTCAAATGCCTACATCAATACATCAAATTAAAACATCAAACATAATTTTCAAACATTAAAAATTAATATTTTATTAACATCTAGAGAAACATATAAACACAATAATAAGTATAATGCTTAAAAAATAATTTTATGTTCTAAGTATAATCTAAGTCATGAATATAATCTAGTCATCTAATTCTAAATTCTACTCATCTAGTTCTAAGTATAATGCTTAAGAAATAATTTTAAGTTCTAAGTATAATCTAGTTATAATAACAAGTAATAATGCTTAAGAAAAAAAAATATTGTTTATATATATACACACCTGAATGTGGCGGCGGGACCGGGGAGGTAGGACCGGGGCGGGGAGCAGGGCGTTCGGATCACGGCGGCGGGACCAAGACGCCAGGAGGGAGCCGGCGGTAGTGCGGCGGCGATGGGGAGTGACGGGAAAGGGAAAGAAGAGAGAGAGAGAGAAGGGAAGAGAGAGAAAACACGGAAGGGTGACAAGGGGAGAGGGAGGGAGGGAGGGCGGCCGGGGGGGGGAGGGGAGGCACAAGGAAGGGGAAGGAGAGGTGAAGAAGAGAGAGAGAAAGAAGGGAAGAGAGAAGGGAAGAAAGAGAAGAACGACCGGGAGCGGCGGTGGCGGCGACGACAATGGGAAGAGGAGGCGGCGAGGGATAAGAGAGAGAGAGAGAGAGAGAGAGTTTGATTTTGCAGAGAATCAGAAGAAAATTTTGCAGAGAATCGGGAGAAAATGGAGAAGAAGGAGGCGCGAACATTATAATTAGGGCACTTATTTGCGACGACTTTGTCGTCGCAAATAAAATTAAAATGTCGTCGCAAATAGTTCTTATTTGCGACGACAATGTCGTCGCAAAAAACTTGCTTTTCGTCGCAAATAATTTTTTTTCCTACCCATTTTCGCTCGTCAAATAGAGTATTTGCGACGACAATGAAAAAATGTCATCGCAAATAATCAAAAATTATTTGCAATGACATGTCATCGCAAATAATGAGGATTTTTGTTAGGAAAACGTGGGTTAATTCGCGTGAAAAATCCGCGCCATCAAAATTTGCGCGGCAGAATTATTTGCAACGACAAAAAATTTATTAGCGACAACGTGTTAATTTTTTTAAACGGGGGTTATTTGCGACGACATGTCGTCACAAATAGTCCAACATTTGCGACAACAAGTGTCATCGCAAAAAAAGTCGTCACAAATGGGTATTTTTGTTGTAGTGAAGAGAGTATGGATGAGTATGGGTCTGAAATTTTATTCTTTATTATTGATTAATATTTTTTTAGACAATGAATTAGTCAAAAGGTATTTATCAATAGTAAATGGTATACTACTATTTTTTTTTTTTTATGAGTAACATATTTCAGTAGTTTTTCTGGTAGTATCATTTTTTGTTTGGTATCGTATCTCCTTTTTGTAGAAGTTTGGTATGATAGCGGTTTTACTAGGGTTATATTTGGAAAAAGAAATATTGAAAAAAATAATATTTAGTGTTGTGAGGGAAAATTTACAATGCCACATCGAACAACAATCGAGCTCTACGTGGTTATCACAAGGCTACTAAAGGGTCAGCTTTTAAAGGTGAGTGTTGTCTCATTGAGAGAAGGATCGACCATTCATGGTATTTTAGAATAATTCTTGAAGAAACGCTCAACAGCAGTAAGCTTGTGATAAGTGCATGAAAATGTACTTAAATTGTTTATAATTGTTAAATAAATTAAGTTTTAATTAAGTATTTTCGTGAAATTAATTTTTTGTGAAAGTATTTAATTTTAATTTAATTTAATTTATTTTGTAGAGAAATAAGACATTTAGACCAAAACTAAAAAGAATAAAAAGAAGAAAAAGGCCTATTAAGAAGCCTATCAGAAGACATCACCAAGCCCGCCAGTCAGCCGAGCCGAGCTGAGCCCAAGCCGCTCCTTTCTCCGTGCCACGTGTCAAAGTCTGGCGTGCCGCAGACGTGTGGGACCCACCTATCCCCTTGCGCACGCGCGCATCAGGCGTTTTTCCACCCAATTTTTGCGTGGGTCCCACGTGCAACTGAGCTCCTTCCACAACTCGCCATGTGTCCGAAGCTATCAGCCATTTACTCCCCTCGGCCTCTCTTCGCGCGACACGTGTCCTACCGTTTAGGATTCTTTCGTTCCGTTTCGTTCCGTTGGGATAATTTCAGCATTCACTCTTAAAATAAAGCCTTGTAAATCCAGTTTAATTGGATTAGGGCGTTTTCTCTCTTTGTTTTTATTTCTCCTTTGCTGAATGTTTTTCTTATGCCCTAAAAGCTCTATAAATAAGCTTTTGTTAAGTGTATTAGGGGTTGATTTTTAGTCTAAGTTTAGACACATTTTTTTCTTTTTGGTGAGGTTAAAGAGAAACCTATATGTGAATTGATCTTGCGTGGATTTTGGTTATGCATTTGTTCTTCAAAGTTTATATATTTGAGTGATTAATTTTCTTCTACTTTTTCTAATTTCTCATATTGATATATTTTATTGTCAACTTTTATATAAATCTAGTCAGCTCTTTTTATGTGATTGTTGCATGATTCTATATATTGGTAAGTATTGTTTTATGAGTAGTCTTTTACTACAATATTGTCAACGGTATATTGTCGATTTTAGATTTCTCATAAAATAATTTTTCCTAGTTCTAAACGTAAGAATTTCACTCACTCGAATACATTTTAATTCACATGTTATTCAATATTTACTTTCTAATTGTTAGTTTGGGATGTGAAACTTTCAATTGAGTAATCTCAAAAATCAAAATCCATTTGGGTGAACGAAGAATATAGAAGAATCTCGACACCTTACCGATTTTAATTATATAATTTTCTCATACATTTTTCTTACGCTTAAACTTCTCAACAAAAATTTCATTCTCTTTTTATTTTTATTTTATTATTTATCTCTTAACGCTTTTTATTTGCTAATATTTCTTGTTTAATTTGTTGCCTCCTCGTGGGATCGACTGTCTTAATTGTGCTACAATTGATCACTTATTTTGTACACGTTTGGGCGTAATCAGCTTGTAACCATCGACAGAGATGAATCCAAGTCCCGATAAACTGATGACACTATGGAGGGATCAGCGGGGACGAGGGCTCTGTTTTGACTTGATGTGGTCAAACAGGGATGCAGAGGGTGGGACGTTCAGTCTTTTGACCCAGATCCCAAGAGTATCCTCTGAGGTGACAAGAAGGAAATCCTAGGTTACTTGTGGGCTTAGGGAAAGTCAGCAACAGAGAAAATGATTACCAGCCTCTAAGCCACCTAAAATAGACCAATGAAAATCACAAACAATCCACAGAGCCGCAATAGTGGACAAAGTAGGTAGATGAACAGTCCAAAAGGTATTGAAGAGCTACAACCTAGGTAGGTATGATATAGGCCACTCAAGAGAAGCCGTCAGATAATCCTCTGTCTCGGTTTCCTTCGATATGTAATTTATGAGATATAAAAGGAGCAAGGCCCCAGAGAGATAGGATGATGAAAAACTGAGAGAACAAAACCTCTGTAATCGAAGAAGAAAGAAAATAATAAAAACTTCCTCAAAGTGGGCGTAGCTCTTTCATTGAGAGTGAACCACTATAATTTCTAGAGTTCTTCTTATTTACTTACATTCTCATTCATATTCCGAACACTCTTAGGATCCACGCACGACCAGTTACATTTCTCTAGTCACTATCACATGTTCTAGCTGGTAATCCGATTGATTACCGGCGGTAACTTGATGTATTTCAGTTGACAAAATTTCACCGTCAACATTTAGAACCTTAGGTAGATATTTGAGAACATTTATTTTAGTATTATTTTCACAAATGCACCTTAAAGTATTTACTCTTTCTCAAAGTAGTCTTTGATTTTTCAAAACCGTTCAAAATACTTCTTGATGTATAGAAAACCGTTCAAAATGCTATCTCCATCTATTTTGGTCTATATGTCAAATGAATTTACATACAGTGGTATGCTATTGGGGACATATTGAAAAACAAGGGATACATTATAAATTAGCTAATAAGTTAGGGATTTATGAAATGAATCCTTAAAATGTAAAAAATAATTATTAAAAAATTAATGTGGTTGTTACATATTTCTCAACTATAATTATTAAAAATTCAATTATAAACTCTCATTACATTAAAATTAAGATGTTTCCTTGAAGTATGTACCATTTTTCAAAGTGGTCCTTGATTTTTCAAACCGTTCAAAACACTCTTTGATGTATAGAAAATCGTTTAAAATGCTCTCTATCCATTTCTATTTATATGTCAAATGAATTTGCATATGTGGTATGCTATTAGGAGCATATTGAAAAACATCATGGGATACATTGAAAATTAGCTAATAAGTCGGGGATTTATGAAATGAATTCTTAAAATGTAAAAAATAATTATTAAAAAAATTAATGTGGTTATTACATATTTCTCAATATAATTAATAAAAATTATCTATAAACTCTCGTTACATTAAAGTTAAGATGTTTCCGACGAGAAATTATACATTGAAATAAACTTTAATTTAAATAAAATATTTGTAAAACGATACATCGAAAAACTACAGGAAATTTAAGCCTCGTTCACTTCGCCGATTCGAGTTTTGCTACAGTAAAAAGCTTTAAAAAACAGTCATATCTAACTTTTTTACTACAGTAAAAATATCTCACATAACATTATATCTTAACTTGAATTAAAAACTCGAATCAGCAAACTAAACGGACTCTTTAATTAATCAAGTTGAGACAAACAAGCAAACTATGTATGACTTGGGAGTTAGATACGAGGGACTTCAGAAGACTACACCTAAGCGGAAATTGGCTAAATTCCAACTCCTGCTGACTAAGCGGAAACTGGCTAAATTCCAACTCCTGCTGACTACCCTTGCCTTGTGATGACAGGGAAAAAAGAAGAGAGTCTCCTGTTGAGCGCGGAAACCAAGGAGCCATGATCCTTTGTAATATCTAACGCAAGGACGAAAACGGAAGCGGACGAAAAGCGAACGTCAAAAAAGCTGACAACGTACGACTTGATAGAAAAAGGGCACGAAGACAGCTAAACTGAGGCAAATTAATGACGACGTGGTAAAAAAAACAAGAGAATGTTTGATTCTTCTTCTTATTCACTTTTTCTATTATTATTTAAATATTTTTAAAATGACTTATGAGATCTTTAGAAATTTAATATGGTTAAAGTTGTCGTCTCAAAACTAACTGCACCAATAAGAATAATTTCTTCAAAATCAAAGAGATAGAGATATATTTTTTGTGTTTATTAAGGCACTTACAACAGTTCCGATTCCTATGCAACCTGGCCTGGACTCTGCTATCATTTTTTATCTTCTACTCTTTTAGTACACTGTAACAATCTTCGACTGTGTAATTTTCACCATATTCTCCATGTACTTCTGGTAGTACTTTCTTTTCACTAATAAAATTTTGTTTCTTGTGGAAAAAAAAATATCTCCAATCATTAGCAAATCAATATTTTGAGTTGGAGTGAAAGGTTCATTCGATGGTTTTTTCTGCTTCTTTCCTTTTTGAGGGAGAAAGGAAACATTTACAAATTTTCCTACTTTACATGTAGAAAGAAAGGAGTGGAACTTGATATCCGGCATTTTATAGTTTAGTTCAAGAGAAAAACCTGCATGCATTATTAGACCTAACTCTTAACTTGGGCTCTTTTTGGAAACAGGCATACAAAATAGCATCAACACTACCACACTACCAAATTCATAAAAACAATCAAACCAGTACCATAGGCATACAAGGGTCAGTTTTCGAAGAGAGGACAGTACTTTTTTGCCCCTTCTTCTCAGGGCTGACAGGTGAATAAATAACATCAACACTAAATAAGTAAGAAATCAAAAATAAAAATTCTCATGCAGCACCAATAGTAGTAGGGAATTACACATGGATTAATCGGGGTTGTTGTTGCTATTGTCAGTTCTGACCGTGACTGTCGTCACCGCCGCCGTAACCGTCATCGTTGCTGCCGTGACCGTTGTCGTTGCGGCCATGAATAACTATCTTCTGAAGTTGAATCTGGTGATATCGCTCACGCAGAACTGGAGTTGCCGATATCCCCGTGATGAATGGAATCCAACTCACGATGACCGATAGAAACGAAAGGAACTGCCAAGTGGTCATGATGCCATTCATCCCAATCGCCGACACTTCTCTGCCCTCAGGCACCATCTCGGACCCCAAACCTCCACCCCCATCACCTCCGCCCATAACCACTCCTTCCGAACCAGAGTTTTCCCCCCGTAGCGAGCCTCCTCTCCCCACGAGCACCGTTTCGGACACCAAACGTCCACCCCCACGACCTCTGCCCATAGCCACCCCTTCCGAACCAGAGTTTTCCCGGCGAAGCGAGTCTCCTCCCTCCACAAGCACCATTTCGAACCCCAAACCTTCACTCCCACGACCTCCGCCCATAGCCACTCCTTCTGAACTATTGTTTTCTCCGTGAACCGAGTCTCCTCCCTCCACAGGCACCGATTCGAACCGCGAGTCTACACCATGCTCGCTCACCCTTGCATTCTCCCTCACGGATCCACACCACCATCCAAGCCTCTTGTGATGGAGGTACCCAATTCGTAAACTATTCAATGTCCAGCCGAGAACGAGATATAGGAGGTGCGAGTTCGGTGTGAGCTCTTCAAAAAACGTAGTTAAAAACTGATACATAACGAAGATCATACATATTGTTTGGAACAACAGAGGACCAAAATGTTTGTATGAAAAATGCATATTCCACCACTTAAAGCAACATTTGAACAGCTCCTGAAATTCAAAAAGGATTAGTACCAGTTCACTATACGTCAAAAACAGGTGGAAGCCACTCGAGCCGGACTCTTTATGGGGAGTTGGCTCGGCCGCCGCAGTGGGGCATCTGCTCAAATCCTTCTTCTCCGTCATTATCAACTCATTAATCAGACTCAAGAAATTAACTAACACCGAGAGATGTAATGCTAGAATGAGTATTTTTCCAGCTATTGTTTTAGCTATGTTTGCCATGAGAGAGGAGCTAAAGAAAGAATAGAACGAAGGCAGTTAATTAAGAGTTAAGACATAAAAGAAAAAAACCCCAGTTGTATGAGGCCGTGCACGTACCGACGTTCAGTATTAGTTGGGCAGAGAGAGAGAGAGAGAGAGAGAGAGAGAGAGATCGGCCTAGCTAGACTTCTTGTGTAAAGTCTGATGGGATGTCCCAATTGGAGCCGGATCTCAGGTGGGCCTACCATGTCTGATGGGATGAAACCGTGTCTAGTGGGATGAAAGAGTGAGTCAGCTTCGTATCTAGATTCGCAGTGGGGCATATGTGCTAATCCTTCTTCTCCGCACGTCATTATCAACTCATTAATCAGACTCAAGAAATTAACTAACACCGAGAGATGTAAGGCTAGAATGAGTATTTTTCCAGCTATTTTTTTTAGCTATGTTTGCCATGAGAGAGGAGCCAAAGAAAGAATAGAACGAAGGCAGTTAAGAGTTAAGACATAAAAGAAAAATAACCCCGGTTGTATGAGGCCGGGCACGTACCGACGTTCAGTATTAGTTGGGCATGAGAGAGAGAGAGAGAGAGAGTTGCTCTTATTTATCTCCCATGCTTCTCTTGCACGGCCCTAAAAGAGTTGCATTATTTCAATCAAAAAGAACAACAACGTTAACAATCTTAATGACAAACTACTAGAAAACCTATTGAAAGCCCAGATAAAGGAAAAAAAAATGTTTAAGATATCTTTAATAACTATCCTAAAGCACATATAATGCGAAAACTAAAAGTACCGCACTACAAGAAAAAAGCTTTTCGTAGCGGTTAGTTATAGCGCTTTTCAAAAAATGTTGCTGCTTTAGTCTATAATAGCGTTTCTAAAGAGTTATAATAAATATGTATATATATATATAAATGTACATGGGCGGGCATTGGAAAAAAAATTTCCAATTTTCCCGCTCGCTCTCTTTGTCTGTGCATCGTTCGATTCCCCCAAGGAGGTTCGAATCTCTCTCTCTCTCTCTCTGTTCGAATCTCTATTCCAAAATTTTTCCTTTCTGTACACTATTTTGCAAGGATTGTACGTAGTTTATGGTCTTTCATTACTCATTCTTTAGATAGTAATTGAGACTACTTTTTTAATCTGATGAAAATATCGGTCTCCAATCTTCAAACGTAATCCATATATTTCCTTAGGTTAGAACATTTTACATCCTAAAATTCTTCGGAAATTACTTCTGGAATTAGAATCCCACTTAAAGACGACAGTAGATCAAGAATTTGGATTCTATGCATGGGCTCTTATTGATGTTGTTTTATCTGAGGCGCTTCCTAATTCGTTAATGGTGGAACGGTATAATTCTAAAAAGAAGAATGCATATGCTCTTTATTCTTGAAGTAAGAAGGGATTTAAGTCTTGAAATTGTCATTTCAAACATGTTTGGTTGTTGATTCTAAGAGATCATACGCTATTTCCCTTGTTTGGATTTTCTCCATTGGATTTTGCATGTGCGGATTCTAATAATAAGCATCTTTTGATTATTTTGAGTGAAAGAATATATTGATCTATCTCAGAAGTTTCAACCAGTTAATTAAGCATCTTGACCCTAGTTATTTTGTGTTTCCCTATAGCTAGATTTTCTCCTTTTTTATATATAAGTTTTTTAATTGAGAAAATTATAGAATTTACCATTGAGTGTATAGTTCTAGATTTTTATTTCTCATTCATTATTAATATTCTTTTACTAATATAGTTATTTGATTAAAAATATTATTAATCAAGAATAATGAATAGAAATCTTGACTTATGGATTTTTAAGAGGTATTTATCTTTTTTTGTTTGCTATGTTATTATAATGATGTTAGACTAAATTTTATTTCTTAGTCTGAAATGTGATAATTTATTTAGCATTTAATTATGAAGTCGATTGATGATGTTAGGATGCTTGATAAAGATTGGGTGCGTGATAACAGGTGAGCAAGATTGGAATTTAGTTTTGTTGTTTGTGTTAGTCATTGTAGTCATAGAAATCTTAGTGTTGACCTTTTTATTTATAGATTTACTGCGGAGTATATGCAAAGCGCTCAGAAATTTGTAAAAACAGTTGAAAAGAATTTTGGTTATCCGGAGAAGTCATTTGTGCCCTTGCAAAGAATGTCGAAACTTAAGTCATCAACGTGGTAACATTGTTTATGAACACTTGGTAATCAATGGTATGGATCCAACATACACTACTTGGTTTCATCATGGGGAAGAAGTAAACACAAATGAAGAGTTGGAAAACGTTGACAAGAATGACATATATGAGTTATACAAGGCTGCCTATGGCGATGAGAATGATTATATAGAACAATTGCAAGAACATAGGTTAGAGGAGTTAAATGAAAAAATGAATGATTGGTTAGAACCATTATATCCCGGTTGTTCAAAATACAACAAGTTGTCTGCCGTTGTTGCCTTATTCAAACATAAGACCATGAATGGATGGTCTGATTGTAGTTTTGACGGATTGCTAGAGTTATTGCATGACATGTTACGAACCTAATGTGTTGATAAGGCCGACGTATAAAGTACGAAAGTTTATGAGAGAATTTCATCTAGGGTATGAAAAGATTAGGTGCTTGCCCTAACGATTGTTGTTTGTTTAGAAAGGATAAAGGCAGATCTTGATAAATGTCCAAGGTGTCATGCTTCAAGGTGGAAGGTTGACAAACATACCAAAAAAGCTAAAGTTGGTGTTCCTGCTAAAGTCTTGAGATATCTTCCGATAATTCCTAGGTTCAAGGCGATGTTCAAGAGTGAAAAGATGGCTCATCATCTAAGGTGGCATTCCAATAATAAAAGGGGTGATGGAAAGATGCATCACCCGGTTGACTCTCCAGCATGGCAACTATTGAATGAGAAGTGGCCTATGTTTGCAAATGAAGCACGCAATCTTAGACTTGGATTGTCCATAGGTGGATTCAATCCGTTTGGTAATTTAAGCTCAATTTATAGTTGTTGGCCAGTGATGCTTGTGATATACAAATTGCCACCATTTTTGTGCATGAAAAAGGAAAACATCATGCTAACGTTACTAATCCCAGGGTCTAAACAACCTGGCAATGATATTGACATTTACCTACAACCTCTCATAGAAGATTTACAAGAGTTGTGGAACAATGGAGTCAGTATTTTTGATTCATTTGACAAGGAGGTTTTCAATTTAAGGGCAATTTTAATGTGGACAATAAATGATTTTCCAGCCTATGGAAATCTTAGTGGTTGCTATACAAAAGGTAGATTAGCGTGTCCTTTATGTGTTGACAATACTCGAGCAATGTGGTTGCCCTTTAGTAGGAAGTTTGTATTCATGGGTCATAGGAGATTTCTATCACCAAGTCATCCCTTCCGAACGAAAAAGTGTTGGTTCGATGGAAAGGTAGAAAAAGAAAGTAAACCAAGAATAATGACCAGTAAAACAATGTATGAACAACTTAAGGACTTTGTGAATGATTGGGGGAAAGTTAATATGGATATTTTTGAGAATGAAGTTATGAAAGGGCATGGGAGAGGAGGTAAAAAAGTTGTTAAGAAAGTCAGTCCTAAATGCAAGAGAGTTGAGGTGAGGGATGTGGATATGGAGAAGCAATAACTATGGAAGAAAAGATCACTTTTTTTTTACCTACCTTATTGGCAGGTAATTACTACTTACCTAATAGCCTCCTTCTGAATTTTGAAGCTAATTATTGATGGATGTAATAATGTGTGATTTGATTGAATTTACCTTTTACAGGATTTGGCTTTGCGACACAACTTGGATGTGATGCACATAGAGAAAAAAATGTGTGCGAAAGCATTTTAAATACGTTGTTGCATGTAAATAAAAATCTAAAGATGGTCTTAATTCACGAAAGGATTTACAACACATAGGAATGAGGCTGACTTGCATCCCCAAGAGCGAGGGAAAAGAACATATATCGCCACCACTCCACATACACTGTTGAAAGCGAGAAAAGCTCACCTTCTGCGAGAAGATTATATAATTTAAAGGTCCCCGATGGGTTTAGTCCTAACATTGGAAAGTGTGTTTCAAAGTGGGACGATTGCAAAATCATGGGCTTGAAGTCTCATGATTGACATACTCATCATGTGATTACTACCAAGTAGCCTTGAGAGGGTTGTTGCCAAAAGCTCCCTTAAATGCGCTACTTAGTTTGTGTCTTTTCTTTAATAGGCTATGCCAGCGTGTCATCGATGGAGAAAAGATGATAGAACTTGAAGAAGAAGTTGTAGAAACGTTATGCTTGTTGGAGAGATTTTTCCCACCATCATTCTTTGATATAATGGTACATTTAGTGATTCATTTGGGAAGGGAAGCTAGACTCTGTGGACCTGTTCAATTTCGTTGGATGTATCCTTTTGAAAGGTAATTCCACCACTTGGTAGATTGATATAATGTATGTGAACTTGTTATATTAAGTTTATTACAATTTCGTTACTACACTAAGATTGCTTATTGATATGTATTGACGTAGGTACATGATGACTCTTAAGGGATACGTTAGGAATCGTGCTCGACCGGAAGGTTGTATTGTAGAGTGTTATCTTGCAGATGAGTGCATGGCATTTTACAACGATTTCATAAAGCAAAAAGTTGATATTTATCACCGTGGATGTCGAAATGAAGAATTTTCCAATGACATAATTCTTGAAGGGCGTCCACTTTCGGTTGGCAATCCATACATGTTCAGTAATGAGATGTTAGAAATAGCTCACCGCTATGTGTTATTTAACTCAGCGGTTGTTGAACCGTACGTGAAGTAAGTGTGTTCTTAATTAAATGTTCTATGTCGTGATATCTTATTGTACATCTTATTACTAATGAACCGTTTTTTGTTTAAAATAGGATGCATTTAGAGTATCTAAAACAATCAAGTAAATCTCTTGAAAAAATGAAAGTTGCTCTGGAAGAAGCACGGAGACACATTTGCTAGTTGGATAAGGTATTATATTAAACTCACCTATGTTAGATTTACATATTATAGGGCCGGATGAATTTAGTAATTATTTTGGTTTATCTTTTACAGATTCCCATGGATTGTAATAAATCTAACATTTTGAAGTGCCTCGCTTATGGTCCGAGAAACCATGCCATGTCATACATTGGTTACACAATCAATGGGAAACGGTTCCACATTAAGGATGTTGACATGGCCACCCAAAACTACGAGGTTTCCTTGGAAGCCACAACTATGTGCAGATCAAGTGCAAAAGACCAGTCACAAGTGGTTGATGTAGTTGCTTTTTATGGGGTGTTGAGAGAGATAATCTTAATAGATTATTATGAGTTCCAACTGCCACTTTTTAAGTGTGATTGGGCTAGTGTTAATAGAGGTATTAGTGATGAAGATAGGTTTACACTTGTTAATTTACACCATGGTCAACATGATTTCAGAAAAGATCCTTTTATCTTAGCCTCACAAGCGAAGCTTGTGTTTTATTCTAGAGATACCGATGATTCAGATTGGTATGTTGTGATAAACGAACCAACAAGAGGTTTCTACGGCTTGGAATTATGTGATTCGGTGAAGACTCTTGATTGCCTTTCATACTTATAAGCTGGTCAAGTGAATGAGGACAATGAAAATGATGACATTTCCTACGTGAGAGGAGATTATGAAGGGATATTAGTTTGAATTTTATTTAGTGCCTTTTTGTATGTGCTTATACCTTTGTCTTTAATGAAAATTAATTTGACTCACTTGTGTACATCTCTTGGGCTTCAATGTTGTGACGTTACATAGTCTACTTTCCTTTAGTCAATATTAATACTGTAGGCTAAGGTACATCTCTTTCTTCAATAATAGTCCTTGCTCTTTTAGTTATAAAACAAGTAATTCCAATGTTGCTATGCTTATGCTTCTATGTTTTATTGCAGGTAGTCATAAGGATGTCTACTAGTAGGAAGAGGCAGTTATGCAAGAAAGGATTTGGAATGGAAGAAACATTCCAACCTGGAAGATTGAAGGCAATTCTGGAAGGGATTCGAAAGGGTGCTGGTGTTGATGCAGGTGCACCATCAAAGGGCAAGCATCCAAGATTAGACTCACCAGCAAGGAATACTAGAAGTGTTGCTCGAAAGCTGCTTATTAGAGAAGCTTCTCCGCATTTTGAAGAAACACACATAGGTGACCCAGTTGATAGGAATGAAGCATTCCAATCACCAATAACCTCACCCACTACACCTTCTAGGAGGTCTCTTAGACGACAAGGAGTTGAAGCTACTCCTCCGGACTTGCCAAGTGAAGCTGCACATGACCTAGGTGAGTCGGTTGATAGGAATGAAGCATTCCAATCACCACTAACCTCACCCACTGCACCTTCTAGGAGGTCTCTTAGACGGCAAGGAGTTAAAGCTACTCCTCCGTTGTTGCCAAGTGAAGGTACACACCTAGGTGAGTCGGTTGATAGGAATGAAGCATTCCAATCACCAATAACCTCACCCACTGCACCTTCTAAGAGGTCTCGCAGAAGGCAAGGAGTTGAAGCTACTCCTCCAAATACCAGTGAAGGCGAACCAGAACCTGAGGAGACACCTATTCGGAGGTCTCGCAGACTACAAGGAGTTGAAGCTTCGAATGCACCAGAACATGAGGAGACAACAATAGAATCTATAGGAAAGTATAAAAATCCAAATGCAAAGAGAGGGAAGACAAAGATGAAAGGGATTGCCTTAGATGACAGCGGTCCAATTTCAGTGAGTTTCAACGCATTGGGACAACCAATAGGTAGGGGATCAGTTAGCTTGTCTTCCTTTCTAGGGCCACTTGTACGGGAGATTGTTCCAGTAACACTTCCGGATTGGAGAAAGTTACAACCAGGGATGAAAGAAGTGCTTTGGAAAGCTATCCGGGTATGCTTTTCTTATACTATATTATATTATATGTCTTATACTAACAAAAAATTGCTATATATCTTAGCAAAGAGTCAATATTTGTTGGATTGTAGGCAAGATATAAATTGGATAAACAATGGCAGAAGCATCAAATATTCAGGAACATGGGTACAATTTGGAGGGCCTCAAAATCAAGATTAGTAAACCAAGTTAAGAAAGCCAAAAACGAAGAAGAAAGACTGAAATTGAAGCCTGATAACATCAAATTAGTGGTAGAATGGAAAGCTTTTGTAAAGGAGAAAACAAGTCCATCTTTTCAGGTATAAGTAACTTTAAAACCTATTGGAATCTCTCGTTCATGTACTCCATGTTTATGCATATGGTGCTTTCTTTAATTTTTTTTTACTAGGAAATGAGTCAAAAGTATCAAAACATTAGGAAGAAACTACTTCCACATACAACTAGCCGCAAAGGATATGCTCGCTTAATTGAAGACATGGTACACTCGTAATTATCCTTTTTATTTCACTTGTTAATTTTAAAGAATGTTGTGAACCTGAGATTTCTCCTTGTAGAATGCAAGTAGTTCGAGCAAGTCTCAATTAAATAGAGTAGCAATTTGGACAAAGGCACATAAGAAAAAAATGGTGAACTGTCAATTCGTGAGTTGGTGACATCATTGTAAGAAAAACTTTAACTTCTCATAATGTTGTATATCAATGTCTATATTGTTGTGCTTATGCTTCCATGCTTTTGCTCATTGTTGGGATAGGAAAATTTGGAACAAATACAAAATGAGATACCCACTTCGATCGTAGTGATTTGCTAGATGATGCTCTAGCTTCTTACTTTGGTCTGAGCGGGAATGGCCGCATGAGAGCACTTTGGGCCTTGGGATGACTAAGACAAAACATTCTATTTTGTCAGAACGGGATGATAACTTGCAGGCTTTACAAGATAAATGCAACAAAACAGAAGCGGATGTCAAAGAATTGCAGGAGATAAGCTCTATTATTGAAAAGTCAAGTAAGTGGCATCAGAAGTGAGGATCAATCTACTGAAAACGTGCATTCACCAGTGGCAAGCAATCAAAGTCAATGACTAAGTATTCAAGTTTTTAAATGGGATGAAATCAAGTTTGCCATATACTAAAGCTTGTTTATTTGTAATTGCTTATGTTCATTGTATTATTGGCAGAGTGTGAGTACTACTTTACCCAAACTTACCAACAAGTGTAAGCTATTAGACTGGGTTGGAACTGGAGAAGTTGTTGCTGAAGGGCGTTTGATGCCAAGCGACTCGAAAGACCTCGTTCACCATGTACCTCTTGGACCGAATGCAGTGAAAGTGTGGGTGGATGTAGCTAAACACCCGGACGCTTTCTTGTGGAGGCCAACGAGTGAGATGAGTACCATTGAAGAAGCAATTTCAAGTAATGTGGCATGGCCTGCTGATAAAATTTTAAAGGGGTATGTGAAATCTCTACTAGTTGCAAATTTATTTTAATCAAAAACATTATATGATTGTGATAGTAAGTTTTTTTTCTCTTCGGGTTTAAATGTAGGCAATGAAAACTCATGCTTTATCCAACTATCTACATACCAATACATGTAAGCCATGCTCTCTATTTTACAAGTTTGACATACAATTTTTACCTAGTGCATCATTGAAGTCATGTTTCGTCTAACTCACTAGCTACAAAATATCCAATGTGTATTTGGTGCATAAGGATAAATGTGTTTTTGGTGTATGTTATTGAATTTGGCATTTGAAAAAAGATGCTACAATGGAAAGTTAATGCCATATATTGTCTTCTACTCTACCTTGGCATGAGCCCGACCCCAACCCAAGCCCCCACGAGCCCGGTCCCCACCCCCAACCCAGGCCCACCCCAGGCAGGCGCCCTCGGCCTAGTCCCTCCAGGCCTAGTCCCAGGCGTCCCCACCCCAGCCTAGCGTTTTGAACCAGCCCAGGTTGCGCCCCAAGCCCAGCCCGCCCCGGGTAGAATAACGTTGAGCCCAGGCCCGCCCATGAATTGGAAGGAAAATAATCGACGCCCCCCCCAGGCCTCCCCGCGCCTGCCCAGTTTGGGAAAGCCCCTAGCCCAGGCGCCAAAAAGTTCCAGCCCAGTTGCAAGAAAAACCTAGAGTAATGTTGTATATCTAGCCCAGGCGCCCCAGCCCAGGGCCCTTTACAAGATAAATCCAGCCCAATGTATTAAAGTTTGGGGGAGGATCAATCTCTTGCCCCAGCCCAGGCGCCTCCAGCCCATTAGATCTAGAACCTGTTTGAAGACCATTTCAAGTAAGCCCCAGGCACCCCAACATTATATGCGCCCCCCTCAACCCATGCTTTATCCAACTATCTACATACCAATACATTTTCCCCCCATTTACTTGGTAGTACTAAAACGAACATTGTTGAAAATTGTTGCATGCCTTTCTACAATTGAATGAATTCAGTCTTGGCGATCATGCATATTTGTGAAGGTTATATTGTCATTACCTTCGATGATCATACTTGGTCTCATGTTCCTAAAGAGATCAGGTACAAAGAATGATTAAATTAGCAATTATATATCTCCCATTTTTGTTCCAACTAAGAGTGGCTCATGTTGTCAAGCATAAATCTTGTGGGCCATATGCCTAAACTATTTGAGTTATGTTTGGCAAGTACTATTTGTATGTATGTTGTGTTTTTGGAAATTATAAGATTCTTATAACTGTATGGTTGCTTCAGTTTTTGTGCATCATTGTCTTACTTCCTATTGCAATGGTGTCATGTTTGCAATTTCAGAAAACTAGGCGAGAGAAGGTCCAGAAGCAGTTTGGCAAGGTATGCTCACGGTGTACATTTTACCCGTTTTTTTTTTTTTTTTTTTTTCCTTTTTGCAATTTCTGGTCACAGTCCTTGCTTTATTTATAGGTTAAATGGTGGAAGAATAAACATTGAGTTTGATTATTATTTTGATAGTGGATCATTTTCTTACAGGCTAAACAATGGAGTTGACTTTTTTGTTGAAGTATTATGTCAAGATGGAAGGATTTACTTCACCATTGCACTTAGACGTTTTGGAGATGACTTCTCTGTTTTCTTTACTTGTTTTGAATGTTAAGGTTTTGGACACTGTATGAATTATGTTGTAGACGTAATTTTATTATGACTTGGTAGATCCGATAACAATTGATATGTTGAATGTTTTTATGTTTTAATTTGAATGTTTCAATTTAGATATATCACATATCTCGGAATTACTTTTATTTGAATGAATTCAAAAGGATATCAATAATAATTTTAAAAAGGTACAACAGTATGAACATAACAAAAAAAAAAAGTTATTACTCTGTATCGTAGCTATGATAAACAGCTGTAAGAGGATGAAAATAACTTTTCTTACACGCTATAATACTTCAATTCTATAGCGCTTTTTATAACTCTTCTAAAACGTTTTGCTTTCTTAGGACCTATAATAGCGCCCGTTGTCCTAGCTCTTTAAAGAGCGCTATTGATAGTGAGTAATAGCATTTTTCGTCAGCTACAAAAGGCCTTTTGTGGTGTAGTGCCGTACTTCTCTTCTTCCAGGCTTCTTACAACCACACAACCCTTTCCATCTTCCATTAGTGAAATAGGTTTCTTTTGCCTATCTTCTACTGCTGCAGATCTTGAATTGTCATCAGGAGCCAGTAAGTCAGTTATTTATTCATTATAAAGCTCCAAGAATGTCACTGATGCTGTAGCCAGCGCTTTGTGCTTCAAGTGTATCAAATATTTGACAAACTTCTCTTTTCGCTAATTTTCTTTTCCTTTTCCATAATTTACATTTTTCACATTGTAAAAGCCACAAAGTATAAGACCAGAAAAAAAAAAAAAAAAAAAAAAAAAAAAAAAGTCAAATTATGAATCATAGTTTCCATTAGTTCACTTTCAGTACTCTTCTATCCTTCATTGAAGCTCATCAATTCAAAATACTAAAATAGTAAAATTATACCTGCATCGAAGGAGAACTTGGACATTAACCTCTTTATACCTGCATCCTACTAATACTATAAAAAGTGGGGCTGATAAGGAATTAAACCACGTATAAAAGTGTTTAACCATTATCCAAAATATGATATTACAAATATTTACAAGAATATCCAGACAGTACCTCTAGACACTCACACTAGTGGCCAAGTAATCATTCTGGTCTTATATATGTTCATTTGAATCGAAGATGTCAAGCATTAGTCAATAGAGATTTGTAATTTAAGATAAACAAGAGTGACAACATTTTGAGCATCTCCCAACCTTATTTGCGTATAGGGGAATTAGAGAAATACCACATCTAGAGAGTGAGAATTCGAATATTGTGAAATTTTCAAACCAAAGTGGTACAAGTGAATAACTAGGCTTCAAAACCGGTAAACAACCTTGTTTACGCTTGTAGGTAAACAACATTAAAGAACTATGGATACCAATCACTGGATCATATTGCTCCCTAGCAGCCCATAATTTAAACTCCCTCTTCAATATTATATAAAGAAGAATTAAACAACATTAAGAAAGACGAAACTTTTGCTAGAACTGAGCAAAGAAAAGAGAATAAGGGAATCCTAATCGAAGCAGAATGGCGGCAGCGGCAATGGACTTTGACAGTGAGATTTTGAGATTTTTTGGATGAAAAAACAAATTAAACTTATAATCTCGTTGATTTTGAAGAGAATACAAGGAAATTTTGAGAGTTTGGGGCTAGAAAACCGGAGAAAACCGGTGAGAGGCCGAGAGAGAGAGAGAGAGAGACGCTGATCAGAAAAAATGGAGGAGGAGGCTCTGCTCGTGGTCATATAACAGAGTTTTTTGCGATGACAGAAAAGACTATTTGCGACTACTAATCGTCGTAAATATAACTTAAACTTATTTGCGATGACAATCGCATTATTTGCGACGATAAATGTTATCGCAAATATAACTAAATTATTTAGGGTTTAGGAGGAAGGTTTTGGAATTATTATTTGCGACAACATCTATAGTGTTGTCGTAAATAATTTTTGAAGACCCGCCCAATTTTCCTGCCTTTTATTTTACTGAGGGAATACAAAATCACTTATTGTGATGACACACATTAATGTCGTCGCAAATATTTATTTATTTGCGACGACAATTGATTATTTGCGATGACAAGTTGTCACAAATAATGTTATTTTGGCAGCAAATGTTGGCACCATACAACATTTGCCCCCAACTACATATTCGCAACGACATGTGAGTTTTTAGTGACGGCAATATTTTCCTGTTATACGAAATGTATTTGCGACGTTATGTCGGCGTAAATATTTATTTATTTGTGATGAAAATTGTGATCGCAAATACTTTCGTCGCAAATGGGCGAAATTGTAGTAGTGTCCGTCCAATTTGTTTTCAACACGTAAATGACATTTATTTGTTTTCAAGCACATTTAAACACAAATTAAAATTAAAATTTTAATTTAAATACATATTAATTTAAATTAAGATTAAGTCATCCAAACTCAAAAAATATAAATGAACAAGTCTTAAATCTCTCACTAAACCAACTGAATACACTTTTTATTTTTTATTTTTTTGGTAAACACCTCAGTGAGGAAAATTTATTAAAATTGAAAGAAAAAATACAGAGAAGTTAAGAATAAAACAAAAAAAAAAAAAAAAAAAACAAAACAAAACATCAAGCCTATATCTTGTAAAATCAAAAGCATCCAAATCAAACTCTTTCAGAACAAAACTTGAAACATTATGTAACAACCAAAAAGTACATCAAAACTAGCCAAACCATCAGCATTAATCTCTCTATAAGAATGAGAAATGATAAAATCCATAGAGTTAAGCTTATTAAGAGCATTCATCCAAGTATTTCGAAAAGACAATGAGGCTGTTTGATTCACAACTCAAGTTAAGAACTCAAGCTGTGTTTATGAGAGAAAAACATTGTAACAAAAAAGTAGAATTTGAATTTTTATGAGAGAAAATCGTAGTAATACAACTTGAGTTGTGATGAGTGTATGAAAATGCACCATAAATACTGTTTTTGATTTATATAATATTTAAATATTTAAACTTTAATCAAACAATTCAAAATATTTTTAATTAGAATTTTTCTAATTTTTACTTAACTATTTGCAGATGAAAAGTAGTGGAAAAAAATAAGTCAGAGATTGAGAGATATATTTGTTAAGATTAACCATAATAAGTCTATCTTTTTGGATTTTTTATTTTGGTTTTTTGAGCAAGCAAAAAAAATAGTAACACGAATAAAAGAAAATTAGAAAGCTGTCTGAAAATTAAAATCGTACTGCTGAGGCCCTGACAACACCGTGGGCCAGGTTGATGCAATATGCCCCTGATTATAAAGGATTTGATTTTGAATGTTGACTGAAGACGGATGAAGTACAATAAACAAAAAATTGTCGAGCCAAAGATCAAGTGAGAATTAGTTAGACTCATCTTATTTGCTTAAGCATAATTTTGAATTAACATAAAATTTGTAAGTAATTTTGTTGCTTAAACAAGCTTATTATGAGCATAATGGACATGTAATATTTATTACTTATATACTATTTGGGTTGTCACCACTTGGGAAAAAATAATTTTTATTATGTTATTTTAAATCAATTGTCGTAATTTTATAATTATCTAATTAAGCGTATTAAATTGTCTTAATTTTGATGATGCTCCAAATAGTGAATTGTTTTTCTAGTTCTATAGTCCGAATGTTTGCAAAACAGCATTCGCATAAGAGTCATTATATTTGCCCCATGAAATTTATTAATATCTCCACTAAATTATTATTTTTTATTTATTACAATTTTACTCAGCATTAAAATTATATTAGAACTCATTAACATACCTATACATTAACTATAAATAGAGATTGCATTCCATTGAAAGAAATAAAAAAGCACACATGCACATTAACTATAATTAAAAAGTACTTGGTTTTTGTTTAAAAAAAGAAGATAACCATACCCACACTTTAAAATGAACAATGTTTTCTTTGTTACTTATAATTAACTTATTAGTTATAATTTAAATCATTCTTAAAATAAATAATATTTTTTTATTATTATAATCACTTTTATTTATTTAACAAAAAAATTATTTAATGCATGAAGAATTTTGTAGAATATTATCAAAAACATAAATGCAATAAAGAGTAATCATACATTGTTTTTACGATTTTTCATTAGCAAGGTTTTACTATCATTTATTTCTTAAATTATAATGTTATTTCAACCTATTTAATAAAAAATAGTGGCAAGAGCATAATTGACATTTTAGGCACTAAAAATCTGAGTTTAGGTACTAAAAAATCAGTTTTTAAAACTTGGAGGTACCGTTTTAATTTATTAAAAAGTTATAGTACTTGCGAGATGTTTCGTTATACTAAAAAGTACCAAAATAACTTTTATCTCTTAATTTTACTTACTCCTAAATCTATTATTTACTTTTTTTCTCTTTAGATAAGAGTCCGATGGACGAAATGAACAAAATCACTTTGTAATTCTAATTGCAACGTAAGTTGCTACCAAGGATGAAAAATATCTATCTAAAGGATGTAGAAGGTGCTTGGAGGATAAAGAAACTAACTTTCATGCTCTCTTTTCTTGTGATGCTGCTGGAAGAATATAGGTTGAGAGTATTTTCTGGTCTTTTGTTCAACGGCTCTGAGATAACAGTCCGGATTCTTTATGCTACGTTTGTTTCGAGAATTCTGAATTATGATTCATGATTTATTGCAGTATTTTTCTTTCACAAAAAATTTAAATTTTAAATCTATAAATTAAACGTCACCTTACTATTAGCATTTTATAAGACTGTTAGTAAGGAAGAGCTGGAATTATTCTGCCTTATATAGTAGCCGGTATGGAAACATAGGGATGAGTTTACACATGGAGAAGAGAAAGAACAAAGACAGGAAGTGATATTCTTAGCATGCATGACTAGTATGTGGCTCTTGTGACCATATTTCTAGGCTTAGTAATATGGCCGCCAACACATTAGCTCAGTTAGTTTAATCCTTGCAAGTGGACGGTTGTTAGTTAAATTCTTATCCTAGTTGTATTAAGACTTTTTATTACAGCTGATATAGTGATTCAACAAATATTTAAGTTTTCTTTTATTAAAAAAAAATGAAAATACCAATATCCATAAAAATATTGAAGGTAACCCCAAAATTCAGGAGGGAATTTATAAACGATCCTAAAATTCAAGAACAGGAGTGCACGTGATATAAACGATCTTTTTTATCGGGTCATACAATGCACGTGATATATTAATGGAAATGGACGAAAAGATTTAAGCCTTCTTTTTTGCTCTTTTCTCCCAACATTTCCGAATCAAATCTACTTTATTTCTTATCTGTTGCACGTGCTCCCTGTCTCTGAACGTCCCTGTCTCTGAACGGACATATCATTCGTGATGGATAAAGCGTGTGCACCGAAAGCCAAGACTGAAGTTTTACTGTTTGAGAATCTATTTCAGAGTTTATTCGTTTAGTTCGTTGATTCGAATTTTTAATTTAAGTTGAGATTTGACTTTGAGAGTTTTTTACTATAATAAAAAAGTTAGATGTGATTATTTATGAGATCTTTTTACTGTAGCAAAACTTAAATTCTAAACTCAAATCAGCGAAATGAACGACTTAGTTTGTTGATTTAAATTTTTAATTTGAGTTAAAATATAATTTTATATTAGAGTTTTATGTTGTAATAAAAAAATTAAATATAACTGTTTATAAGAGTTTTTTACTGTAATAAAACTTAAATTTTAAATTCGAATTAACAAAATAAACAGATATTTGAGTAATATACGAGGACATTAATAGTCAACAGAAAAGTACTTACTGGAATGTCAGAGGATGTGCATTGGAGGAGAGAGAAAATAATTCTGAGAGACAACTTTAAGAAAAAAAGAGAAGAAGTGAAGAATGCTTTTTTAGTGGATGTATATAAGTCATTTTACTAAAAAATGAGTCACATGAACATGTTCTATACAAAAATATAACGAAATTTAATTGAAAGGATTAAATTGTTATTTTTTAGAGAGTTAGGGGTTATTTTGTCAAAAAAAATAGATTGGAGATTAAGGGTCCGTTTAATTCGTTGATTTGAGTTTTTAATTTGAGCTGAGATGTGATTTTGTGTGAGAGCTTTTTACTGTAAAAAAAAAGTTATGTGTGATTGTTTGTGAAAGCTTTTTACTGTATCTAAACTCGAATCAACGAAATGAACGGGACTGTCACTTACTAAAGAGTTTGGAGACCATCTGTGCAATTTATTCTTAGCTTTTAAAACGTCTCACAGTTGATTCTTAAAGTTTTGCTTTCTTTCAGTTTTGTTCCTTCTATCATCTTAGTATTAAATATTTGACAAAATCTAAAGAAATTAGAGATCAAAATTAGAAACATCTAAAATTTAGAGGCTAAATCAATACAAAAATTAAAAGTTAATTTCAACAAAGAGTTCTTAAAATTTCACTGTTTTCAATTTTAGTACCTAATTTACACTGATTTCGTCAAATATTTAACACCAAGCTAACTGAAAGACTAAAATTGAAATAGAATAAGACCTCAGGAACCAACTTTGAGACGTTTTAAAAGTCAATGACTAAAGTAGGATTGAGAGTAAATCTCAGGGACCATTTGTGAGATTAATCTCAAAAAATTAAACATCTCAAATTATTTAAGACTCATTTGGTGTATGGGTTCAAATCAATAGTTTTTATTATGACTTTTTAAATTTAAATTTTTTATGAGAGAAAAACATTGTAGTCTGTAGCAGAATCAAAACCACATATTTGAACTAGGGATGACAATTTTACCCATAATCCATTTATCTGTGGGGACCCACATTAAATGAGACGGGAAAATTTTTCTTTAAACGAAACCGGATTATAAATGGCTAAAAATTTTAACCCGTGATGGGTTGCGGTACAGGACGAGTTTAGAGGTTTCTTACCCTATTTCCTATTTACATGTCCCGTTTAATTATATTATATTTTAAGTTAAATATATTATGCATAATATGATATAATATATACTTTTAAGAATAATAAATTACATAATACATATAAAAATTTAAAATTACCTTTTATTTTTAACCTGTTTTGTATTGTGTATTGTTTAATTAATTAATTAATTAATTATTTTATAATAAAAATAATTAATTAGATAAATGGAACACTGTAAATACGCTAAATCCAGAACGAGAAAATTATCCTGTAACTCGTTAATTTATGCTGATTCATAAAATGGGTATAGTGAATGTTTTTATTTGCAAGACAGGTTGATGAGAAAAATATCCCGCCCAAAATCCACCTTGTTGCGATTCCCAGTTTGGACCCATAAAAGAATTCATATACGAAACACTCTCGATGGTTTCAAATGCTTTTGACATTTCTTAGCTTACCAGAATATATTCAAGATTTCTTATTAACATAATATAAATGCAAAACGGACAAAATAGATCGCATAGATTCCGTGCATAACGAGGCAGAAATTCAGGTAATTCTTCAGTCTTTGACTACAAAAACAGCACGGCGTCCATCAACTTCTCGCGGTTGAGGTTGGATTGCAGTAGTGTTTGGACGGATTGTTGAAGGGCCTGATTCTGTTGTTGGAGGGAGGCAACTTTCTGCTGCGACTCGTACTTTTCCGTCATGGACTGTACCAACTGCTGAGTCAGCAGATGAGCGACCTCTTGAGCGAGATTGAGCTCCGCTTCTAGGCCGGTTGCAGGCGAATGGGGGACTCCTTGCGGCGGATTAGCGTGGGGAGGTTGAAGCCTTAAATGCAATGGGGGAGGTTGGGGTTTTTTTTTTCCCAATCTTTGCATCACTGGTGGTGCCAACCGAAAGATGAGCTTCCACAGGTATTTTTTCCAAATCAAAATATTGCTTTGTTCTCCTCTTATTATCCAACTGTCTTCTCAATCTTGTTGCGAGTTGTTGGGGTCCATCTGTGGCACCCCTAATTTCACTAATAACTTGAGAAGCACCTACAAAAAGTCAAAACGAACAATCTGATCTCAGACACTACATCATGATTCATGTCTAATAATATGAGGCAAGTTTGTTTGGACGCCCATAAATAAAGATCATAATGCAGGCTATGGACGCATAACAATAAATAAAGCAATCTAGCTTCATCCCTCCAATCTGTGGTAGTTATTCTCGATCATGTCAGTACATTTTTTGTGTTGACTCTTAAGAGAATTGGTAAATTGGCTACAAGAGCAGATTTATTCCTCCCCTTCTTTCTAATTGTCCATGCAATTCTGGTGTGGAGGCTTTACAAAATGATGAACACATAATATCTAATGGGCAAATAGCTCAAACAATTTTGCGGTAATTAGGCCCCGTTCATTTCGCATCCAGTACAAAACCAACAGAGCCAAACAATCCATAAAAAGAAAAAATGAAATGAAATCGGTGGCCACTTGATTCAACGAAAAGAACTAACACAACAAAATATAAGCATATCAAATTTCCTAAATCTTTAGCACATGTGCCACCAGACAAATAGCACAACGCTGCAGAGTAAAAAACATCATGTTGTCTAGAACTGGCACACTTACAGCATATACATCAACTTCGATTGCTCTAAGCAACAAGCGCAACATATGGAATCATAAAAAGTCAAATAAATAAGGGTGGATAAACATTGGAGCTCATTGCTATCTAAATTAATCCAAGAGCCAATCTAAATTGACCCAAATAACATTTGAAACTGGGGCATTAATCAAACTTTTAACGGCATATCAAAAAAAGCTCAACCAAAACTTTTATAATTCTGCCAGACTACAATGCTCCAAAACCAAAACCAAAACCTTATTCCAAGCTACATTTCCAAAAGCTCAATTGCAACTTTATAATAGAAACAAAAAACCAAAACCAAAACTAATTTTTTCCTACAAAAAAAAAAAAAAAAAAAAACAAAAAAAAAACAAAAAAACAAAACAAAAAGAAAAAATAATCACAAGCAATCAACAGAAAAAAAAAAAAAAAAAAAAAAAAAAAGGACCCCAAAGCAGGCAACGAGACAAAAATCAAACAAAAAGGCAGGGGAAGAAAAACTAGAAAGAGACGGGGAAAAGGAAAGAAAAAATAGAGCAGGCAACGGAAGCCTTAAACTTATGAGCGACGTCTATAACTACCTTGGGCCATGATTATGTATAGGATTCGAAGAAATTCATATGTCGTCTATCAAGAAATCAAAGGGGCGGAAAGAGTTGGAGCTATAAAGGAAGAAACATGAGAACGGAGAGAGAAAGAGAGCAAGAGAGAGAAAGATGGAATCGGAAAACGAGAGAGAAAGAGAGGAAGAGAAGAAAAAGTAAGAGAGAGAGAGAGAGAGAGAGAGAGAGAGAGAGAGAGGCAGGCATATAAAGGAAGAAACATGAGAACGGAGGTTAACATGCTAAGAGAAGAGTCATAAATGACGATGATCCACGTTAAACAACAGCTAAAACATTTTTTTTAATGCAGAGGTGTCCATGAAATAGCTATCTATTAATGTTTGTATACGGCCGTGAAGAAACAAAACCTAGAGCGATTCATGAAGTGTTTCCCAACAATGTACTAATCTGAAACGCTAATGAAGCCAAAACTTGGAAAAAGATACAACAGTACGATGTTTAATCCTTAATAACTTATGAACAAATGAAATCAACATTAATGTAAATTACAGCCAGAAAAGTGCAATAAACAAACCATACAACAAACGAAGCCATATATTAGAATGCAACAAGGTACTAATCAAAAAAATTACTTTTTGCTGTGCTGAAAAAAGAAGCAGTTATTATAAAATATAATTAAGTGTTTAGTAAATTATAATTATAGTAATTGTGCTGATTCTAAAATCAATGTAATAACATTTGGTAAATTATAAAGTTGAATTACTATACATAATTAAAAATTATGACTATATTATATTATATTATATTATAATATATATATATATAATACAATATAATATTATTTATTATTTTATTTAATATAATAAAAAACTATTATTATATAATATATTATATAATTATGATATAGAATATAATAATATTATTAAAATAATAAATGAAATAATTAAAATAAAGATTATATTATATTATACTATAATATAATATATATAATCACAATATAATATATATTTATTATTATATTTAATATAATACAATAAAATTATTATTAAATAACATATTATTAACTATGATATAGAATATAATAATATTATTAAAATTGTTAATATAATTACAATATTATAAAACATATTATAATAATACATAAGAAATATTAATATTTCAATTATAATATAATTAAAAATTATAACTATAATATAATATAATATATATATTATTTTATTATTATTTTATTATATTTATCAAATATATTATAATTAATATATTATATAATAGTGTCACTATAATATATAATAATATTAGAACTATAAAATTATATTAATATTTAATTATATTAATAATAAATATAATTATATCAATACAATATAATATATAATATATTATAAAATAATAATTACAATATCATGATAAAATAATAATATTAGAGTTATTAATATAATTATGATATTATTTGTTATAATATTACTATAATATAATATTATATTATATCATATTACAAGTCTGAATTTTAAATTGAGAATATTGTAAATTTTAAATCTCATTAGGGGTATTATGGGTATTATAAAAATTTCATTAATTGTACTATGCTGATTCCCGCACAATCTAAAAGCTAAAGTTGTCTTTAGGTCAGCGGTAGATTCTTGAAAAATTCTTCAAAAAAAACACTTTTAAGAAGATTTATCAAATCTAAAAAAGCTAAAGTTGTCTTTAGGATGAAAAAGCAATACCAAACTTAGATTTTGTGACCGCACAATTGTAGATTCTTAGTATTCTTAAAATTTTCTTCAAAAAGTACTTTTTAAGAAGATTTATCAAACTTTTAATGTGTCGATCATAATACATTGGTTAACAACTTTGTTTGCTTTATTTGATTTTGGGATGAAAATGCAATGGACCACCAAAAACTAAGCCAGATAGTGAACAAACTAATGTGACCACACAATTGTCGATTCTTAGGCATTGGGATCCATCGATTGAAAGGGTAAAAGAAGAGGCGAAAAAGGCCGAGGTGTTGCCAAATGTTGACGTCGAGACATAGCGGGTTGCATGTGAGACATGAGGCGGCCGGCATTAACTATTTTTTATGGGCGTGTCGAGTCATAACACTTATGATCATCGCTATCACTTTGGGCCTAAAAGGAGAAGCACTTGAGTGCAAAGGCCTACGGAGGAAAACCTATGATGACGGCTATATAAAGGGAAAGACCCCAACAATTATCTAATTGAGGAGAAGCGACTTTTAAGAAAAAAAGAGATAACTTGTGTAAATTGTAAACTCTCATAGTATATTGGTTAACAACTTTGTTTGAACCACTATTTTTTGTTTTATTATTACTCTTTATCTATTATTATTATTATTATTATTATTATTATTATTATTATTATTATTATTTTTTTGTATTTATTATTTTTTTTACCAATTTTTGTCATCTTAGAAGAAAAAAGACTTTAGAGGAAAAGATGCTTTTAGAAAAAGATAAAGCAGATACTAAAAGATCAGTTATTTAAAATTTGTGAGCTTCATTATATTGTCTGACTCAACCTTATGGAGGTCATATTATTATGACTGCACTATGATATCTTCATAGGAGCTTCCCTATCTTCAACAATATAACTTAAGGATAAACTTTTTCTTGTGGTTGAATCCCAAGCACATTTCTTACCAAATGTATAAGACCAATATAAGTTGTGTTGGTGGGGACCAATATCTCTTTCATTTCACAACCAACGTATCTCGAAGCATAGTCCCAATATCTATTGTACTTGATGAAGACGTTCAATCCAACAGTTATTCCTAAATAATTTCAAAAACAATATATGTTAGTCAACATACAATTATTCCTAGTAGGCATAGAGTCATTAAAATGGCTAGTCATAACACTGTGTAATGGTCGATCATAAGGCAGTCATAATGTGTCAATCATAACACTATGAGCCATTTCAATCATAATATTATGATAGTTCGGTCACATCACTATGACTGCCGTATAGATGGTCATAAGTTATTTTGACTTAGATTGTTATAATTTGACTCAAAGAAAATGCCTCATACTGTTATGATTGATTGGTCATAGTATTATGATCAGACATATAACACCATGAGTCACAATACTATGACTCCCAAGATCAACTATGTCTTTGATGCGGTGGTCGTTGCAAATTGCAATCAGTTTACATATCCATTATAAATCATCCAAAATCTTAAATTGATGAAGGATAGTATCAATTCTTATCACATTAAGTTCAACCCAATCATTTTTTTCGAGTTCTATATATTAAGTCTCTTAAAAAATAAATTTAAAAAGAAAAAAATAAAAACCAGGAGTAAGGAAGAGAAAGAGACTGAATAGAGAGAAAAACTTGAGAGAGAGAAAGAAAGTTGAAAATGTGGTGTAAAGAGAGAAAAATAGACATGAGAAAATTAAGAGTCTTTTTTAAGATGTTTTTAAATGATAATTTGACCTTAAATGGCATAAAAGTAATTTTACACAAACAAAAAGAGAGAAGAGAGGGGGAACTGTTCATAACTGTTTACCTTTTCGGCCAAAACGTCGCCGTTTTGGTCGGGAAAACGGGAGAACAGTGAGCGCTCCGCGCCCCTCAATCTTGGTTGTGCCGATAGTTTTCACAATAAACCAATCCATGACCGGCTGTCCATAGCGAGCAAGCGTTACCACTCCGCGCCCCTCAACCCACTCTGGTTTGGTTGACCCACCTCGCAACACTTCTTATCCGGCGTCGCCCCACAAAAGCTGTGAAAATCGCCTCCGCCCCAGCCCCCCAAATTAGGGTTTTTGAGCTACAAAAGCCATAGCGTAAAGCAGTGACAATGGCGGATTCGATTTGCCGAGCACTGCGAGACGGCGCGTTAGAGGGAGAACACGCGCCCGCTCTCACAATTAAGGACAACATCGCTTCGCCCTTTGGGTTCGACGTGTTCTCTCAAGTTCTCTCTCAGCTCTCCTCCAACATTTTGGCGGGAAAATCACAGTCACGGTCGATTCACTTTTCTAAATTCCTTACTTTGATATTTTTAAGTCTTCTTCGATTTTTCAGTTGTTAATATGTACTTCCTTCTTTTTTCTTTCAATTGCAGAGGTCTCGTACTTGTTGCGTTTCATCGAAGTCCGTCGTTTTATGTGGACTTGTTGAAGAGAAAAGGCGTAGATATTTCTTCGTCTCATAAATGGTAACGAGACTCTTCTCTGCATTTACATTTTTTTCCACTGTTCTGTTGATTAGAAAATTGAGAGGGAAAACAATATGGAATGTAATTTCTGCCTTGTTACGTGTATTATTTCGATCTTAGAAATTTGATATTGAAAATGTACTTTTCAATTGATATCTCATTATTTTAACTTTTTTTTTTTTTTTTTTTTTTTTTGAAAAAAAAACTGAAATTGGCACTTCTTTGTAATGAAACCTGTACAGGATTCAGATTTTGGATTGTTACTCAGATCCTCTCGGTTGGAAAGATGGTTTTTCTCTTGAAACTTCCAATGTAGCTAGTTCTTGTAAGAATGTGAAGGATGTGCATAAGTTGTTATCGACGATAATCGAACTTGGTCAAGGTAGTTCTTTACTGTTATTATGGTTGATATACAGCTGAATTTTTTTTTTTTCCTTTAAAATTGATTCAGCTGAACGTACTAGTAATCGTTTTCAATTTTTTTTTCTTATAATTGTAGGATTGGTTGGGCAAGGAAAAGTTCGTTTTTCTGCCGCAATAGACTCGGTAATTTGCAGCCTCTTATTGTGACTGTATATAAGTTATGTGTATTGAAAGGGCTTCATGTACGTTTGTGGTCAGGCAAAGAAAAGGAAAATACTTTTTGGGGTTGGGAGGAATGTTTGAGTTAGCCCACATGCAACAAGTGTTTTTCTTTGGTAATTGTTGGAGTTTTAATCTTCTATCTGAAATTGGATAGTACAATATGTTTCTTTCTCATTTGGTCTGCTTCATTGTGATGTGTGGAAACTTCCTGACGAGTTTAAAGGCATATACCAGAATTTAACTGTGATTTATCTGCCACTTCCTACAAATGGCTAATGATGTACGAAAATATCTTAGGAATGGGTTCATTTTCTCCCAAGAAAAAGCTTATGTCAGCTCATGTTTTGTTCCTTGATGGAAATTTATTTAATAGGCCACATTCTTTTATTGGAACCATGTGCTAGAATTTCTCATTAATTGATTATAAGTTTAAGAAAGAACCTAGACTCGCTAATGGTTAGGATTAATCAGATATTGATATATAATAGAATAGGTCACAGAGTACGGTATGGCATTTTGATTACAGAATACAGTATGACATTTTCAGATTGGAGTCAGCATGTGTAGTGACAAGCATCAATGGTTCCTATAGTTTTACTCTAATTTCTGTAACACATTGCTCTTTAACTTAGCAATGCAAGGTAAGTAAGATCAGTTGTGGATGCCTTGCTTCTGATTCATATTCATCACCTGCCTTTCCCAAGGAATTAAAATATGATTATTTTCTCAATTATGCGTAGTCAGTATTCTTGAAATGTGGTGTCATGAATGCAAAATTCAATCTCAATAGATGGCGTTGCTAACCTTGAGGAAGAAAAAGAAAAGAAGTGTTTTATCTTTACTAACCTATAATATCTACCTGATATTCACTAATCAGGATTGTCACTTCAAAACTGCCAATACCTCAAAATTTTGTGTAGCAGTAATTTTGAATTGATTAGACTCTTTCTGCGTTGAGTATTTAATTTCTATTATTCATTTCCATTTAATTGTTGCATGCTTGTATAGCTTTAAAAGTTTCGGTGACTAAAAAAAATCATGTGTGTGTGTGTGTGTGTGTGTGTGTGTGTATATATATATCAGCTGGAGTCCTGGACTAGATACTACTATGTTAAACATTAATTTTGCAAAATGTTTTTGTTTGTATCTCCATGTGTGTGCGTATAATATTTATGCTGGTTTCTCCCTTTATGGCCAGTTGTTATTTATTTAATAATTGTTCATCTTGCCACCTTTTTGTAAATTGTTTTCATACAAATTCCAGGTAAGTGAAATGGTAAGACATGCGTCGGTGTCATCAGTTTCAGGCCTATTGAGCAACCTTCGTAGCCATGGTATATACTCTTGATTCATGTTCCAACTGCAGTGATGTCGAATATTTTCTTCACAATTTTTTATGTTGTCTTAGGGAAAATTGCATTGACAGCCCTGGCAGTTATTAATTAATCACTGAAACTTCCTGACTGAACTTAAATATAATTACAATGTGATAAAATCTACACACACACACACACACATATATATACACACGCACACAGACAGACATACACATATAAACTGAAATGATGAAAATGTCCTGATGAGGTAGAAGATGGAAAGATATAGAGAGTAGAATTCAACCTGTGCATATGTTATTGGCACTATAGCCTGATCTACAACCCTTGCTGACATTTCAGGTGATGTATTATGACATTGGTGTTTTCGCATAAATTACATAAATTGACGGTTCAGTAGATATATACAGACAACCATTTGTAAATGCAGCGTCATCTTTGTGGTTACAGATCAGGTTTCAAGTATCTTTTGGCTGTTACATTCAGATCTTCATGAAGACAGGGTCACTGCTGCCTTCGAGTACCTCTCCACCATGGTGGCCAGTGTAGAACCGTTAAATCGGTTTGGAAATGGAAAGAGGAGTAATATGAATACATTTCCTTTGCTTGAACAAAGTTTTGCTAAAGGGAAGTTTCATGTCCGATTCAAGCGTAGAAATGGACGAGTCCGAGTGGCGGTGATCTCTCTCTTCCTTTCTCTATCTCTGGTTCCCTATATGTGTGTGTGCATATTGTGTCGTGTGTTTATTTTAGACACACACACACACACTAACATAATTATTTACTAAGTTGTTAGCTGATCTGCTCTAATGTCCTTTTAATATTGAATTCAGTGTGAAGAGTTTCGTGTAGAGCAGTCAGGTGTTAACTTTACATCCGTTTCATCTGAAAATGGAATGATAAATGAAGGCCTTATTCCGAAGGTCAGTTGTTCTTATCTTAATTGGAGTCTTTTTCCCCACTCTGTTCATCTCTCTTGTGGACGGTAGTTTCTTAATTGGAACTAGAAGTCCTTATTTGACTGATTACTTTCATGTTAACATTATAGGGCATCATTATGAGTTATCTGGAATCTGAGTAGAATGAGATGTAATACATTGTTATAAATACAGCTAATTTTTATGCAGGCAACGAGTTGCATTAGTACGTAAATAGAACTGCACTTGCACGCACAAAGAAATGCGCCTTCCTGATTTACATTGATTGGCTCAGGCATTAGAAATTTAGATGTAAAATAATTACATTTTTCTATAAATTTTGCTTTTCTCATTGTACATAATAAAGAAGAAGAGATGATCTTTTCTACAGGTCCAGTTTAATCTTCAGCTCTCAGAGAAGGAGCGAATTGACAGGGCTAATGTTGTCCTTCCATTCGAACATCAAGGTAAACCAAGAATGGCATCTTTTACCATTGCTTTGTTTTGGTTCTTTGTCTGTTGAATAAGCTTTTGGGTTTTTTTTTCTTCCCCCTCTTATGTTGAAGATTGGAAATTAGTTTAGTTTCTCTCTTTACCTGGTCTTTATTATGCTCATGTTTTATTTTTATTATTATTATTATTATTAGTATTGTTTTTTTGAACTTGTAGGGAATGGTAAACCTATAGAAATCTATGATGGTCGAAGATCTCTTATGGATACAAAAAATGAGATGACATCTGTTTCAACCGGGAAATCAGAAACGAATGATTCTAGCAAAGGCGAGATAATATATTTCCGTGATTCAGAAGATGAGATGCCAGATTCTGATGAGGACCCAGATGATGATTTGGATATATAATTTTGTTTGCGTTGTCACTAGTCACTGGAAATTGTTAATCTCTTTATTACCTTTATTTTAGAAATTGCCAGTGAGTTTTTTGAGTTCACCTTCTAAGTGAATTATCTCGCTGTAAACTATGTGATATAGAAGGTATATAAAGCATCATCTAGGATGTTAAAAGTTACTGTGAATTACTAGTGGCAGTAGTCGCTCTTTACTATGAATTGCCTTGGAAATTATTTCTTGCTGTTATCCATCCTAGGGCAGATGTTACCAAAGCTATGGACCGATTAATGGAGATTGGCGAAAGCTTGGAATTGATTGCAGGGCTTGATGGTACATCAATTGCTTGTTGAAGTTGATTTCGATAATAATACAGAAGTTGATTGAAGCCTCAGTTGTATCTTTTCCTTAAGGAATTATGGGCACGTTTAGAATTCCTTTTAAAATAATTTTATTTTTTTGTATAAAAATAAAAATATTTTCAATTTCAGACAGAAATTATTTTTAAAAATGCGTTTGATAATTGTATTAAGAGATTATTTTTAATATAAAAAAATCCATTAATATCTCTGTCTTTTTATTTATGTTCGAGAGAGGAGAAAATAAAAATAAAAAATGAAAAATGATTAAAAATTATTTTTCATTTCTCTCTTATTTTATACTAAATTAGAAAATCATTTTCATTTTTATTTTTTATTTTTATTGTGACAAACGCAGTTTTGTAAAATATTTTTATTTTTTTTTTCTTAAAAAATTTAAAAAATAAAAACAGAATTAATTCTAAACATGGCTTATACTTCATGGTAGACACCTGCATATTTTAAGATAAAGACTGAAAGTTGGATCTTTATTTTTGGTACACTATTATTTTTTTTTAATTTCATTTGAGTTTAATGATGGAAACTGGTTATTCGTGGTGTCATGTTTTATAGGAGCAGCTATATGTATGAATTAGTGTTTGTAATGCCTTTTCATATTTTGAATTATATATATCCATTTAAAAAAAAAAAAAAAAAATCATTCAAGTCAATCCTCCCTTCAAGGTTTTCAATTGCACAATCAAGTACTCGGGCGTTTTGCCTTGATGAGGTGAGACGTAAGACTCAAAATAAAATTATAAAAATAATTCGAGCAGTTGAAAATAAAATTTATAAATCGTAATGTAGAAATTATAGAAAGTCACATCATCACTTGACAAAAAGCAAGCTAGTATAAAATAATTCTAGCAAAAAAAAAAAAAAAAAAGTGAAATAAACTAGTCTCATAAGTGATACTAGACTAGAAAATAAAAATAAAAAATTTAGAATACTAATAGTTAATTTAAGATTGTGTGTTTTGCGCCCCATAATAATGATAGAACATTGGTCGATTAAAAATACAACTCCTTATAATCTTTAGAAATATTATTAAGAAAAATAAGACAAATATTCAAGAGAGTATAATCTCGACTTTTATCTCTTATTATTAATTAATATTTTTTTAAATAATTAATTAGTTAAAAAGTATTTATTAATAGTCAATAATATAAATATCAAGATCAATATAGGGTAATTTTAACAATTTTCTCAGCTTATTATCTTTGAAAGACTATCGCGCCTAGCATTTAAAAACATTACATACTTAATAATCTGGTGGTATCTATTTGGTATAGTAGTTTTTTTTTTTTTTTTTTTTTTATGAGTAACATACTTTAGTAGTTTTTCTGGTATCGTTTTTTCGTTTTTTTTTTTTTTTTTTTCTTTTTGTTTGGTATCTGTATGGTATCTCCCTTTTGTAGAAGTTTGGTATAACAGTGGTTTACTTATGGTAAACTAGAATATTTTGCTCTCTTGTCTCTCATGAAAGCAACTGACCGCCGACGACGCAAGCTCAGCGCTACAAAAGCTCAACTTTGTATAAACATCGAGTGCATCAGTCGGCCTTGCTCGCACACAAGCCAAGGCCATGGATTAGTTGTTTAGATTGAGCACTAATCGGTACCGGATTTTAGTTTGATACATTTTTTTTTAAATGAATAATTAATTAATTTCAAAGTAATTGTAATCAAACCTACAATATAGCAAAGTGCTTTATCGTTTTCTCCGTCGGAGAATAAAATGTTTAGATATGAATGCTTTTGAGAAAGAAATAATATCAGTGCGACAGTTAAAGAAACATATTTACTGGGGTTATATTTGGAAAAAAAAATTTAAAAGAAAAAATATTTAGGACCTTAGGTAGATATTTGAGAACATTTATTTTATTATTATTTTCACAAATGCACTTTGAAGTATGTACTCTTTTTTAAAGTAGTCCTTAATTTTTCAAAACCGTTCAAAATACTTCTTGATGTATTGAAAATCGTTCAAAATACTCTCTCCATCCATTTCTGTTTATATGTCAAACGAATTTGCATACGTGGTATGCTATTGGGGCATATTGAAAAACATCAAGGGATACATTAAAAATTAACTAATAAGTCGGGGATTTATGAAATGAATCCTTAAATGTAAAAAATAATTATTAAAAAATTAATGTGGTTGTTACATATTTCTCAAATATAATTAATAAAAAAATTCAATTATAAACTCTCATTACATTAAAATTAAGATGTTTTCTTGAAGTATGTACTCTCTTTTAAAGTGGTCCTTAATTTTTCAAACCGTTCAAAATACTCTTTAATATATAAAAAATTATTTAAAATGTTCTCTCCATCTATTTCTATTTATATGTCAAACGAATTTGCATACTTAGTATGCTGTTGGGAGCATATTAAAAAACATCAGGAGATACATTGAAAATTAGCTAATAAGTTCGGAATTTATGAAATGAATCATTAAAATGTAAAAAATAATTATTAAAAAAATTAATGTGGTTATTACATATTATTGAATGTAGTTTTTAGTAAAAGAATTGTTTTAAAAAAAAAAAAAAAAAAAGCAAACCGAGATAAAAATCAAAATACATTGTGAAACGATTAAACTGTAGAATAGCATTTAAAAAAAAAAAAAAAAAAAAAAAAAAAATAAAAAAAGTAAACATTAAAAAAAAAAAAAAAAAAAAAAAGAAATTAAGCATTAGAAAAAGTAAATAAACTAAAAAGATAAAAAAAATGAGGCTGACATGTGGTGAAAAGAGCACACTTAAAATCCTCTTTTGACTTTTTAAATATGTGTAGATAGATACAGATATGTAGTTAACATTCACACAGTTTTTTTAGATTACATTCTAAATTTAATATAACTTTCAACACATGAACTGTTACAAAAGAAGAATATTTTGTATTTTATATGAATTGAACTCAATTTTAACATGGGCATGACTTTGTCAACGCATACTTTTCTTTCGATACTAATTGGTTATTTGAATTTTTCTTAACATATTAATTATATACTGCCAGTTTTCCACGGCAATTTAAGTTTTGGGTTCTTGTTCCAATCACTGAAGTTGAAAATAAAAATATATATATATATATATATATATATATACTCGTTTTTGAAAAACCTAACCTTCTTTTAAAACTACAAGAATCCATCAACATCAAAATCAGCATACAGGAAAATGGAGATCAATTGTAGAAATAGTCAAAATACATCCCAACAGTTTAAACACTTTCCGACCTCCACAAGAATCAAACACATCAATACAAATGTTCCTATACAAGCATTATAATCTGAAAAATGTAACCCTCAATGAAAAGGGTTAAAAAAATAATGAAGGCATGACCTTCTTCAGTATCAATTAAATCAGGCTGCAAAAATTGAAAATAAAGACGATGCCAAGTGCTTGTAGTCTCTGCAAAGTCTCTGCAATAAGAAAGAGAATATGAACTGAAGCTTCCAAAAACCCCTTAAGATAGATGAGAACAACAGAGAAATTTAGAATATTTGGTAAAAAGGCTGTAACTTCGGAGCAGAATTAAATAATCCAGTCTAGATATAAGAACTAAGCCATTTAAGCAAGATATTCTTCTATCCTAAAAAGCAACACTAAACCTCCAAATTCTAGGAAAATTACATTGCATAGTTTGCTTTCGGTTTTCTAATTTCTATTGTGCAGATGAGTCTCTGAGTTGAAGCAACAGTCTAAATCAGATATCCTTTCACACACACACACACACACACATATATATATACACACAATTTCTTTGGGACTCAAGATCAGCCAATAGCTTCTTGTAAAATTTTGATCGTTTTTCAACATATTTATAGATATTAAAATTTCATTTTCAGCCATGGAAAACATCTATTATTAACTACCAAAAGAGACAAGTGCTCTTTCTCCAAAGTATGCCACGTGGCAGTCCCTCCCCGTTCCTCTTTTCCACTTTTTTATCTTTTTTTTATTTTTAAAATGTTTTGTTTTGTTTGTTTTTTGTTTTTAAATTTTTTAAATGATTTTTTGCAGTTTAACTTTTTGTGTTTTGACACGGGACTAAACTTACAAAGTTGTTCTCCATGTGTATAGCAAGTGGCTCAACTAGTTATTTCAAAAAATGATATACTAAAAGTAAAAGGGAAAATCAAAGATGGACTCTCGAGTATAAATTCAGGGTATCTACAGCGTAACTAACACAGCTTTAAACAAAAAGCATGATCATTTCAGAATCAAGTAGAATGTTATGAACAAATGAATAAATAAATAATAAAGTAACATTGTCCTTTTTTTTTTTTGACAATTACACAAGTACCACAAAAGGAGTTTCACATTCTTAAAGATGAAACAGTGCCTATAAATGCAATAAGATTTGGTCTCATCAGAAATAGATAGATTAAAACAATTGCAGACAGTACAGAGAAGTGGACTTACCTCATGATAAGATGACAAGTCCAAGATACATAGATCCACAAAGAAAGATGAATGATATCATTCCCCTGCAAGAGTAGTTTGCTTAAATAATTAAGAAAACCTTCAAGAAGACAGATTAAAACACATAACGTTTTGTATATTCAAAACGAACATGCTGCTTTATAGTTTCTATGCATGAAATTTTCCTAACAAAAACTTGTGTCTTGTGTCAATGCTGAAACCTCACCAGATGACTCCCCATGCTGTTCCATTACAAGGGCAGGGGCAAACTTCGGCAAACTTCTCAGCGTCACTGGAGTTGACTCTTCGAGATATTAAATCATCATAGATATCTGCGTTTTGTAATTTAAAATCATAACCGCATGACTATAATGAAAAAAGTTGAGATGAGACAGAAGATTCATTGCAATTTGCACATACCATATACTGAAAACAAACTGTTCATCACACCTGCAATTCACCAAACCAAATATAAAGCAATTTTCACTCCCGTCCATCCAAGATATGCAATTTTTGATCCAGAATGAGAAAGAACTTTTGCCCCAGAAATGATACGACAGGATAGAAATGTACCAATAAAGAGAATGACATAGCGAAGAATGCGGACAGTTGTTTTTTCTTGCAAAACCCAAACGATAGCAATGAAAATAATGAATCCTGAGAGATTCAATAAGTAAACATGAAAAATTAGCAAGAAATCACGTCAATATATAAAACTAAAACATTTTAACAACTTCAGAAAGATACTTACCAATACAGAGTCCTCGAAGCGTCCACTGTTGAAAAGAGAGTATGTCATGAATAAGATAGAAAAAGTATAAAAGTATAAGATATATTTGTGGAGACAACAACCAGTAATATGTACACATTTGGCAATACTGTAACACAACCAACAGCATTACTAGTTATCACATTAAATAACAATCTTACATTTTTTGCAATAAAGAGCACAATGAGAAGTGCAATAACAAAACACCCAGCAGCAATTCTCGCAGTTATGAGGTTTGTTGATGCAAGTATCAAAGCCATTCCCCAGAATGATGAACCAAGATCTAGGTTTCAAGAGAAGTCGCACAAAAGATAAACACCTGAAAATAGGAGTTTCAGAAATAAACTATAAAGGGAGAAAAGTGTTTTTACATCCTGCAGGCAAGATCAACCAATATACGCCACCGCGTGTTTGCGTGACTCCACCCTCATTTGCATGAACCTGAATTCCCTCTACCTACAAACCAAATTAGGTTAAAAGATATACAACCGAGTCCAACAATCAGGTACATGAAGGTGAAACGGTATGACAGCTTCAGAATTTTAAATGTACATTGACTTTGAAAGCCAAAACCACCAACATTTACCCTAGAAGTGTGAGGTTATCTTTTCATATCAGTTAATTCAATGAAAAACAGAAAAATGAACTTCATAATCATAGGAAGAGCACAAAAATTTAACTGATAAATTCTTGGTTGTTGACTGTTTGAAAAAAGCACTATTTCCTGAATCAAAAACTAAGAAAACGATACAAGTTGACAGAGTTCAAGAGCTCTGCCCCTCTCCCAGCTCTCAGCTCAGCCGAGACCCAATTTTAATTCCTCCAAGCTAATCTGTATACCCCAACTAAACTTCTAAGTCCTAAGCCTATCAATCAAGTTTACTGATAGCACAGAACAGATTTTAACAAACAGGTACTAAATAACTACTTTAAGAAAAACTACCCGAAGCCTATCAATCATTCGTGTATTTTTGTAGACAGTTAGAAGAAATATGTTATCATTGAAGCGCAAAATGATGGAAAAGGGAAAGAGCTTGTCTTCTTACCTGACCACACGTGAGTTTGCAAGCAATTGCATGACTTGCTTCATGCAGAAACACCGTGATGAGTTTAAAGGGTGTGAGTAGCACTGTCCTCCACAGCTTTAAAAAATCAGAAACAAACTTTACATCAAAAGGACAAATTGGACCCATAAAACAAAAGGATAGCAAAATTATCAGCGAGACTCATACAAGTATCTAACTTGGTACCCATAATGAATAGAAATCATTCAGTGTTTTTTTTTTTAGTTTTTTGTCTCAATATTATGATGAAGTTAATCTCAGCCTAATCAAATGTACTTTTTAAGCCATTTCATTGTCATTTTTGTACATCTTTTGAATTAGATCAATGTTTATCATGTTAAGTTTTGGAACCTAATTATTGTCCAACGATCATTGCCTTTTGCAGAGACAACACCCAAACTGACTTTGTAAATATGGTTGCACTAGATTCTCTTATGCAAAGGGGGCATCGATTTTAGGGTAAATTAGAGAGAGGTTAGAGAAAAACCACAACAAATATGAGAGGTATGCAATGTTCTCTCGTAAACTTCTCCTTCATCATAGTGAATTATGTCAACAGCTGTAAAGTGGACGTAACTCTCCCGTTGAGGGTGAATCACTATAAATCTTATATGTTATTGTTTGTTTTTTTTTTTTTTTCTGCGATTTTATTGCTTTAGTTAATATAGAATTGGGTCGTCTAATGTATCATTTATCCCTTAAGTAGAGGATTGCCTCATTTGTGCCTTGTTACAAACTGTATCCCTCAAGCTTAGTTGTAAAACAGTCATTAATCACAAAACATGTCCAGTATGAGTTACCTTACTAGTTTCTAACGAAAAAATTCTCCTATCAGAACTTCAAATTCCTTTTGTCCACAAAAAAAAAAAAAAAAAAAAAAAAAAAAAACAAAAAACAAAAACAAAAATAAAGCAGCTTGTGTCAGCATTGTTTTCTCAATAGCTAATTTGTATAAAAGGATGTTCCCATAATTACAATGCTGAAATTTTTTAGTAGTAAAGTACTAATTGTGATAGAAAAGGAAGTTCTATAGATGTAACTCTATTCCCAAGTCTTTTTTTTTTTCTATTTCTTGTTTACGTTGAAATCCCTCTTCCTAAGTCTAAGTCTACTACGTAGCATCATCATTTAACAAAGATAATTAGCACGAATTAAACAAAGTCTTCGGTACCCAAAAAAAAAAAAAAAAAAAAAAAAAAAAAAAAAAAAAAAAAAAAAGCTCAAGAAGAAACCGATCTTCGAATACAAAGCACACAAAACATGGAGAAACAAAATGAATGTCCTGTGAGAATATTACTAACAAAAATATAGGAGCAATTTATATCAAGGGCAAGTTCCTAGTTTAAGCCCAACCCAGTAATTTGGCATAGTTGACAAAAAAAAAAAAAAAAAAAAAGCAAAACAGAAGACCAAAATTTTTATAATTTTGTCTTCTGCGCAATCAAAAGGTCCAAAGAAACAAAGGAGACGTACCACGAGGATTACAACGGTGAAGACTCCAATAGTCGCCAAGAAAACGACCTGGTCGTGCTGGCAACAGCTCGTCAGCTCCCAGTTCGGCATTCTCTTAGTTTAACGCAGCCAACCCTGCAATTTCTGAGATACCCAGAAATCACGAGAAAGAAAAAGGTCGGATTTGAAGTTCAAATTACTAGGATGCGAAGAAAGTGCAAGAGACAGACGGAATCTACTCAAAAAGGTAGTTGTGGTTGGTCTTCTTCTATTTTCTAGTTTATTTTCACGATTTTGTTAATCGTTACGTGCATATTTGAAAAGTCCAATATACGCAATTGCTAAGAAACTGTCAAAGTAGTGAATTATCCTTTAACTAAATACAACTTTTATTTTTGGGCATTTTCAAATTTAAAAAATTTCCCATGTTTTTCATAAAGGCTTTTCTTTTTACAGATACCCCTGAATTTTTTAAATTTGACAATTTAGTCTTTTTTTAACAGTTGACCCCTTTAATTTTTAAATCTTTGTAATTAAGCCCAATAAAAAATGTCGCATGTTTTTTTAACGATTCTGATCATGTGATGCGCATGTAAGCATTTATAAAGAGTAATAAAAGTCATTTTTCATCTTATTTATTCGATTCAAGGTCATTTAATATGTCTAAAATACAATCAGTTGTAATAAATAACTCTTAGTTTCTAAAGGTTACTACCCTCAACAGACTTTCTAAAAGTGAGAAATAACTTTTATTACTTTAAGAGATACTCATATGCGCTTTATGTGATTAGAATCATAAAAATAAAAAAAAAAAACAAACGTTATTTTTGAATAGACCTTAATTGTAAAAAATTTTGAGTTGAAGGGATCAATTGCTAAGAAAAAAAAAAAGAATAAAAACGAAATACCAAATTCCAAAAATTCAGAGGGTATTCGTATAAAAAAAGCCTTATGTTTACCTAAATGCAATTTTTATTTTTGAATTTTTTGAAATCTAAAAGATATTCACTGTGTTTTTCAAATTAAACAAAAGGTATCTTTCTTTTAATGTTTCTAATTTAATTTTTCTAAATGGCCAAATTATCATTAGATATCTCATATAGTACTATCTGATTTTGTGTTGGTTTATTATGCACTATGTTAATAAATTCTTTTCAAAAGATTTCAAAATGTAATGCAATATAGTGTATAGTAAACCAATTTGTTGGAATTTTCTATTACTACTAGCGTAAAAAAAAAAAAAAAAAAATACTCTTTTTCTTAAGAAAAGAAATTCACTTTCTTCTTAAAATGAAAAAGAAAAAAAAAAAACGAAAGAAAAGCAAAAGAAAAAACTTGTTCAACTTGATGTAAATTTTCTTTACATTACTGAAAATCTAATCTAAGAGAATCACTTCAAAAAAAAAAAAATTAAGACGCGTGTTTGGAAGTTGATATAGCTCAAGGTAAAATTAAATAGTTTATAAGATATTTAAGGATAATTTGGACATTTAAAAAAATAAACCAAAAAAAAATAAAAGAGGATATATTTTTCATTTGGTTTAAAAACGTATGGGATACATTTTAGATTTAAAAAAAAAAAAAAAAAAAAAATCTAAGAGTAAAAGTTGTATTTAAGTAAAACTGAATGGATATTTTTTAGATTTACTAAAGGTACAATGATGCAATATTTTCCAAAAAGCCCCATCATTTTCTTTTTCTTCTTCTTCTTTTTTTTTTTTTTTTTTTTTGAAGTTTTCGTATCTGTCTTTTACTCTTTTTTCAAATTTGCAACGTTGTTTGAAATTTCTTAATTTCATGTGATAGACCCCTTTTTCTTTTTTGGATTGTTAATTTTGTAATGTGCTCCGCTCATATTACTGTATCAGAGATACTTAAAGAGCTTATTGTTTATTAAATAATGAGAAATTTATTTATACAACCATTTAAGATTTTTGTATTTATTTTAACAAGAAATACATGTAAAGATAGCAATTGACAATAAATTAAGTGGGGAGACATTTGAAAAGAATTATTTGAACCAACTAAAAAAAGAGGAACATATGCAAAAAAAGTTACCCTCATGAGAGTAAAGTGAGAAACAATATATTTAAAAAAAACACACAAAAAATTAAATGTAAAGAAATCAAAAAAAAAAAAAAAAAAAAAAGAGAAGTGAGTGGAGAGGCTGCCACGTAGAAAAGAGCTCACGTAAAAAGGCAAAGTATAGATAAAAATAAAAATAAAAAAAAGGCAATAGGTGAAAAAAACCAAGAAGAAAAATGAAAAAAATAAAGGTTAGAAAATGGAACAAGAAAAAAAAAAGAGAGAAGTAAAAAAAAAATAAAAAAAGAAATGCATGTAGCCTTCTTAGAAGCTAAGTCATTTACTCTTTTTAAGTATGTAATAGATAATAGAAATAGATTAGCACATGAGTATGTTTATTGACACTTTTTTTTCACACACATATTCTTAAATCATCCCATATTCTACTTGTAATATCTCTCTTAGAATTTCAAAAAGCTCTTACAACTAAAATCATCCTGAATTTTATTTTTTACACACACATTCTTAAAATCTTGATTGTCTTGTTAATTCAACCACATATTTTGCTATGTTCTTTTTAACATTTCTTCAAACACTCATATATAGACAATATTGTTTCCACATAAGGTAGGAGTCTAAGGGTACATTTATTTCACAACTTAAGTTAGGAAATTGAGTTGTGCATGTCAAAAAAAAAATATTGTAGTAAAAAAATTAAATTTAAATTTTTATGAAAAAAAATATTTAATAATAGAACTTGACTTATGACTTGAGTTGTGAAATAGTCTCGTTCATTTCACCGATTGGAGTTTTCAGTTTTAAGTTTCTGCAGTAAAAAACTCTCAGAAAATGTTACATCTAACTTTTTTTGTTATAGTGAAAAGTTTTTAAAAAATATCACATCTCAACTCAAATTGAAAACTCAAATTCGTAAAGTGAACGAGGCTAAACAATGCCTAAAATTTCCTGCAGAAAGTGAGATAAAAACGTCGTTTGCAATCCATGAATCACTTTTCAATCCATTTCGTTTATGTTCTATTGCACCAAAATATTTTCACATGCTAGTAACAAGTTTTACTTAAAAAGGGATAAAGAAAAAGAAAAAGAAAAAGCAGAGACAAGGATCTACAAAGTACAAAGCATCGCACCAAATGCAGATGAAGTTCTCAAGAATACTCTTTTTTTTTTTATGGAAAAAATACTCATAATTTTTAGTTATGAGTGTTTTTTCTATGCTAGTCATTTTATTTTATGTTTTTAACTAAAATGATTAATCATTTGTTTGTTTTTTTTTTTCTCAACTCCAATTATTTGCTAAATAGTTAGTTATTTTAAAAAATACTTTCTGTACTTGCTAAATATAGTTAATATGGAGAGGCTAGCCATTTTATTTGTTTTTTATTGTTTTATTCTTTTCAACTGTAACAAATGCAAAAATTCTTTTGTAAATTCAATAAATTATTTATATTTTAAATTTAATAACTATTAAAATAATCTATATTTAGCTAAAATAAAAAGAATAGTTGAGTGACTCACTAAAAAATTACTAATTAAAATAGTTTTCTAGTCATTTTAACTAAAATTTAATTAAAATTTAGAGAGTTCCTTAAAAATGATCTAAGAATTTGAGGCAATATCTGCATTTAGCAACTCTCGTCCCTAATAATATATTTATTAATAAGTAATTTAAAAATATTAAAAAAGAGTATGTAAAAAATAAAGAAGTGGGTTTCAATAGACGCACCCTTAACATATATAGCAAATATAATATCTTGCAGTTGAAATGTCGCTCAAGTTTCACAAAATTTTATATACGACTAAATTCAATTGTATAATGACGTTGTTAACCTTAGTAAATATATTTGCTTTGCTTTTTCATTTTAGGGATATGAAGAAAAACGACCAATTTTATAGGCCTAATTAAAAAGTCTGTGCACAAGTATTTTAAAAAAAAAAAAAATTAAGTAGACGTTTAGTTTACAGATTTAGAATCATAATTCAAAATCATTCTCAGTTTATGTGTATTTTTTAAAAGAAAATACTGTAACGAGTCACGAATTATGATTCGAATCATGACACAAATCCTCATACCAAACACAATATAAATGGTTGTTCTTGCTTGCCAAGACTCAAAAAGACAAAAATAGCCTTCTCCCAAAACTAATAACCTAGATCATATTTCAAATCCTCTCTTCCAACCTATGGCAGTCACCAGAAAACCTAGGCCCTTGGCACACTTCTTGTCTCCCATTTTATTGTCTTCCCCGCTCTTCTCTCAGCACCCAGTTGTTACAATTGAAATTTTACTTAACGATAAGTATATGAGCTGACATTTAAATTAACGATTTATTATGTTAAGCTATGTTATTAGTAATGATTTATCTAGTGGTGTTACGGGTGACAATGATGTGATTCTTGATGTGTTCAAGAAGGTTCATGTAATTAATGATAAGTTTACGTTGAATTATAAATTTTGTGCTATAAGTTGTGATTTCGTATGTTGATTATTTGGTATATGGTGTTTCTAATGCGTATATGTATGATATGGTATGGTTTTATATGATTTATAAATGTTCATGTGTGAATGTTAAGGTCATTTAGAAGATAATGATGCGACGTTACATTTTGTGATGAAATTAATATAAAATTTTAGGGTTAATTACAAATATTATCTTCAACTATAACATGTAATATTCTATCTCTCCATCTTCAAAATGTAACGCCTATTCCCCAAACTATGAAATGTTAATAAAAATACTCATTCCATTAGTATTTCTGATAGAATCGATAAATGTCACATAAATATTAACTGTTGCTAAACAATTTGGTGCACAATTACTCTTCTACCCATGATTCTTAAATTTTATTTTTAAAAAATAAATTTTAATTTTAATTTTAATTTAATATGATAATAAATAAAATAAAACAATTAAATAAAATTTTTAATTTAACTCTTCTAATTAATTAATTAATTAAAAATTATGCAGAAAATTTTAATTTCTAATATTTTTCACGAATATGTAAGATTACCAAAACACCCCCCAATTTTGTAATATGAGGCACCAATATGTTAGAAAAGTGATAGAATTTTTTTAATGATTCATAAGTGATAGGAGCATTTTTGTTAATGATTCATAGTTCAAGAGAACAAGTGTTATGTTTTGAAGAAAGTAGGACAAAGTCTTATACAGGTCATAGTTTAAAAGAAATTTTTGTAATTAATCCAAAATTTTATATTGTAATGTCTTATTACATGTTATATTATAAGAAAAATTATTAAACTTATCCTTATAATACACGAGTCTAAATTTTTACTTTTTACCTTTAATTAATATCATTTTGACTAATATAATTATTTGACTAAAAAAATATAAGAATAAAATCAAAAAAGGACTCATGGAAAAAGGTATTTGACGTTTTCTTATATTATATTGTTGCATAATTCTAAAAAAGTATTTGTCTCATTTTTCTTATATTATATGAGGGGTTTTTTACTTATACCTTTTAGGCCCCCATCTCCAACCAAGGCATACAACATATATGATTTTAGGAAGTTTTGAACTTTTGAGCATGGGTTCAAACACACCATGAAATTCAACGTTTTCTTTTCAAACCATTCATCCATCGCATGATGTTACTTTCAACGCACCTTATGATCCTTAAAACGTTCGAACTAGGAAAACAATATCTCACATACAGTTATAGATCTTTGAGTTATCTTTTTAACGCTACTTGAATCGCTTAATTCCGATATTATAGTAAACAGTTGTTGCAAAAATACCACAGCTAGTCTATCCAAATCTAAGTTTCAGTTTTTAGCAAAAGTCTCCATTTTAACCAAAAAATTTTCCAATATTTTAAAACCGACTCATGCTATTTTCAGCCCTATTGTGCACGAATTTTCAAGCATGTTTGATAAAAGAGATCAAACCCCGATTTCAATGGTTCTGCTACTATATTTTTTCAATGAAAATTTAAATTTTAGTTCAAATTATTTGGTGTGAACTAATGGAACAAAACTGATCCTTAAGAGTCTAATTAAGGGAAATCAATCTTGATAACATTAGATATCATTATAAATAAGTGTTCAAAATTTGAGCCCATTTGGTTGATGTATTTAACCCTTAATTCTAATTTTGTTACAGTGCTTTATTTTCACAAAAAAAAAAAAAATTTGAATCAAAATAATTAAAAATGTAACTCTGGGTCGGGCCGTGCCTACTAAGGTCCACATGGACCATGGACCGGCCCGGCCTAACCCATGATTTTAGTGGGTTGTGCCGGCTTGGCCCAATATAAGAACACCTCTTTGTTAGCCCATCCTATGGGCCAATTTTTATGGGTCAGGCTTGATCGTGTCATAGACCAGGCTAGGCCGTGCCATGGGCTTGAAAATGGGCCAGCCCATTTACAAGTTAAGATGGTTGGCTTGGCCGATCATGGTCCAACCCATCTTAGCTTGCAATTTGTAATTTTTTTTATTTTAATATTTGAATTTCTAGACAAGTTAACAAATATAAAAGCATGAATAGTCCGTAAAAATATGAAATGAGATAGTTTATTTACAACTGTCTCATTAAAATCTTTTTAACAAAAACTTAGTGGAACAAAATCTTGATAAGAAAAAAAGAGTACAGTTAGAATAGTTGTACAAAAGATATTTACAAGATTAGTAAATATATATAATATATATAATTAGGTTAAAATGGGCCTGCGGTGGGTTGACCCTAGTGAGTGTATATGAGCCGGACTAAGTGGGCTTTTAATGGGCCGGCCCACGATGGGCCTAGTCAGACCCGGCACGTCCCAAGCCCAACCTAACCCATGAAATGCTAGCCCAACCCATCCCACCATTATTGATGGGTTGAGCCATGCCATGAACATTATCGGATCGTACCGGGCCAGCTTGATATTGTAGCAGGATGGGCCTAGGTCGGCCCATGCCCCGGCCCATAGTTGAATCTCTAAAAACAATTACCACCAATGGTTCTTTCACAAAGCTCTCACTAATAAATCAGAATCACTTACTTGAATACCCAAATCTAAACGGGCTCTAAGGCATTCAAACACTCATCCCTCTTCTATTTTCATGCATTCTCCCTTGTTCCCTTCATTCATTTTCTCTTCTCTATTTCTCCATTGACTTGAATGCCCAAATCAAACAGGCTCTAAGCTATTCAAACACTCATCCCTCTTCCATTTTCACACATTCTTCCTTGTTCTCTTTATTGATTTTCTCTCCTCCATTTCTCCACTGACTTGAATGCCCGAACCAAACGGGCTCTAAGCCATTCAAACATTCATCCCTCTTCTATTTTCACGCATTCTCCCTTGTTCTCTTCATTGATTTTCTCTTCTCCATTTCTCTTCTTTTCACATGCAAAATCAAACCGTCACCATTTTTCATTATTTTTTATTTGTTTGTCAACCTTGAAAATGAAATTGTGAGGGTACTTTATTATTTATTGAAGATTAAGGTCCTTCAGCTCCTAATTAAACCAGCGTTTCTCCAGCTACCAGCTGGTAGATGTCCCTTATTCTTATCTAGAAAATACACTAGACATATGACTGGTGTATATTGAAATAGCTTCAACGCCTAATGGCCCTGTAGAATATGATAATGATCATGTTAACAGATGATCAGGCATATATAGAAGAAACTACTTCATGACAACTTTTAGCTGGTCACTTAGTTAAATAAGTATACCGATTGATTTGGCACAACTGCAGAGTTAAAAGGATTTGTGTACGAGTTCAAAGTTTGCTACATAATATTTCCTTATGAAAAAGCAAGTTGCGTTTTACTACAAGATACCAATATATAATACGTGCAATTACTTATGAATCATGATCGGCAGTACTGTACTGGAGTCTGGCAGTTAGGCACTTGGGCTGGTAAGAATTCATACGGGGCTATTTTGTTCGCCTTAACAGCAACTTTTTTTTTTTTTTTTTTTGGGTAGAAAACTCCATTAATAGAAAACGTTTAACTTATATTCTGGTCATTTCATTAATTCAAATTTAAAATTTGAGTTTTATTATAATAAAATATTATAAAAACAGTCACATCTAACTTATTTGATACAATAAAAAACTCTTATGAAAAATCATATTTCAATTTAAATTAAAAATTTAAATTAGCGAAATAAACAAACTCTTAAATTATATTATTTTTACTGTTTAAACAACGATCATGACGTAAGTTTACAAGCTTACTTCAACCACATCCAAACTAGAGGCATTCTTTATCCAAAAAAAAAAATAAAAAAAAAAATATATAAATAAATAAATAAATATATATATATATATATATATATATATATATATATATATACACACACACACACACACACTAGAGGGATTTTTAACTTTTCAACTTTCAAGTACATATGCTATTTTTTTCAACTTCATGATCAAAGGAATAGGCATGAAGCCAAGTTATCAGAAATTCAGACGCGACACAGTCGTGCGGTCAGTCCATGCGTGGGGGCCAAGTATATTGTCAGTCTATAGCAGATGATATGGACTTCTCCATCAAGAAGTGTCTCCTGATTGTTGTTTCTATTGCCTTTGGAGCTTTTTTCTCGAATAATTGGCTTTGGTGCTCCCCCTTGCAGCCTTAATAGCTTCTACTATTGTCTTCTTCCTATTTGTTCATGTAATATTCTTCAAAATCTCCTTTGAAAAAGATAAGTCCTTAGAATTTGTAATAATTGAAATAAAACTGATCAGGGATATTTTGCTAATACAGTTTGGATCTTACAACCAATTATTAATAGAAATTTAATGATTGAATCCCTCATAATCTCAAGAAGTACTGTATATATATATATAAACGAGTTATATATAAAAGAGTTTTCAGTAATTACGTTTTTATCGATAGTTATTATTAATATAGTATATTAATAACGTTGCGTGACAAGAATTTATATCATTAATTATCATAAAATTTTTAAATTAACTATCTAATTTATTACAATTATTAAATTAATATTTTACGATTAAAATAATGATACTTATGAATAAATAAATATTAAAATAACTATTAAAATCATATATATATATATATATATATATGAGTTGAATCCTTATCCATGTATATAATTGATGGAAAACGTTTCTCCCTTCTAATAGTCAGCATCAAACACACAATCAACCCAATGGTTGCTTTTTCCATATGGGACACTTCTTGTCCATGTGAACATGTCTGAGTGACCTTTTTCGAGAACAAGAGCAAAGGGTACTATAGTGCATGCAATTTGTGCGCTGTACCCAAATTATCAGCCTTCATTTTTTCCCCGCATCTAAAATCATTAGGTTGAACATTTAGTTTATAAATTTATAATAATAATTTAAAATTATTTTCAGTTTACGTATATTTTTTATGAGAAAAAATATTATAATGAGCTACGAACAAAATTCAAACCATAATACGAATCCTCACTAAACATTAATCTTACATACGCAGTTAATTAATTCAAAAATTATTTAATGGGAGCACTAGATGAAAACAAAATTTTGAGTTGAATACTAGTCCAACAAAAAAAAAAAAAAAAAACTCTAGTATTACTTATTTATGATCGTGTTCAATGTTCTAATCATATTTAAGGACCATTAGAAAATCTTATTGTGATGCCCTCATCTTATTCATTTCCAAGCCACTTGAACAAATGTATTCATATTTTTTAAAACAATTGCATATACGTGAAAAATAAGCACTATTACATGAGATTGGCAATTGTTAATAGCTGTTGAAACTAATGTCAACAATAACATTCTAAATTGTTATTTTGAATTTATTGTTTCTACTCTATCTTTTTAACTTTGACCTTAATTCTGTATGACCTTTTGTCCATTTTAAAAAATAAATAGGCAGTAAAGGGTGAAACATAAAACATATGACGTAACATAATATGATTGTGTGTTAGACTGGATCGGAGAATATTAAACAGATAATAAAACATAGATGATATTGCTTTGCTTAGCTAATTAAAACGTGGGATGAGAACTCATGAGTGAAAGGATAGAAACGAGGCCAATTTATGGGGAGCCCCTGATCTGATATTTTAGTTTACAGCAATGCATGTTAAACTATACACTTAAAACTACTCCAAGATTAAAAAAAAAAAAAAAAAAAAAAAAAAAAAACAGCAACAACTCTAAGATTAACAAAAGTACGATAGTCACACTGGTTAGTAACATAGCAAGTTACGATCCATTAACTAATTTAACAATAGTGTGCTAGGTTTTATTGTATTTACGTTTAGCTCGTTAATTCAAATTGAGATATGATTTTATGTATGTAAGAACTTTTTACTGCACCAAAAAAGCTAGATGTGACTGTTTCTGAGAGTTTTTACGATAATAAAACTTGAATTCTAAACTTAAATCAGTTAAATAAACGGGACCTTAACTGTTTCTCACGTCCTAATATATAATTTCATGGCGGCTAATGTGATATGTAAGAGTCGCTAGGTCTGAGCGTATAAGCCCTTCTCATAAGAAGGCAGCAAGAGAAGTTGATAAGATCTCTATAGCAAAAGTGGAGATGAGTTTTGTGAATTATTGGTCCAATGTAGAATTAAAAGTATATGCTCCCACTAGTCACTGGTTGCTCCTTTTGGAGTTTGTTCACATGGCAAGTGGACAAAAACGAAAATTTGAGGAAAAGAAATTGAAAGAATAGAAAGGCTTTCTTCTTCTCCTTCTTTTCTTTTCTTTCTTTTACTTTTGTTTAATTAGTTAGGTTTTCTTTTCTTTCTTTTCTTTATGTCCTGGATTTTAGATAAGGGAGAGATATACAATGCATAATAGATTCTGAAATTTTGTCAAGTGGGAGTGGGACGTAACACAAAAAAAAAAAATAAAAAAATAAAAAATAAAAATAAATAAATAAAAATTCAGTGGACCAGATATTTATAGAATCATCCAAAATCTTATAAAACTTTGCACACTAGCTCTATTCATTTTACCGATTCAAATTTAAAATTCAAGTTTTATTACAGTAAAAAGCTCTTAGAAATAGTCACATTTAACTTTTTTACTATAATAAAAAACTCTCACATAAAATCACATCTGAACTCGAATTAAAAACTTGAATCAGTAAACTAAACATGCCCTAAAAATACATTATTGTGTTGTTTCTCTCCAAAAACCACATTGTCATGCTATCGTTCCGATCAATCACATCTACGTAATAATTCCTAATTAGGCATTTCATTTGGGTAGCAATATCTCCACTCGCCACAACTAATTAGTTTCAAACAGGTTGTATTGTTTTAAATATAACATGTTTAAAAACAAAACAAAATCTTTTCTATGAGTAGGTTTTTTAAAAAAAAAAAAAAAATAGAAAACAAGAACAGATCAAAACAATAGGAAAATGAAAGATAGAACATGGAATTATGAACATAAGAACATGTTCACCATATATATATATATATATATATATATATCTATATATATCTGCGCGCGCGCGCAAAATTTTCATGTGGTTTTGTTAGTTTTAGGAAAGGAAAAAAGAGCTACTTTTTTTTTGCTCTGAAGAGCAAATTGATGGTAAGACATCAAAAAAGATATAAGCTAAGAAGCATGTGTAAAATATATTAATGAACAAAAAGCTCCGCTTTATTTCATCCTAATAACTCAAAGAGTTCGTGCATGCATATGTACGAGTAGCTTTATCATATCATATATTAGAAGTCAATTGATTCTTCCTCTTTCATCGTCAAGGAAAGAACGGCTATGATGCATATCTGGCAAAGAGATAGTAAATATAACCGATAAAAAGTTTAGGCCTCGTTGAGTTCACAGATTCGAGTTTTCAATTCGAGTTGAGATGTGATTTTATGTGAGAATTTTTCACTGTAATAAAAAAAATTAAATATGACTTTTTATAAGAGTTTTTAACTGTAATAAAATTAAAATTAAAAACTTAAATTAGTAAAAATGAACCATGAACCAAACTTAATTTTTATTACATTACTTTTATATTTGCTTGATTAGTAGGAAGCAAGAAAGAAAGAGGAAAAGGGTAAACTGTGCTTTAGCCCCCCAACAGACAGTACCTTTGGCACATTGTCCCTGAACCTTTGTAAAATGCCTCGCAATGTCAACACAAACCTTTATTAGATGTCAGTATTTGGTATTCGACATGTGGCTTTTTGTTAGTACAGTTAAGCATCAAAACAGCAGGAGTTAAGGGCACCATGAGGACCCCCCCTAAGTTGAGCGATCCAAGCACTTGCGTTTGTCAAATCTCGCGGCTTGAAATGTGTAATTTTGTATGAAATTTTCATGGTAGGATACGTATGAAAAAATAGATGTGTTATTAGTAGTACTTTATTTTTAACCGTTAAAGATCGACACAGAGTTATATCATTATGTATACTTTTATTTTTTAACCGTTAAAAATTGACACAAAATTATGTCATTTTCTATACTTTTATTTTGATGTGATTTTAATCTAATACGATGTTTAGTGTTGAAAGCTCCGGTTTTTGTTACAGGTAATAATGTACCTAAAAGGTTCAACAATTGAAGAGAGATATATAAAGAAAGAATTGATCATTTTCTCATATATATATACATGTATAAATTAGGGAAGAATGGATAATTTTGATTTCCTGTTTAAGTTCTATATATAAGACAATGATCAACAGTATTATGTATTTGTTCATTGCTGTAGAAGTAGATTCTATAAATAAATAAATAAATAAAAACATTAATCTAATTTTCTACCGGATAAATAGTTGGACCATATTTGTAATTACCTTTCATGATTTCTTCTATCAAAATCAAAGTGTATGAAGTTATTTAAAAAAAAAAAAAAAAAAAAAAAAAAAAGCCAAAACATGTTTTTCACGACACAATTCGTACAATATTAGACAAATTGGTAGTAATGGGGCCTGGCCTGGTAGGCGGAAGCTAACCCAGGCCATACAGTGCCCTTTTTACTTTTTCCATTTCTCTGCCTAATCTTCTCTTTTTTACCGAACGGAGACCATCATAATAAAAACTCTGATCTTTTTCCTTCCAGTCCGTTTGCCTTTTTTCTCAATGGAAAGACCTTTTGGGACTAAACAGAACAGTAATAATGAGAAAGAGTCCAGGAAAAAGGAACTAATAATTATAGGGCCGTTAACTAATAATTATAGGACCGTTAAGTTCGTTAATTTAATTTTAATTTGAATTAAGATATAATTTTATGTGATAATTTTTTATTATAGTAAAAATTTTAAATGTCATTATTTTTAAGAGTTTTTTATTATAATAAAATTCAAATTTTAAATTTAAATTAATAAAATAAATGGGATCATAATTCATGCAAAGTTAATTTAAAACATGATTTTTCACCTGAGTTTTGGGAAGTAATTCAACAAAGTTAGAGCGACAAAACAGGCCCAGAAAACTTAAAAAGATGGTACTCAAACATTTTTTTTTTTCATTTTTATGTGTTGTTTAATTACGCGTGAAATTATTTTAGATTTTTTTTAAAAAAATTTAAGATAGAAGATTGAACTCTTCACTTTATAATGGAATCAAATATAAATTATAACTAGACTATGCCTGCAATCGCAAAATTATTTTGGATTTTGAATAGGGGAGCTAAAAATGAAGCATCATGCATATTTTAAAATTATGCTAAGAAACAAATCTCGAGTTGAAAAAATGTTTCCATTGGTTTTTTTCTTTTCTATATCTAAATTAAAAGGAAAAATCTATAGTATGATTAAAGTAAAAAAAAAAAAAGGACTCTAGATCCTCATAAATTTTAACAGTTCTTAACGCACGACATATCTTATATAATTACTAATCTTATAAAATTACTAATATAAGAAACTTGTAAAAAAAAAAATAAATAAATAAAACAATTGATTAAGAGGCCATATATATAATTCTAAATGTACTATTATTTTAGTTGTAAGATATTGATCTAACAGATGTAATAAATTGGATAATTGACCAGAAAAAATTTATAACAATTAATAAAATTAAATTTTTATTACGTCATGTCATCAAATTTTTATATTTACTGATAACCATCGATGAAAATATAACTATTGAAAACTATATATATATATATATATATATATATTGCGCTGAAGAGCACTAAAAGAACAGTACTCTATTTTTTATTTTCTGTTTTTGGAACCAGAGAAAAGTACTATTGTTGTTGTAACTTTTCCAATAGCAAAGGAAGGCTGTAAGATTAATTTTTATGGAACATACTTCACCATATAGATTTTAGAAGAATGCTTTCCATGAAAAAAAAAAAAAAAAAAAAAATATCTAGTACGCTTGGTGTATTGGCATGTTAAGTTTTTTTAATCGTTAGATTTGTGTATTTTTTAACTTTTACGTAATTTTATATAGATCTGACGGATAGAAAACTTGACCAACTGATATGTTAGCGTACGGGAGAAGCTTCCTCCAAAAAAATGCATGATTTTAGAAAAAGTACATATCTTTTTTCGTACTCTAAGGCATCGTTTATTTCGTTAGTTCGAATCACAATTTAAGTTTTTTCCTATAGTGTTTTTTTCTCATAAAAATTTAAATTTAATTTTTTGTGTAATGTTTTCTCTCACATAAATTCACTTTTTAACTTAAATTCTCAACTTAAATCAGAGAAACGAACAGACCACAAATGTATTTTCCTTTTTTGCTTGGAATTCACACCTCATTTGTAATGCAACCATCATATTCTGGAATTTTTATTTTTTATTTTATTGGGTAATATTGTTTCAGGCTTATATATAGTTGAATAAGTATAATAGAAATTGTATTAAATAGTATATTTTTGAAATTAAATTAAGTAAATAATAGATTTTAAAATATTTGAAGTAAATAGTAGTAAAGAGATTTTTTTATCTAGGATTTAGGTGGTAAAAACATTTTTAACTATGTAAATTTTCTTTTTATGACTGAATATATATAGTAAAAAGATTCTTTACTACGTAAATTTAATTTACTGTTATTTACTTTAAATATTTTCAAAATTTATTATTTACTTTAATTATTTATTATTTACTTCATTCTCCCAAATATAGTAGATCATGAGTTCAGAAACTTAATGCCATAAAAAGAGTTTAGCTGAGGGTTCAATTATGAAGGGCTAGGTTTTATGTCAACCATCATTTCCTGAAGCGTTAATTAGAAGTAAGATATATTTAAGAGTTCTATTAAATCAGTATCTTACCTATCCTTCATCATATATATATGTAGAAACTATGAACTTGCAACTTATTTGATGCTCAGGTATAATTAATATGCATTTTTTTTTTTTTTTTTAAGGTAAATGTACTTCAAATTAACATATATAATCACTAATGTTGACTCGAATGCTCATTATAAGAACACTTAACCTCAATCATTAATCGGTTATCACTAATAAATTCTAATGAAACGTTAAAGGTGATACAAGATACACTAAGTTGTAACAATAAAAAGCTAAAAGGCATGTAGACAATCGAGCGCACGTAAAGTTCTTTAAACGACTCCTCTATAATTCATGAATAACTTTGATTGAGCGAGACTAAGGACATGTAAACCAAAGTTCACTCACAAAATCATCAAGAACAAACTCAAGCAGATTGAATAAAAAAAAAAAAAACAAAAGATAGAAAAATGACATCCATTATTACAAACTTGAAACAAAAGCAAAACATCAAAACAGAACTTTAAAGGCAAAAAACACATCATTGTTCATCAGCACGACTATCTATCCAAAAGGAGATAAAAACAGGGTGTGTTTAGTTAGTGTATTCATATCATGATTTAAATTATAGTTCGTGATTTGTTATAATATTTTTTTCATAAAAATACACGTAAATTAAAAATAATTTTAAATTATGATTCTAAATTGATGAACTAAACGTCTATTAACAACATAATAAAAACAACTAAACACAAGGCGACCCACGCAACCTAAACATAGATATGGACAGAGCCGAAAACATCATCGATGAAGCACCGTGGAATAGTATTTGATAAATTCGTGATCAATAAATGGCAATAGTATTTAATTTTAACAGTGTAATTGTAATTAGGGATATCAGTACTAATTAATTCTCAACTGTCCACGCAATTATATACCTCGGAGTGAATGATGCAGGAATTATTAGCTCTACAAAGTATGCACTCCTTTCCTTCACAGCCTGTTTCAGAAGGAAAAGTCTATAGGATGCTCCAAAAAAAGGACTCTAGATCCTCATAAATTTTAACCGTTTGATTTTCATCATTCCATAATAAACTTGCATTGTTTTTTTATATATAATTCCAATATGATTTGACAGTTCTTAACGCACAACATATCTTATATAATTACTAATCTTATAAAATTACTAATATAAGAAACTTGTAAAATAAATAAAACAATTGATTAAGAGGCTATATATATATATATATATAATTTTAAAGGTATTATTATTTTAATCGTAAAATATTAATTCAACTGTTATAATAAATTTAATAGTTGATTAGAAAAAAATTATGATAATTAATGAAATTATATTTTATTATGTCACATTATTAAATTTTTATATTTAATAGTAATCAGATAAAAATATAACTATTAAAAATTCATATATATATATATATATATATATATATTGCGCTGAAGAGCACTAAAAGAATAGTACTCTATTTTTTATTTTCTGTTTTTGGAAGCAGAGAAAAGTACTATTATTGTTGTAACTTTTCCCATAGCAAGGAAGGCTGTAAGATTAATTTTTAAGGAACATACTTCGCCCTAGATTTTAGAAGAATGCTTTCCATGAAAAAAAAAAAAAAAAAAAAAAAAAAAATCTCTAGTACGTTTTGTGTATCGATATGTCAAATTTTTTTAACTGTTAGATCTGTGTACTTTTTAACTTTTACATAATTTTATATAAATCTGACGGATATAAAACTTAACCTACCGATATATTGACATAGGAAAGAAGCTTTCAAAAAAAAGGCATGATTTTAGAAAAAGTACATATCTTTTTTCATACTCCTTTCCTTTACAGCCTGTTTCAGTAGGAGGGAAAAATTAAAGGAATGATAATGGAGGATGGATTGGGTGAAAGATTATGGAAGTTATGATTTTTTTGGTAGGAAGGAATTAAAAAAAGGGAATAAATCGTAAATAATTTTTATTTTTTGATCCCTTTATAATCTGAGATAATTTAATTATAGAATTTATCACTTTATAATCAAACTATATATGGCGTTAAATTACATTATTATCAATCAGCATCGAAATATTGGTTAAGTGCTTACCAATAATGTGGTTAAAGCAAAACAAAATATCAATAATGTGATATGATGGCGTTAAAAAAATTAAAGTGCAATTTATATAATTTTTCAATTGACCCCCTTTTGACTGCATTTTGCTTGATAAGATTAAGTTGGGATTTGATTAATGAACATTAGGTGGAAAATACACTAAAATAGGAAATTCTACAGCCGACATGGAGATCGAATTTATACTGTTTGAGCTTTTTCCCCTCTTTTTGGCTACTAATCCACTAGATCTAGAATTTCAGTTTGAAGAAGAAAGCAGCTCTTACTTGTGACTTTATTTTGGTATTCAACTAGCAATCACTTCTAAGCTTTGGACAACATTTTCTGACCACAAAATGTTGGGTACGAGATCTAATAATTGGTTTATGATACGAAAGGCCCAGTTATTGTCTGATTCCTTTTTTTTTTTTCCAATCGGATATCACCTTGAAGGTAAATTGAAATGACTAAAGTTTTTTCTTACAAGATGATGTAAAATGAAAGATGGGCTTTTTTTTTTTTTTTTTTTTTTTTTTTTTCTACTCATTTTTAAGAGAAATATAGGCCGTGTTTAGAATTGATCTTATTTTTCAAGAAAAAAAAATAAAAACGTTTTTAAAATGACATTTGGCATAATAAAACCAAAAAAAATAGACATGAAAATAATTTTTTAGTTTAATGTAAAATGAGAGAGAAATGAAAAATGACTTTTAGTCGTTTTTCATTTTTTATTTTCATTTTCTCCTTTCTCGAATTGAGAGAGACAGAAAGATTAATGAATATTTTTTACATTGAAAATAATCTTTTGATAAAATTATCAAACGCATTTTCAAAAATAATTTCTGTCTAAGATTGAAAACGTTTTCATTTTCATACAAAAAATAAAATCATTTTGAAACGAGTTCTAAACACGCCCATAGAAATGTCACCTGAAATATGCCATCTTTACATTTATGTCAACCATGAGATAAATTTAACATCTATGTTACTCAATTTACCAGAAAATATCATTTTTTTTTTTTTCTCAACAAAAATGGTCAAATATTTTTAAAGAGTAAACTAGTAGAACATTTTTAATATTATACCATAATATATTTTTTAAATCAACAAAGATTAGATATTAGTAGTATATAACATAAATTTTTTCTTTTTTTTTTTTTTTTTTTTTTTTTTTTTGGCTAGGAAAAAGGTGGACTTTTCAGCACTTGCCTACCATTATTTGACTTGTAATGGTGCTTCCACATAACTGACAATTACATAATTGTAATTTGATTGCATGTGGGTCACAAAGCATAGAGAACCAAATACTGTGATTCCAAGCAGATGATAAAATTAGTCCAGCGGATTACTCCAATAAAGTTGAACCTAAAAACGAAGATCTAAAGTATAGATTTAGGTGAGTCCCCTTTCCAGCTTACCTGATTTTATTGGTCGGGGACACAAAACAAAATTAAGTCCTATCATCTACTATGTTAATATGTTGAAGTGCCCAATTTATTTTACAAGTTAAAAAGCATTTCCAATCCACTGTTAAATTAATGTGTCAATGTTAAAGTTTAAAATTTGAGTTAAAAAATCTTCTGCAATGTAATACTATTATTTTTTATCTAAATTTAATATATATTATATTTAATGTCAAATTTAATACGAGTATAAGATCGTTTACCATGTAAATGATAACGCTAATAGTATATTTGGCTCCAAAAAAAATATAAAAATAATATTATTGTTGACTTTATAAAAAAAAACTCTATAAGCATGTCATCAAGTTGGGTTTGGCCAACTTCAAAATTTAATATAGATTTCGTTCATTTTATCAATTTAAGTTTAAAATTTAAATTTTATTATAATAAAAAATTTTAAAAAATAATCACATCAATTATATAAAATTACATCTTAATTTAAATTAAAAACTTAAATTAATAAACTAAACGGGTACCATTACGATGTAAGACTACAGACCATGGCCAAGATCATCGTCACAACAGGACAGAAAGAAGGTCCTAGGAATAACCTAGACAGTTTTCTGGAAGCTTTTACTTTGTTGTTCACCGTAGCAGCTTGCCAAGTTGGAGAATATGACCGTCATATCAAAAGGCATGAAGGCTATAACATAGAGCTATAGGCCTTATTTCTAAGACATCCAGAAAAGCTCATTTTTATTTGTACCATAATGCATAACATCACTTCAAATGTTATATTTATTTATTTTTGTCATAAATAGTAAAAGTTATAGAAGTAAACTTTTTAATTTTAAAATAATTTAAAATGTCAATGTTGTAACAATTCTGTGAAAAGTAAACTTCTAATGTAAAAGATTATTTTACATGCTCCAAAACTTAATTTATGAAAATAATTAGAAAGAACGTTATAAATTAAAGTACAAAATAAGAATTATATTGATTATAAAATTTTCACACATTTTAATGTTAAATATAAGGGTTAATATTGATATTTATATTTAATTTTTCATTTTTTATTATAAAACATTTAATTTTATGACTTGACACTATGGTGATAACCATAATTTTTATCTACTTACTCAGAAGTTTAAAAGCTTCTTTTTTTAGATCAATAATGTCCTCAGGCTCTATTCAACGATCTTTCGGTAATCTACCGATAGAACGTTAATGTGAATGATAGGAATTGATTTTTACACGCTACGTGAGAATTTTAGAATCTATTTAATTCACTAATTTAAATTGAGATATAATTTTATGTAAAAAAATTTTATTATAATAAAAATATTAAATATAATTATTTTTTTAAAATTTTTTACTATAATAAAATTTAAATCAATAAAATAAATAGAGACCTAATAGATCATCTTCGTCACTATATCACTACATGCCTATAAGACATCCAAAAGCTTGACAAGTCCAACTATTGCAATAAATGGTGCTCCGATTACTTGATCGAACTTAACTAATCAATATTAAATATCTAAAACCATTAATAAACTTAACCGTCATCTCCTTTCCTATATGAATAATGAAAAAGTTAACTCTGACATGATTAACTACTTATTGGTGCTTTCTAGCAAAAAAAAAAAAAAAACTAGGTATTGGTGCTAACATACAAATATTAAATGACACCTAACGCGGTAAGCAAAGAAAAGAAAATCATGAATAAGAATCTCTTGATCAAAAAGCAAAGCAAAAAATCCACATTCTCTGAAGAAATTTTTTTTCTAAGACATCATTAATTTTACCGATTTAAATTTTTAATTTTTAATTTTTACAGTAAAATTTTTTTAAAAAATATCATATTTAACTTTTTTTATTATAGTAAAAAATTTTAAAAAATATCACATCTAATTTTTTTTGTTACAGTAAAAAATTTTAAAAAATATCAAATCTCAATTCGAATTGAAAATTCAAATTCATAAAGTGAACGAGACCTGAAACACTTATTCCACGTCATCATAAACATGGGTGGTATTCTGGAGGTGGCAGCAGAGGATTCCTACTCCCTTAACTACCTTCTTTCTCCATATATAGGCCGGCGATAGGTGCAAAAAACTCTCTGCACGTCTCCTTCTTATCTCTCTATCGAATTCAGACAACAAATTAAATCCCGAAAGTCCCCCTCTTGAAATACTGACTGTAGTATCTCTGTTTCATCATTTCCTCCGAACCAGCCATCTTACATACATTTGTTGAAGTTTTCTAGACTTTTTTTTTTCTTTCTTTATCAAAAAATCCCAGATTTTGATTTCTCTCAGTTTGATCCCATATTTTCTCTTGTTCAATTAGGACGATAAAGACGCATCAAAACTCCGAGAATCTTTCACCTTGTTGTGTTTGAAGTTCGTAATTTGACACCTCTTTTATGCATGTTTCTTGAAAAAGGACAAAGACCCAAGTTCTTTTTTCTGTGCGTTACCGAATATTCTGCAAGTTTTGATAAATCCTTCCTTCCGTGCCCGAGTCAATTTTCTAGCTTTGAATTTTGAAAAATGGCGGTTGAACTTTGTTCGGAGAAGAGTTCATCCATTGGAGCAAGTACAGGTAGTACTGGTTCTACTCCAAGAATCTCCTTCTCTTATGACTTCATCCAATCTGATGTCGTGCCGATAGAGCAACGCCCTCTGAGATCAAACTCTCCGGGTCTGAATTCAAGCATCGATTTCGATTTCTGCGTCCGGGAGAGCTTCGACCAAGAATCGTCCTCGGCCGACGAGCTTTTCTCGGACGGGAAAATTCTTCCTGCTGATCAAATCAAGAAAAAAACTACTACTACTACAACAACAGCAACTACTACTACTACTACTGCTTCTTCTGTCGTTCAACCAATCAAACTCGTTTCGGACCGTCACGACGCGCCTCAACCCGATCAGACATTTCAGCAAACGCATGGAGCGCGTGACGAAAACACCAGCAAGAGCTTGAAGAGCGAATCCAAATCGTTCTGGAGGTTCAAGAGAAGCAGTAGTTGCGGGTCTGGCTATGGAAGGACGTTATGTCCTTTGCCTCTCTTGTCTCGCAGCAATTCCACTGGGTCTGCAGATGAAACCAAACCCATTAACATTAATAGCAATGCCAACAAAGCTTCGAAGCAGAATATTTCCCAGAAATATAACAACGCTTCAACAAAGCTTCATCAATCTCATCAATGCCAAAAGCCTCCGTTAAAGAAGGGCCACGGAGGTTATGGCAATGGCGTTTCAATCAACCCGGTTTTGAATGTTCCTCCGGCGAACTTGTTTGCCATAGGCTCGATCTTCTCCAATGGCAAGAACAACAAGAACAAGAAAAAGTGATTGCTTACTCATTTTTTTTTTTTTTTTTTTTTTTTTTTCTCTTTTTTGCCTTTCAATCTGAGTGGATTCTGTCTTACTGTTTTTCTACTTTCTGTGAGGATTATTGTCCTTGATTTGCGTGTTTCTTAAATTTAGTGAAATTTTTAGATTTTGTTCAAGGTAGGGGAAAAAAAAAAGTATGTTTGACGAAGAGAAAAAAGAAAAGGAAAAAGAAATTAGTTGTAGGAAAGGGAGGGTGGGACAAGACAAGGGATGGTATTATAATTCAAGCTCACATGGTTTGGAGCACAAAATGACAGGTAACACATTGCTTTCATGGCTGTCCCATGCTGTTTTTTTTTTTTTTTTTTTTTTTTTTTCTTTTTTTCTCTGCTTTTTTCTTTCTTGCTAAGGCATTTGGTTCTGTACATAGATTTTGGGTGATTTCCTTTTTCTCATACGTACTTCTGTATAAAAAGGGGTATGTAACGAGTGCTGTTTGACCTTTTTTTTTTTTTTTTTTTTTTTTGTAGCAAAAATGGAAGAAGGGTATATTATTATGCTGAATCTCTTTTTGACTTGAGATTTTGTTAGTGAAAAGTGCTAAAATATCATTCTTCTTGTTGTTAAAGATCTTTCTTACCGATTGTCAACAAAAACTAGTTTTGTCACGTATAGATGTTGAAGATATTTTGAAGAGTTTTTACCAAATAATAATTCATTCATTCATTTAAGTTTATAACTAATTTTAAAGATTTTAAATTTTATCTTTTAAAAAATGTGCGGAAAAAATAATCTATTTACGGATTTTTAAATTTATCTTAAAAAAATGTGTAAAAATAATCATTGATAAAAAATTAAGTAGGATACATTTAAAGAACAAAAAATAAAATAGGAACATATGTACAAAAATTACTCTTATAAGAGTAAAGTGAGGAATAATTATTTTTAAAAAACATTAAAATGTATAAAAAAAGGGGAAAATAAAGATAGAAAAGGAGAAAAAAATGTATGTGAAAAGCTGTCACATGATAATTGTATAAAAAAGAGTTTTGATTCTTTTAGGTATTACTAGTTTTATAATGTACTCCGCACGTATTGTCGTATTGAATATATCTAAAGAGTTTATTATTTACTGAATAATGAGAAATTTATTTATATAATCATTTAAAGGTTTTATATTTATTTTAAAAAGAAATATGTGTACATATAACAATTGAAAAAAAAAAAATTAAGCAGAGACACATTTAAAGTAAATTATTTTAATTAATTAAAAATAAATAGGAACACATGAAAAAACAAAGTCTCACTTATAGGAGTAAACTGAGAGACAATATATTTAAAAAAATACATAAAAAATTAAAAATAAAAAAAAAAAAAATAAGTTGGATGGGTTACTATGTTCTAGTTCCATAAAAAAAGTTTTGACTCTTTTATGTATTGTAAGATTAGATTATATGTATAGAAAAAAATGAAAAAAAAAAAAAAAATAGGAAAAAAACCGAGAGAGAGAGAATATTAAAAAAAAAAAAAAAAAAAAAAAAAAAAAAAAAAAAAAAAAAAAGAGAAAAAATTTAGAAAAAAAAAAAAAAAAAAAAAAGGAGATCAAAATGGACATAGAAATCAATTTTTTTTTTTTTTAAAAAAAAAGTTCTTATCTATTTTTAAGTGTGTATCAACATGTGACATTTTTAAAAAATTTGAGTTCTTAAATTTTTTTTAAGTGATATTTGTATAGATTCAAAATTATTCGTTTTAAAAATATTGTAAAAATTATGAAAATTTATGTGATCCTCCCATTTAATAATTTAGACTACTTAAATTTTCTAATAAATGAAAATTCTTAAAACTAAAATGTTTTATTTAACTACTAAAAAATATGATATTGTTGCAGGCTTAACATTACAGTAAATTTACTTCATATTATATTCGCAATTTTTTTTGGTGAGTGATAACTATTACACATACGTTGTCCTTTACTACACTCCCGTACAGGGCATGATTGGAAAGAAATGGAGCTTTTTGTCAAACAGAGTATTCCTTGCGAAGCTTGTTTATGAATTAATTTAGCTCTTTATCCGGTTACCAGAAATGTTAATCTGCAAAAGTAAAGGAAATAATAATTTGATGAGTGTAGAACTTTCTGTGGATGATTGGCCATGTGACCAACAAAAATTAACAAAGGAAGAGGGGACCATTGAAGGAAAAAGCATATCCAAGAAATGTACAGCTCAAAAAGATAATGAATATACATTAGTGGGGTTGGTCTTGTTTGCGAGTTGATGCCATCCAAGGATGAAGGGTAAATTTGTAAATTTGAGTTTTTAATTCGAGTTGAGATGTGACATCTTTTGAGATTTTTTATTGTAACAAAAAAAGTTAGATGTGACATTTTTCGAGAGCTTTTTACTGTAGAAATTTAAAATTAAAAACTCAAATCGGTGAAATGAACGAAGTCTAAATTACTCCACTTAATTGCATGAAATCTCTGCATTTTATCCTAAACCATCCAACTTGCCATGCACATTTCATATTGAAAAAATTTCAAGTTTAACCATTATTTTTTCTAATTATATTATTTATGTTAATACACAAAATTTTAATGTTATTACGAAAAATAACTTGCAAATTAGAAAAAGATAACTTGTAAGTTACGAAAAAAATAATCTACAAGTTAAAAAAGATAATCTGCATGTTACAAAAAATAACTTACAGTTTATAAAAGATAACTTATAAATTATGAAAAGATAACTTACATGTTATTAGAGGCACGAGATAAATTTACAACAATGGCAAAATAGTGTTACTTTAATTATGTTATTTTTATAACTCGTTTAGTTGGCTGATTCGAGTTTTTAATTCGAGTTGAGATGTAACTTTATGTGAGAGTTTTTTCTGTAGCAAAAAAGATAAATGTGACTTTTTCTAAAAGTTTTATACTATAACAAAATTTAAATTCTAAATTCAAATCGGTAAAATAAACGAGGACTTAATTTTATCTCTCATATTATACATAATACCATAAGCATTATGCCAATACGCTGAGTTTGCCAGGATAATCCGTCTCCATCTGTTTTGTTCCCTTGCGTTTTTGACATTTGTAGTCGTTCTTTCTCGGCCTGCAATTAGGCCGGTGTCTGTCTACACACACGAAATCTGCAACGAGGTTTGCCCTTTTGCTCAAGATATTTTTATTTCCTTGTATTATATTGTGTGGACTTGGTCACCTAAATAGGCAATTGGGTCGATAAAGAAATGCCTGTATTAATAATATATTTGTAAAGAATTTTTTATGTAAACGAGAGGGAGAGAGATTGTGATAGATAGTGGGTGGTCGGTTGATATCAAAGTCTGACGTTATTCTCAAGGATCAGTGCTGGAGATAGAAATTTGTAAATTACAAATTAAATATAAAATTCTAAATAAATAATTTGGAAGGTTTCTACTTTCTACTTTTTTTTGTAATGGACAGGTTACGATTGTGTTGTACGGTGTATGAGTTGATCTAACTCAAGTGTTTCAAATTTCACTGGGCCATCCCGGCCCATAGGGTAATAAAGGCCTGTATGAGGACGTATACCAGGCCAGGTCCACAAAGAGAATGGGGCTCTTTACACGACATCCACAAAATCTAGGTCCAAGTTCATTTCACTGATTTGAGTTTTCAGTTATAGAATTTTATAGTAAATTTTTTTAAAAAATATTACATCTAACTTTTTTGCTATAGTAAAAAGCTCTTATAAAATGTCACATCTAAGTTCGAATTGAAAACTCGAATCTACGAAGTGAATAAAGCCTAATTCGCTAATTCGAGTTGAGATGTGACTTATGTGAGAGCATTTTACTGTAATAAAAAAATTTGATGTAGTTATTTCTAAGAGCTTTTTACTATAGTAAAATCCAAATTATAAACTCAAATCGGTAAAATAAACGGGGTTCTGACTTTTATTCACTCCTCAAGTTAAAAACTTGAGTGGTATATGTGGGAGAAAAATATTATAATAAAAAAATTGAATTAAAATTTTTATGAAGGATTACACTATAATAATAAAACTTGAGTTGTAACTTGATTTATAAAATAAACAAAGTCAAATAACTATATTAGTTCCTAAGGGTATTAACAAACGTAACAATGCCCTTTAAAAATAAGTTCAAAAATTTTCTTAAAAATTAAATGCAACGAATATCATGCCACGTTATCATGTTATTTGACTTTTAACGTTCTTTCCCAGATATGCTCATAATTTAAATAAGAGATAAAATTATTTTAGTACCATAATATCTTATTAGTATCTTATATTTTTCAATAATATTAAAATAATAACTTCACATTTAAAGAAGCCTTTTCTTTTAATATCTCAAGACCGACTTTTAAAAATAAAATGTCCTATCTACCTTTCTCACTAATTAACAATGACTCATAATTAACAATAGCAGAATTCCCTCAATGCTAGAATATGTAGCAACCTTGAAGTATCTTTTCCTAAAAGAGCTATATTATGTCCCTTTCTTCTAGCGTGTTGGAATGAATTAGATGATCCGACAAGTTAAATTTTCACTTATAAATAGTCCCGTTTTTCATTCCTTTGGAATGACGGGATGTTAAGAGAGGGGATCATTCTCTTCTCTTGAACCCCTCCTTTTCTTTTCTTTATTTTTATTCATATCGTGCTTTACATCCGTAAAGCATTTTACTCGCTCATTTATACATTTTATTTTTCAATTAAATTTTAAGTGGTACATCTCCTGAACTCTCTTATTTGTTCGTGTTTACACCCATTAAACACTACATTATGCATTTTTGAGTAATCCATACAACTAATTAAATTTTCTTCTATAAATATCACACTTCAAGGGCGTAATTTTCTAGTTGCTGGTTCATATATAAATTATATGTGTATATAGAGACACACACACGCGCGCGCACACATATATATATATATATATATATATATATATGCTATGACTTATAACAGTGGCACAAGAGATACTCAAATACTCAATTGAAATCATGTTTTCTTGTGCTTCACGTACTCTTGTTCTTGGGCCTTGGCTTGTAAAGAAAAAGATCATAACAACATCACTAAAATGTCATTTCGCGTTTACTCATTGGATTGGTAACCAGATTGTTCATGTTTGGAAATTCCTGTATAATCATATTATCATACGCCGTCCGTCTGCTACGTCTCCACACTCGGTACTGAAATACTCAATTCTAATCATGTTTTCTTGTGCTTCACGTACCCAGAGTGTACCTTTCAGCTGCATTGCACCGTCTTGTCTACACCTTTCTAAGTTTAAGTTCAAGGTTTTATTTGATTTTTATTCTATCAAATAATATTGGTTCATTTATTTCATAAAAATATTTGATCAAATTTTCTCTTTGACTTAGCTGAACCGTATGAAAAATAGGAAAAAGGGTTAAACTTTTAAGATCTATTAATTCAGTTATAATACTTAAGATCCGTTTATTCAATTGAAATATCAAAAAATAAAATTTTTATAAATCTATTAATTTTTTCACGAATGTTAAAAAATAAAAATCAATTACTCTTTAATTTGATAAAATACTGAAATATGATGAGAGAATTTTTAAAGCATATACTTTTTATTAATAAAATAAAATCGTTGCAATAAGGATCTTATCGATCTCTTCTTAAATAGATAATTGGAAATAAAAATAAAAGAAACTTTCTTATCTAAAATTGGAAACCAAAATAAAAGAAATTAAACCTATAAAAAATTGGAAATAAAAATAAGTAAAACTAAAACTAAAAATTCACGGATTTGAGTTTTCGATTTGAGCTGAGATGTGACATTTTTTTAGAGCTTTTTACTGTAATAGAAAATTTTAATGTGACATTTTCTGAAAGCTTTTTACTGTAAAAACTTAAAATTAAAAACTTGAATCAGTGAAGTGAATGAGGTCTAAATCTATGTAAATTCAAAATTGGCCTGATATGTAAAAAAGGAAACAATAGAATAGGAAAGATTCACTTAAAATCTGAAATTTAAATGCAAAACATGATTTACTGATTTATGTTGTCCATACATACTGCATCAGACCCGCCGTATAAAGATAGATTTGTCATCGAATTTGTAGTAGAGCCTCAAATGATAACCAGAGAAAGATCTTCCATATGAATTCCAAAAGATGCAATTTTATAGCAAATGATCTGTAGAACTCGATGAAACGATCTTCGTCCGAAATAGGTAGAAGAAAATTAATGGTCTTAAAATTTAAAGACACGTGCTCTCGAAAGTTCCACTTGGAATACAGTACTTGAAGCAACAAAAGTATCCTTAATCAAAGGATAATTATCTTCAACGACAACTATGCTAGAATCTAAAAAGAGATCTTCTTTTCTTCAAGTTAGGCATCTTCTTCTCCGTCATCCTCATTAAAATCTGGACCGCGATCAAATTCTTCATTGTCTTCTTCATCACCACTTTCATCATATGTCATATATTGGACTAAGATCAAAGTTAAAATCTTGATTTGATCTCTTCCTTTTTTCGACAATTTCGATAAAAGTTGGCTCGAGATCATAAGCAGCAAGTGCAGCGACATGGATGGTGGAATGGCAGCAAGACAACACGGTGAATTCTCACAAAAGAGCATTCCAACTCTAACACCAATTGATGTAACTGAAACGTATAAAAAATTAAAAAAAAAATGAATAAATTAAGAGTGCTATTGGTAGAAAAATATAAAATTATGATTCTAAATTCTGATTCATAATTAATATTTATTTATAGTGATCTTGAATCATGATTTAAAATTAGTGTTTAGTTTAGATAATTTTGAATTATAATTCGAGATTTGATGTGATGCCACTCTTGATTTAAGATAATTCAAATCCTTAATTCTAAATTATGATTTTAAAATCATGACTTGAATCTAAAATTATAAATCATAATTTTAATTTTAGAATCATGATTAGAATCACACTATTCCGTTCACTTCGCTGATTCGAGTTTTTAATTCGAGTTGAGATTTGATTTTATGTGAGAATTTTTTACTGTAGTAAAAAAGTTAGATGTGATTGTTTGTGAGAGCTTTTTACTGTAGTAAAACTCAAATTCTAAACTTGAATAAGTGAAATAAACGAGGTCAAAAATCATTATACTAAATGAATCATAAGAGATCTGTTAAGTCAATTGGAAAAAGATTGTACATAAATTACTTTATCATTTTCACCTTATGATTTTTATCGAACATAAGTTAAAAAAATTACTCGTAGTTGAAAAAAAAAAAAAAAAAAAAAGAATCTTGTGGCTCCAATTTCACGTGCGATACGTCTAATATTATTTTGTTTCATTGGACAATGACGTTGGTTTAAATTACCTGAGGATTAGAAGCTAGAAAAAACAAAAAGAAAGTAGTTTTACATTAGTTAACCAAACTAGGGAACAGAGAAAAGAAGAGAGATATTTGATGTACTTAGCTGGCAGGTCAGAGAGGCGTTTGGGGAAAATTACAACACTCTCGAGCGAGTAAGTCGTACGCAACGCAAAGCTTCGATATTCGAAAAGTTGAAAAACACACGCTCCCTGCCCTCATACCACAGCGCTCGACTCAAGCCACCAGACAAACGTAGACCCAACGACACCACACAGACAGAGACACATTTCTAGGACTCGTCCCTGTTTTCAATTTTGTCTTCATTCACTTTATGATAATTCCAAAACTCAAACCACATTATAATAATAAATTATGATTAATTTAATTATTTAATTTAAATTTTTAATTTAAATTAAAATTAATTTTATATGAAAATTTTTTAGTTTATTTAATTTATTAATTTAAAATTTTTTAAGATACAATTTTATATGAGAATTTTTTATTATAATAAAAAATTAGATGTAATTATTCTAAAAGTTTTTTACATAATAAAACTCAAATCGATAAAGATAAAATAAACCAAATATGTAATAAAAAAATTAAATATAACTGTTTTTGAAAATTTTTTATTATAACAAAACTCAAATTTTACAGCAAAAAAATTATACATATTATTTAAAACTCAATTTGTATTATTTTTCCCCTAATAAAATATCAAGATATTTTACACATTTTCCCTTTAAATTTTGTAGGATTTTAGCAATTTTGACTCTAAATTTTTTATGTTGATAATTTATCCCCAGCTTAGAAAACTATTATAGTGAAACACATTTTAAAGCAATTGTGTCAAAATTGGTAAATAAAAAAGTACATTCAATGAAAAATATTAACATCTCAATTTAAATTATAACACAAATTTTTTTTAAATATATAAATTAAATGCCCACTTAATTTTTAACTCTCAAACCCGTTAAGACAAAAATAGAGTAGAACTGATAAATTCAGACGGATTGCAATAGTGTGAAGTTGAGTAAATTGTCAGAAATTGTCAAAGATCGAAATGCAATAGTGTGTAAAATAATTGGTACGTTTGGAATTTGTAAGTATGAAAATGAAAATGCCGTTTTATTTTCATTTTGGAATCATTTTTGAAAATGCGCAAATTTTTAAAGATTGTTTTCGATTTTTAAAAAAAAATTGAAAAACGAAGTGGTTTAAAAAAATATGTAATAATATTTAAAATAATAAATAATAAATAAATAATAATATTAAATATATTAAATAAATATTATTATTAAATATATTAAATATATTAAATAAAATTAATTAAAATATTATTTTAATTTATATATATATATAAATTTTATATTTATAAAATGTGTTTAATAATTTTATTAAAAATTACGACGAAGCGGGAAAACGAAAACGAAAAAAAAGCAGCGGCTTTTTTTTAGTAAAAATTATTAAAACGTTTTTACTCCCGTTTTTTTTTTTTTTGAAAAAAAATTCGAAAAAAAAAAAAAAGGTGTATTTAATTTTAAAATAATTTTATTTTTTTATATAAAAATAAAATAAAAATATTTTTAATTTTAGATATAAATTATTTTTAAAAATATGTTTAATAATTTTATTTATTTTCAACATAAAAATTTATTAATGTCTCTTTTTTTTTTTACTTGAAAAAAAAAAAAATAAAAAATTAAAAAACGGTTAAAAATTATTTTTTTATTTCTCTTTTATTTTACATTAAATTAAAAAATTATTTTTATTTTTATTTTTTTATTTTTATTACGTTAAATATTATTTTAAAAACGTTTTTATTTTTTGTTTAAAACGTAAAAAATAAAAATAATATTTTTTATAAGTAATGTGCAAATTACGTAAACTTATCTCTGACTCTATCTGCGCTGTTTGACCAACGCTTTTTAGCGCGCGTGACGAACTCACACTCTCTCTCCTCCTCTTATCCTGCGCACTCGCTGACACTTCCATACTCCCCTCTCTCTCTCTCACTGACTGGGCTCTTTCACGGACACAGACACAGTAGTAGGACTGCAAATTTTAGAGAGAGAAACTTTAGAGAGAGAACGAAGCGTCTGAGCTAACATTGAAACGATCTCTAGGTTTTCGCAACAAAAAACACATATCTAAAGTCGTGTTTTCAAGGTTCCGATTCGATTCGCTAATCATAATCAAGAACGAAACCAATCGAAATAATCCGTCTTTCCAATCTGCCCAGTCAGAAATCAGGTCACAGCTTTTTTGCTTTTTTTTTTTTTTTTTTTTTCTGTAGGTTTGCGGTTGTACCGAAGTGCTTTACGTCGTCGTTTTTGCAGAGGCTTTGGATTGAGCCGTTGCTTTCGGCTTGTAGGCTATCGAGGATATGAATATAATAATATGATATGATCTGTACATTCGCAGTTGCAGAGAAGAGTTGTTGTTTTTCTCCTTCATGTCGTGTCGAGTCTCTCTAACCCAACAGTCTCTGTACGGAGGTTTCCTGTTCCGTGTAAAACCTTCTCTTCGTGCTGGGATTTTGAGTGAGATGTCTTGTAGAATTATTACACAGAAATGTTGATGAATGTGCTTTGTATTTCGACAATGCCGAACTGGGTTTTCAAGATGTGAGGCTTCTTCGTTGGATTTTGGTGGATATTTTTGTCTTTCTTAAGTCGCTGAGCTTTTGGGTTTGTGTTGTTGTGGGAAGAAATGAGTGAGAGTGGGGGGAAAACGTCGTCGTCTTTGGCGATTACAGAGAAGCGGACGACGACGAACAGGCTTGGTGGTTGTGTTGGGATTTTCTTTCAGCTCTTTGATTGGAATCGCAGGTTTGCTAAGAAGAAGCTCTTCTCCAAGAAATTGCTTCCTCCTGGTAAGTGATGAACCCGCATTCTTGATTTTCTCTCTCTTTTCTCTAGAAAAGTTCTGATTTATATTTTCTTTTGATTAACCAGTTCGTGCAAAACAATCTTCTAAGAAGTTTAAAGGAGATGAAAAAATGCCCACATCAAAGCTTCACTTGGTATGGCTTTCTAAGGTTTTTACTTTTCATGGGTTTTCTTGTATATATAATATACATTTTTTCTTTTTCCTGATTTTCCGTTTCTCGCAGATTGCTGATGAGAACAAGGGAGGCTTCCCAAACATGAAGAAACTTGGGAATCGTAGTGTTGATTCAGAGCGCAAAAGCTATGAAACACAAGCTCCTGGTTTGGTTGCTCGGCTTATGGGTCTTGAATCCATGCCTGCTATACGCGAGAAGCCCCAAAAGGCTTCTTTCTCTGATGCTTGTGATAAAGGAGAGAAGAAATTTGTGAATAATAACTGTGGTGGATCTGGGAGAGAAGAGACGAGTTTGGAGAGAGGAAGTCCGAAGCTTGACTCTCGACCTCAGAAGCTTCAAAAAACTGGTCAGTTTGATAGAAAAGCAGTGACTAGGTTTGGAGCTGAATCAACATTTCAAATAAAGAGCGTTTTGTCAAGGTCAAGAAAGTATCAACACCACCATCCTAAGTTTGTTTCTCCGGTCAAGAGCCCGAGGATTCCATCTGGGAAGAATGTTTCTCGGACCTCTCGGTTGATTGATGCAGCCACTAAGATTTTGGAACCGGGGCTGCAATCTACAAGCAAATCGAAAAATGCGCTCACATACTCAGCTTCTGTTCATTATCATCATAACAGCAATGAGGGTGTAGCAGGGAGAGCGGTGATTAAACCAGAGGAGCAGAGTAAACAGTCTGGTTATAGTGCTAATGCGGCCAAGTCTTTGATGGGACAGACTTCTTGCAAAAATTGCGGTAATTTGCTTGATGTTGTGCACTGCAGACCAAATGTGGATGAAGGGCCATCTGGGTTTCCTTCTTTTGCTTCAAATTTTGTTAACGGTCCCTCTTCTGAGGGAACGGGAAGGAGTAACCCAAGAATACCCGTGTCATCCTTTGGCCAAGGAACGGAACCGGTTTTTCAGAGAAATTGGGACCAGCCTATGTCTCTTGGTGCTCAAAAGAAGGAAGAAATGGACAATGTACAATCGAATAGTAAAGTTGTTACGGAGAGGAAGTCTATGCCTCGCGAAGGTCTGGCCCCATGGCCATCATCGAGCCAACCATGTGCTTTTCGGAGCAATTCGGCGACTTCTGTTGAATTAAAGCAGAGAACTCAAATTCAAGAGCAGATGCCTTTAGCTAGGGATAGAACTCCATCCAGGTCCAACTCTAAACTAAACAATTTGGAAAACAGAAGAGTCTCATCGGCTGCAAATGCTGTTAGAGGTTCCAAAGATTTTGTTTCCTTGAACAGAAGCCTAAGTGGCCGCACCAGACCAAAGGTTCCCACTAAAGTGGAAAGCTCTAACAAGTTTGTCCCAGAGAAGAAAGCTTTTAATGGAAGGGATGAGAGCTTACCACCATTAAGAAGCTCAGTACGGAAAAGGAGGACAACAAATGTTAATGACCAATTCGTAACTAGCGGTTTTGTTAGTTCAACTGCTACAAAACCAGGGAACATTCAGTATGATTCTCTCAAGGGAAAAGGGTTTGGACTTAATGCTCACTCGATTAACTGTACTTTTGTTAAAAGTGGATCAGCTAGTGCAGCAGAAGGTAATGGAGTCGCTAAAAGTAATAGCAATGATGTTATTTCTTTCACTTTTAATTCACCTATAAGGCAAAAACCTGGAACCTCAATGGAAAAGGAGAAGACAATGGATGATGAGATAAAGAAGTCTTTTCAAAAACCATTCTCTTTGAAAGGGGATTCTATAGCTGCCCTTGTTGAGCAAAAGTTGAAGGAACTGACTAGTCAAGAAGATGATGAATTTGCCATAGGCGGTCCACCGAAGAGATCTACTGCTATGATTTTGCAGGAGTTAATATCTGCTTTAACCGCCGAGCGGCCAGATATAGCCTCACCATCCACTGTAAGCGTTCTTTTATTTATTTATTTATTTTATTGAAACAATACGTTCGTTTAATTTCTAATAGCTAAAGTGGTATCACCTCCTTTTGTATCATTCCTTGTTTCTTTTTCAAAAATATTTTGTGCTGAAATTGTTGTTGTAGTACATAGTTAATCTCTTCAGAGTGTCAATGAGGAACACTCTGAAAACCTCAACGAGCAACATAATGAAATCTTACACCCTATAGTAAAGTAACTTAGAAGGTTATGGCAGTTGTCTTATAGTTTTCACTTTTTGGAGTACCATACACGACTATTTATGTTCGTCGATATCTGTTCTCTTTCATAGTTTGTAAATTCTTGACCACTAAGACTCTATTATTGTTAACTGTGGTCGCCACCTAACTTACTTGCTGTGTTCATGTTTATCTTTTACGTCAGCTTGCTCCTCCTTTGTTAGATAGCTGCGGATTTTCAATCTCTGGTTATGTGCTTTGTTCAAATTTGCGCCGATTATTTAATAGAAAAAAAATTGCTATTAAGAAACCGTTTCTCAATTGAAGATTTTTCTTTCGCTCTTTTCAGGCTGAAGGAAAGCATGAAAAGTATGCTGGATTTTGTCATGTCGCTGACCACTTGAGCCCTGGATCTGTTCTTGAAGCTTCATTCTCTTCTAGTAGTCTGGATGGTAGCTCAGGTAGAATACTTGTAACTACTTTTACTAGAAGTAGTTGATCGTTACCTTGTTTGAGTTAACACATCAGTTTTAAAGGTGTGAATCTGACATTGAGATCTTAAGCTTGTCTAAGAGTTCTTGACTGGTCCGTTTTGCTTGCTATTCCAGGACATAGGTTTTGCACCGATTCTGTGGATTGCTCGAGCGATCAGCTGCATTACGCCAGTGATCGGTTGCGTTACTTGGGACCCGATGGTGATCTTTTGGATTCTGCTACCTCATTGGAAGAAGAGGTGGCTGGTTGCGAGAGGCTGATGGCTCTTATTGGCAATGTTTCTCGAATATTAGATACTGTTGGTGTTGCTGGGGGAAGATTGACAAGAAGCATGCTGTCTCACGCAAAGGATGTCATTGTGAATGCTGAAATCTTGTTTGGAAATGTGATGCTACATAGATTAGATGGATTGGAAGGCCTTTTCATTGGTCCGATACTTCTCGAACTGGAAACTGTTGCTAATGTTGCTTGGACAAATATCAACGCCTTCTCTGGTGCGGATGCTAACAAAGGGGGAAATCAAATTAGGGGGTTTCTTTTTGATTGTCTGATAGAATGTTTAGACTCCAAGTATGTAAAATACCATTACTTAGGATCCAGAGCATATACAAGACTCCTCGCTTTCATGAACAGGGAGAGCATAATTGGAGAAGTGGAAAAGGAGATGAAGAAATGGACAAGTTTAGCTGGGATGATTACAGACGAGATAGTAGAATGGGAAATGAGTCATGGCCTGGGGAAATGGACTAATTTTGATATCGAAGCTTTCGAGTCCGGTGATGAAGTTTGTGGTGACATTCTTGGAGATTTAGTAGATGAAACTTTGATTGACCTCTGGGAATGCTGGCAAGGTTCCTTTTGAAATTCAGAACTATTCTGCTTCCGATTTCCTGTTTAGTTCGTTTAGTGGTTATAACCTGCTACATCTTTGTAATCCAATGGATATATGATAAATTTTTGTACAAATTAGTGAAATGGTATTAGTGCAGGCTATTTGATTGTTTGGATGGACTGTCCATAGATGCTTGTTGGAATGTAATTTGTTATGAACGTAAATAACTAGTTCAGTAATGTCAAAACTGTACTAGTTCTGAATGCATGCAAAACCCAGATAGTATAATTATATTATATTTTTTGTGGACACTGATCGTCTATATCTGAAAATGGAGATGCTTCGATTTATTTGAGATATTTTGATATAATAAAAAGTACTAAAATAATTTTAGAAAATGTCTTCCGTCCAGCAAGCAGCGGCAGAAGATATTATATAAGATTTATGTTGAATTGTACAATTATTTATATAAATATACAAGATATATGATGAATTATACAACTTGTATAATTTATACATCTTTTCATGTACAATTTTCATATGTTAAATTGTACAAGGTATATGTTGAGATGTATAACGTGTAAATATATAAGATTATACTTAATTGTACAATTGTCCTTATGTAAATGTATAAGAAATCTCTAAGGGTCTGTTTGTTACAATTGAATTTTTAATTTGAGTTAAGATGTGATGTTATGTGAAATGTAATAAAAAGTTAGAACTGTTTCGAGAGCTTTTTCTAGCAAAACTAAATTTAAACTGTGGTCAGACAAAAATGGTCAGACAAAAAATGCCTATCTGACCAAACACTTTGCCAATAATTTTATCCTAAAATAAGAGATGATATTTCTAAACTTTTAGTGAGCATCAAAGGCCAATGTAGAACAATTGAGAAAGAAAAGAGGCATAAGAGAGAATGAGAGAGAAGCGAACAGTGTAGTAAAAACATTACCATATTATTAATCAGACTGAAACAATGACCATAGATTGAGATCGACAATTTGAACATAAACATGAACTAAAATAATTGGAAAACTAGAAATAATTTGGAAATTGTGTTCACTTGCACAACTCAAGTCTTGAGTTATATATGTGAGAAAAATACTGCAATAAAAAAAATTTAATTTAAGTTTATGTGAGAAAAAATAATGTAATAAATAATTTGAGTCATGACTTGAGCTGTACAAATGAATGTAAAAATAACTACTCAGATCTAGTTTCTATTCTTATGCCTTAAAACAGAACAACAATGGTATTCACGAGACCTAGACCTGATGGGAATGAATAAGGGTGCTTTTAAACTAGGACTTTGATCTCCAGCAGTCATACACGTATATATTCTCAAATTTTATGCAATTTATTGCCTTGCTCTGAAGTGTGATCGAACTAAATGCTTCTTTGGTGTTATAGATCAAAACCCAAGATTTATGCAATTTCATTTATTGCCCTGTTCTGATGTGCGATCGAATTAAATGCATTGCTTATTTTTGGTGTTAACTGCAGATCAAAACCCAAATCTGGGAAACACAACAATAAAATGAATCATTTCCTTCATTACTATATTATAACACTCAAAACTCAAATTGCAGTTACATCCATCCCATGCTTTACAATAAGAGCAGTAGTACTATGGTAATCAAACTCTTTCAGAACAGAACCAAAAAAAAAAAAAAAAAAAAATCGTAGAAAAAAAAGGAAAAAATTCAACCAGAAAACAAATTGAATCATGAAGAAACAAATAACCTCAAAAAAAAAAAAAAAAAAAAAAAAAAAAACACTCAAAGCGCTCTATAACCCAAGACTCTTCTCCCTCCTCTCTTGTTGTCACCACCATTAATGGCATTGGCCGCCGCCAAAGAAAAGCCCTTCAACTCCTCAAGACTTGCGTAGCTCTTCCTGGCCATCACCATACTCCTCTTATTTTCCCCCGCATTCGCAGACTTACTCCCTCTCGAATTCGACAGAGACTTCGATTTCGACAAGCTCTTCGCCGGCGGAGTCGTCGTCGTCGTCAGTGCCATCGCCGGCGGCGGCTTCCGATTCTCTTTCCTCAGAACAGAAGAGAAGTCAGGCACCGATTGAGCCACAACAGACGACGAATACAAGGAAGCAGAAGACGGTTTCCGTTTGATCTCCAAGTTGCTCTGAAACTTGACCTGTTTCTTCAATGGCGGCGTCAAAGTCAGCTTCAATTCTTCTTCTTCTTCTGGTTCGCGGGGTCCGGAGTTCCTCATTCGGAGCTTTGATTCTCTGAGCTCGGCGTAGGCTCTGTAGCGTGGACCTCTCTGCATGATGAAGCTCTCTGTTGTGAGTCTGAATTGTACGGGTTGTTCTTTTGAGTTCTGCGAAAGGAGAAGAGAAATTGGGTCGAGAGAATGGAGAAGAGATTGAAGAGCCGGATTCGGATGGTGGGTTTTTTGTTGTAAAACTAACGAGCCCTTGGTTTCTGCCATTGTTTTGATGAATTTGAGGTTCGGTTCGGCTCTTGTTTTTGGAGTTTTTCAGAGGGCTTCGGATTGATTATTAATGGTTTCTGTAGTTTTCTTTATGAGTTAGATCGTACTTTTTTGAATAATTAAAGAATTTCTCACGTCGCAACGGTCTAAAAAATAGAGAGAGAGAGAGAGAGACATATCGCTTTTGCTTTTGTTTTGTTTTGTTTTTTAACTGGTTTTATTTGCTCCCAACGTTCTAATATTACGGCGGGTCCCGTTGAGAATTTGGAAAGGGTTTTGGATCGCTTTGGATTCAATTTCAAATTCCATAATGTACCGTAGGATTTGGTGATTCCCATCTGACGTTGTGGGGTTTTAATTTTATGTTTTTTGACCGAAATGTTATTGTAAAAAGCACATTTTGTCGTAATTTTGACAACGTATCGAAGTTGCTACCACAGCCAGGCCGGCCGATTTGCAGGCTTCCTAGTTTCCATTTGGCTTTGGGCGATTTTTTTTTTTTTTTTTTTTTTTTTTTTTTTTTCTAAAAAAGGAAAAACTTGTGTTATTAGACTGTTTATTATTATTATTATTATTATTATTATTATTATTATTATTATTGTTATTAATTATTATTAGAATTGTATTCATTTTAGTATTAATATTATTTTTTTATGTAGAAAAAGTTACCACGTGAGAAATTATTACTTTTTTTAAAAAAGGTAAAGAAATTATTTTAGGGATAAAAACTAGAAAACTTTAAAGGAACTTTTACGATATTTTACATACTAGTAGGAGATTAGCTTTTCAAGAGTCTAAGCTATGAGTATAAATAATTTTGTATTACAAATTATAAATTTTTAATGTGAATATTCACTTTTTAAATTATTAAAAAATTAATCTCACCATTAAAACAACAGTTCCTATCTTTAAGTAAAACAGAGGTTCCAATCATAAGAGTTCTCAAAACTTAAAAAAAAAAAAAAAAAGACAATGATATTTTTCTTTAGTCTAAGTTCACAAAAATATTGCCTTAAAAAATCATAGTATTGTGATTTTTCTCTTAATCATATCAATAACCATATAAATTAAGTTTAAAACGCATTCTCTTTTGACCATTAACTAAAGAATTTGACCTTTGAAGATTCCATCAATGACCTAAATTTTTATTGAAAATCAATATGGACAAATAAAACAATAATAAATAAAATTATTAATTATTATTATTATTATTATTATTATTATAAGGGATATTTTTAGTACACCAACATACCGGCATGTTATGTTTTTTAACGGCTAGATCTACATAAAATTACATAAAAATTAAAAAATATGCATATTCAACATTTAAAAAAATATGACTTATCAATACACCGCGTAAAAATAGAATAATAATAATAATAATAATAATAATAATAATAATAATAATAATAATAATAATAAATAGAGTTCAGTTTATACTGGTTTTTTGATCTTTTCGCAACATTAACCATGAAGTTTGGCTAAATAGTGTCTACAAGTAGCTTTAGTTAAGGAGTTCTTACCATATTTCTAACATAATTTGGGGTTCAAATCACCCTTCAATGTTTATGTGATAAATAATGTCTAATCAATCACATTTTATCACATTATTTAGTAAGAAGCGTGAATTAATAAATTAAAATTTTTAAATCTTGTATGATGTCATTTGTTAGACATCATTTTAGATACTGAAACTAAAACTGAACAAGTGAGTTGATTTTACAGAAATTTAGAAGTTCAAAAAGCAACAATTTTTCTTTCTACCAAAAAATAAAAAACAAATTTCCTTTTTGAAAAAATGAAATAAATTTGTTTCATATCATGCATAACAAATAAACTTCAAACTAAAATTTGAAGATTTATTTTCCTGGTACAAGTATTACGCAATTCTAATTCTATCATATATATATATATATATATTTTTAATTCTAGTATTACGCAATATATCATTAGAAGTGCGGATTACGGGTGAAAATACCCTGCCACAAATTTTGAAATTTTTTTTATATAAATATTTTATTTGAGATTCTGAATGACATTCCGAATGGTGATAGAATGCTCATCTTTTCACAATAGAGATGCTTCTTGGATCTGATTACACAATATGAGAGATTATTAATGCAAAAATGAGTTTAAAGGAAAAGATGCGTCAAAAGTAAGCGGAAAAGCAGATAGTAAATATGTCCAGCTCTTGTTTGTGCCCTAGCGAAAAGTGCATAACAAATGGCTACTTTCAATTCAAAGGCAGCTCCTGGCGTCTTGATATCCTTTCTGAAAAGCAGTTAGACAATTGCAAAAGCAAAAATTTATAGAAAAAAGATATTTATCGGGATAAAACCCCATCATTCATAAATGGTAAGTCCTACTAAATTAAATCTCACCTATTCATCAAATAAGATTCATCTTACGTGAGTAATGAGATTTTAACCTGTAAGATAAATAGGGGTGCTAAAATCTATAGCACCAAAGTAAAAGCAAAAGCAACATTAACCTGTAAGATGAATAGGGGTGCTAAAATCTATAGCACCAAAGTAAAAGCAAAAGCAACAATCAAAGGGAATGATCTTCTACAAACATAAGAGGTTTTATTGAGATGTGACATTTTTTAAGAGTTTTGAATTTAGAATTTCATATTTTTTGAAAATTTTTCTTTGTAAAAATCTAAAACAAAAAAAATGAACGAGGCAAAAATGTTTTTAATAAACTTAGGCCTCGTTCACTTTACGAAATTTTAGGTTTTTTTTAAAAAAAAAATGTCACATCAAAAAAATTTTTTGCTATAAAAAAGTTCTTAGAAAATGTCACATCTCAACTCGAATCAAAAGTAATAAACCATAATAAAATCATGTTTTAAAACTATTCTCAATTTACGTAAATTTTTAATGAATTCTTGAACTAATCACACTCTAAGCTCAGGGACATAATAATAATGGTAGACAATATTTAGAAGTGAAGATGTAATATCAGCAAATTTGTAGAGAAGCAAGAAGATCAAATAGCAACAAATTCAAAAAAGGTGTCAATAAGGTAAAAGCAAGGTTCAAGGCTGCTATATTATGGTATTATACATCATGTATTATGTTCCTATTCGGGAAAATTCTCCCCCTTCTAAGAAGCTACATAATCCATTATATTTATTGGATTCCTAAATGATTTAACACCCTTTTCTTATTCAAATTTCCACTCGGTGATGCTTGTATTTCTGCCCCAAATTAAATCGAGAGATAGAGTGGTTAAATCCATGGAGCACCAGGGTCCTCACAGCCTCAACCCCTTGTTTGAGTGCTTCATCAATCTGTCCAAATAGCAATAGCAAATAAAAAATACATAAAATAAAATCTCAGTTAAAAATAAAATCGTTCCAAGACACTGCAGTGTCGATGTTTGAACAAGCATTATAAACCAACAGGGACGGAGCCAGAAATTTTTTCAGGGGACCCATAAATTAAGGTGAAATTTTGGATAAACCCGGAGTGTAAAAAAAAAAAAAAACCTTAAAACATTTTATTTCCTAATCTATATATGCTTTCTAGGTCAATCCTGTGAATGGACTTCGCTTGCACGTGTTATGAAAAACAAAAAATGCAAAGAGCAGAACATGAAGAGTTTTAGACATTATAATCAAGTATAATATGAAGAACTTCAGGAAACGATTTGTCAAACGTGGACCACAGGCAGAATAGTAACAGGCAGCTAAATGGACCCAATTTTTCCTTTTGGAGAAGTGAGTGAACTTTACTGTGTCCGTGGGTATTGTTGAAACAATCATATACCTGCTGTCTTTCTTCACTGCTGAACTTCTGAAGAAGATAAGCCCTCATGTCCATATTACCTGGTGGATTCCCAACACCTGCAAAAAAAAATATATTTTTTTCTTTTTAAATTACAGCGGAATCAAGTACGGCTTGGATCTATTCACTTTAGAAAAAGCCTGATGAAAATATGCCAGTAAAAATCATAAGAAACAAACCTATACACAACCGAGGAAAATCACGGCAACCATCCAAATGGCCCATTACACTCTTTACTCTGCAACAAAGAGATAATCAATTACAAGCCATTCTAGACAACGGATCATGTGTATATAGTGAATATCATATAGAAAAAAGAAGGGTGCAAAAATGGCAATGAGGGGAAATTAACACTAGTTCAATGCCTTTGTTTGCACCCCTAGATGCTTGTTGGTTTGAAAAAGTAATTTGGAAATCTCACAAAGAGCCCTTAATATCCAATTGCCTTAAGGAATTATTATATACATCCAAAAGAGAACTTAGTTCGATAACGTCATGTCTTTCATTGGATTGTTAAGAATGGGATACTAAGAAAACATAATTGATCATAGAAGATAATTAGTACTTTATGAGTTTTGAAAACTGAATAAAAAATGTATCTTTTGCATTTGCAGAATCTATAAAGTTCCTAGATTGACATTTTACAAATACAACCAACAATCAAATAAAATGCATTCCATCCATTAAGCATCCATCTATGAAGCAATGGATCAAATTACCATCATCATGTAATTATTGAAATTTGCATATTCTTGCTGATTGAAATAAACACAACATTACTTAGGGATCAGTGGGGAGAACAGCCGATAATAGTAAGGACTTTTACCAATGGTATTCAAACATACCCATTGTGATGGCCATGGCCTCCTTTTGGTTGAAGTCTCATAACACCATTTGGTAAGCTCATCTCATCATATGCCTACATGAGCAAGGTAGAAATATGTTATATCATCAAATTTGATGAATTACACCATGAAGGCACCTATTTAATTGCTTAATCTATGCTAATCAAACAAAAGCGCTTACCAATAATATATGACGTAGGGGTACTTGATAGTGTGCAGCAAGTGGTCCGACCTTAACAACAATAAAGGAAATGAAAAGTCAGTTACAGAAATTACTATCATACAGTACCTATGAATTTATTAAACAAGTTATTCAACTTACTCAACCGTCAACAGAAGAAAGGAAGGGATTCATTTAGAGTGCAATGATAACATAAACCTAACCACACTGGTTAAGAAAAATGGGAAACAAAACAAGTAATATAAAAATGCGAAAGAGATTGGAAAAAACTTTGTGATTTTTACATTTCGGGGACGCATACTATATCATGCTCTAATAAATACCACAAAGGAAAACATAGTATACGGTGAAGCTAATCCTAGAATTGACTAAAATACCTGCAATCCACGATTGAGATTTATTTCTGTTGGTACAAGTATGAAAAGAGTAAGACCCAAAAAAATTAAGAAAGAGCAAACATGAAATGACTGTACAGGTGCTGTCGTTTACAGTCTTCATAACAAACCCAATCATATGAGACGCTTTTGAATGATTTTACGGATTTATAGACAGCAGAAAGAGTTAAGAGGACAGAAAATTATACAAAATATTGTCATCTACTCACATATAAATGCTTCTGAATCGGATATAACTTACAAGTTGCCAATTTCTTCACCAGCAAAGATAATATAATCAACCAAGTTTATCCTGTGCTTGTCATACCCTAAGAATTAAAAGCTAAAGTGCTAAACATGCTAATTTTGAACATCACAAATTTGGGACCATCTGCATGGCTCCAGGAATTAAACAGTCGTTCAGGCATCACAATTGTTGTTTTGAGGTTTCCTTCAACTGTGCAATTAAGTGTGACTTCCTCTGTTTGAGGACAAATTGGATAACGGTTCATACAAAATATGGTGTGTGTAACACAATCTAGTTATCCATTTATTTAGAACATAAAAATTTCCCATAATAAGAACTGATTCACATTAATCATATGCATCACAACACTGTTAAGACCATAAAGCCACACAAAAAAAGAATAAGTATGTGATCTGAACAAACCGATTCCCCACTAAAATTCATGTATGCTTGAGGCTTCACCAGCAAAATTGGTACCTCCCCAATGGAACCTGTACTGGTAAAATATAAAATAAATAAATCTAGATAGACATCAAACTCAACATAATATGAAAATCGTGAGATTGTGGGGGTGGGGGTGTGCTTAAGACCCACCTATTCCAATCAAGGCCTTTGATTGTATTGTATTCATGACAATGCCTTGTGCTTCACAAATGGTGTCAATCATTTCAAAACCGACCTGATATGCAAAAATCCACACATAAACATTTGAGCAACCAAAAGGCAACAAATACTTAACCAACGCAACAAAAATTTCCCACATATAATTTATTACATTATGCCTTGTTCCATGGTACTTATTCCCAGGATTTCCCAATCCCGCAATCAACCAGGGAGTGTATTCCACTTTAGCACCATTGTTCTGATTTGACAACGAAGCACGAATGCGAAAACTAGTTGGAACTGAATGCTTCTGAAGAAAATGAAGGCTGTGAGGAGTTCTAGGATGGAATGTGCAAGAATTTGGAAAGGAGACAGCATACAACATTGACCTGGACCCGTACGCATAAAAAGGCAAATTCAGTTTCATCAGTATGGTAAGTAATTATGGGCCCCAATAGATAAACATCTTATATAAAAAAAAAAAAAAAAAAAGATAAACTACTTACTCTTCACCATTGAATTACAACAGAATTTTCTTTACATTCATGTATTAAGTTTTTGTTCAAGAAATTGAAATAATAAACTGCAATACTTTCTTTCAAGGTTTCTTTTTTTTTTTTCTCAAATAGCTGAACTTAATTCAATCATAGCATATGAAAACAGCTTCTTTTAAAAAAAAAAAAAAAAAAAAAAAAAAAAAAAAAAGGACCATGCGAGGATAGTTGAACAAATAAGTATAACTAGTGAGCCTTCAATAACCAAGCCCCTCTTTCGTTTTTTTTTCAATCTTAAAACCTGTGTTTATTTATTTATTTATATTTTTTTAATACACAATTTTAACTCAGTCATAGCATTATCATAAGAAGAAAAACAATCAATAAGACAAACAAACAAAACTGCCTTGGAAAGAAATTGTCCATAAAACATAAAAAAAAAAAAAAAAAAGCCTGTTCCGCATTTTCTCAGCAACTAAACAAATGGAAATGCAACAAAAATAAAGGAAGATAGCGCAAGAAGAGCATAACTGAAGAGCAAAACAAACCTGGACTGGAATTAAAACCGAAAAACGGAAAGGGAAAGCAAGAACTTGGCTTTCGCAGATATTCGAATCCGTGAGGCTGAAACACTGTTGTTTGTTCAGACTGTTTTGTATGAAAATCTCTTGGTTTCTGGGGAGATAAATGAGAGAATGGGGAATATAGGAGCTTATAACGGGAATAACAAATAACGGCAGATATTTCAGAAATGAAATGAAAAAAAAAAAAAGGAATTTTCTATTAAAAATAGAGAAATACCGAAAATGCCCCGCACCTCTTCCCCTCGCCAGACACCGACACGCGTCTCCTGCCGTCGCCATCGCCATCGAAGCTCTGAGGTCGCCGTCGCAAGCCAGCAGAGCTCCGTCGGGGCTCGCAGTCCCCAGTTCCATCGGAGTTCTCGATCGCTATTCTCAATGTCTAACACGATTTCGAGCTCAATGGTCGTCGTGTCGTCTCCAGCCGCGTCTCTCCCCAGGCGCGCCCGTTTCTCCGCCGAAGATTCAGTCTGGCAGCGGCGGCGGCTGAAAATTCCAACAGGTTAGGTGGTTATTTCAGAAAAGCTAAATCTGGGTTTCAAATTTGGAATTTTTTCTTAATTTGATAATTTACGACTGGTTTGTTTCACGCAAAGGTGGAGACAATTTAAATTCATGTTTAGACAGATTGTCTGAATTATCTTTTTTGTTTAAATAAAGTTAAATTATTTAATTTTTAAAATTTAACCCCTCTTAAAATTTAACTGTTTAAACTATTTTAAAATAGTAAAAAAATTTTCCCTCCTTTAATTCAACAATTCAAATTGTGATGATTGATTAAACTTTAGTGGTTCAAACTAAAAATTTAAACTGTGATAATTTTAATTAGTGTTTAAATATGTAAATAAAATTAAAATTGTATTTAGATAGAATAAATTGTTAATAAAGTTTTGTGACAAAATTTTATAAAACCTCATTATAAATAACATCTTTTAATATTATTATATAATGATTTATCCATTTTTTTTTATTATAAAAAAAATTAGATGTAATATAAAATCATTTTTTAATCGAAATTAAAATAAATAAATTATGACATGTTTTTCAAAAGTCCTGAAATTGATTAAATAGTGAGAGAATGCAAAATTTGTGGTACTTTTAATTGGTATTTAGATACGAAATAAAAATTGTTGAATTTCAAAAAGTTTCTCAAAATTTTATAAAACCTCATAAATAACATCTTTTAATATTATTATATAATGATTTATTCATCTTTTTATTATGAATACGTACAAAAGAAAATCATCTTAATGAAAATTAAAATAAATAAATTATGACATTTTAAAGCTCTAAATTAAATAGAGAGTGCAAAATTTCACTATTCACGACAATTCAAATTGTTGAATTTAAAAGGGATCTCAATTCCAATTTTGCTGATTAAGTTGCAGTGGATGATTCAAATAGCCCCCTTTGATTTTTAAACCAAACAACTGGATTGTTAAACATGATTGGAATTGGATTTTTAGGTTCAAAACAAAATATGTTGGACTAGAATCTAAACTTACAATCTAGAAACTATTACAATTCTATTACTTATAGATTCTCAAATTAAGAAAAATCCCAAATTTGAGACCTAGAAAACAAAGAAATAAATTATTTACTTAATCCAACGACACATAAAAGAACTAAAAACTCTTTGTAATAATACTAAAATTGAGCTAAAAATGCCTTTTATACTATTTTGATTGAATACATAAAATGATTCATATATATATATTTTGGGCTCGTTTATATATATATTTAGTTTTTATATAAAATGATATATAGCTTTTTATAATAAAAAGTTAGACACACACACAAAACACAGTGAAGTGAATATAACCTTTATTTTACTCTTTATCCTCATTCATGTAAACCTGAATAAAGAATACCTCTTTGGCATCAATTAAAAAAAACGTCTTAAGAAATTATCTGAGATTATAATGAAATCATCAAAAAATAAAAAATAGTTGAGATGCTTAAATCTAGTTTTAAATGTTAGAAATCGAAAATGTTTCTTGTGTTGCCGATTGTATATTATCTTAATTATTATCTTAATTATAAAAAACTATCTATTAAATTGACTCTCTCTCTCAACGAGATCTCATATCTATTGGAGAGCATATCAAGAAAAATCTTTCCCCGGATGATATACTATGTGAGATGCACGACTTATAGTCATACATAAATATATATGTGTGTGTATATATATATATATATATTTATTTATTTATTTATATATATACTTCGTGCCTTCCTCTTTCTTTTCTAATTAATTGATCAATCCCGTATGAGCATAACAAAATGATCATTAAGTACTATTATATTGTAAATTCATACACTTACTCTTAGTTTAATTGTTCTAAATATCGATTAGAAAAAAAAAAAAAAAAAAAAGAAAGAAAGAAAACAGAGACATCCTTCTAAATTGGTACCCCTCTATAAGCTCAGTCCATGGTGAACTACCAACCTTATTAAAATAAAATAAAATAAAAACAAAATAAATAAAAGAAAGAATTCATAAGAATTTCCAAGTGCTGGAGTTAAGCTCTAATAAATGGAGAGAGCTTTATAAATGAATGAATTTCCAGGTACTGTAATTAAGTTCTAAAACTCTGAAGAAAAAACGATCGCCAAAAATTTATAGAATTAGGCTGCAAGAGACCATATACATGGCTGCAGAAGAAGGGCTTGATGATTATACACAAGATGGGACCGTTGATTTCAAGGGTAATCCCGTTCTTCGATCAAAGAGTGGTGGATGGACTGCTTTCTCCTTTGTTGTTGGTAATCACACACACTCTCTCTCGTACAAATGCATATGTAAAAGATTGCATTATTAGAACCCGTTCCTTTCACAATTTGAATCACAATTTAAATTTTTTATTATAGTGTTTTTTTTCATAAAAATTCAAATTCATCACTTTTGTTATAATCTTTTCTCTCACATTAATTTACTTTTCAACTCAAGTTCTCAATTTAAACCCGCAAAAAGAATGAGTTCTTAATTTTTCTTCATCAGATAGATATTCTAGTAGATGATCATTTGGTTTGAACTCGTGCATGCATGCAGTATACGAGGTATTTGAAGGCTTGGCATATTTCGGAGTGGTTTCGAATTTGATAATCTATTTAACGAAGGAGCTCCATCAAGGCATAGTCATGTCCGCTAATAATGTCACCAACTGGTCCGGTGCCGTTTGGTTAACACCTATTCTTGGTGCCTATATCGCCGACGCTCATCTTGGTCATTACTGGACATTCATCATTTCGGCTCTAATTTATCTCATGGTATGCATTTTGATATTGTTGGTGCATATTTTCATTAGAGGACATGATATAATAAATTACATCAACGAGAAATCAATGTCTCGTTCATTTCATCGATTCGAGTTTTCAATTACAATTTTGCTAGACTTAAAAGTTCTCAGAAACAGTCACATCTAATTCTTTTATTACAGTTAAAATTTTTACATAAAGTCACATATCAACTTAAAATTAAAAATTCTAATCGATAAACTGAATGAGACTAAGTTTGGGAAAAGGTTGAAAAAGAAATTTTACTTTTAGATTCTTCTCTGCACCAAACATTCCTTATTATTATCATTATTTTTTTTTTCCTTTTTTGAGAGAGAATGAAAGTGTTAGTTATTAAACAACAAACTATCTAAAATCTACAATAATAACTTCCAAGTTCCAACCACCTCTATCCAAAGAGCATGTTTTGTTAAACCATGTATTGTCTATACAACAACTCTAAAATAAGGTTTATCAAATAGCATGGAAAAGACAGAAAACACTTGATTCAAGCGATTTAGAAGATGATGTAGCCATCATAAGACCTAGGGATAAAAAAAAAAAAAATAAAACTTATATTTCATTCAAAGAATATGAAAATAAACTGATGTTTTCAAAAGAAATTGAAAATTCAAATTTGAATTGAAGATCATTTTACAACTTTTGTGACGAAATAGCATTCCTTTCGCATAAAATTTTTCTTCTGTCGTTGTCATCCCAAGCTCAAGCCTTGACACATCTTCGGTGTCAATTTCATAAATATGTCCAAAACTATCATAAATATGTGGATTGATCTATTATATGCTCAAAGCAAAAGTTTACGTTAGAGACAAACAACATATTAACGGATCAAATTCCAATTTTAAATTTCTTTGTGGATAATTGACTTGTTTGCTAATCAACCAAGTATGTTCACAGGGACTGGTTTTATTGACACTAGCAGTCTCACTTCGCGCGTTGAGACCCCCACCTTGCCAAGATACTAATGTGGAAAACTGCAAAGAGGCCTCTACATTACAATTAGCAGTCTTTTATGGTGCGCTGTATACTCTAGCCGTAGGATCAGGCGGAACTAAACCGAACATCTCGACAATTGGCGCAGACCAATTCGACGATTTCGATCCAAAGGAAAAGGCGCAAAAGTTGTCATTCTTCAACTGGTGGATGTTTGCCGTATTCTTTGGAATATTCTTTGCCAACACAGTTCTTGTTTGGATACAAGACAACGTTGGCTGGACACTCGGATATGCGCTTCCGACTATTGGAATTGCAATTTCTATAGCAGTCTTTGTGGCCGGCACGCCATTCTATAGGCACAAGTTGCCAACGGGGAGTCCCATTACAAGGATGGCTCAAGTCATTGTTGCTGCTACAAGGAAATGGAGGGAATGTCTCCCTCATGATCCTAAACACCTCTATGAGCTGGACATGGAAGTATATGGAAAGAAAGGGAATTTTAAGATTGAATCCACACCAACCATGAGGTTAGTATTTACTTATTTTTAGAGTACTAAAGAGGTCAAAGGTATTTTAAGAGCTTGATATTTGCTATATAATTACAATACGACTCAAAATAGTACTAACTGATAAATTATATGCTATCGAGGTGCTATAGTAAAACATTTCTTTTGTTAAAATTAGTAAAAAAAAAAAAAAAAAAAAAATCTTAAGCGGCATAAACTTGTATTTTGAATTATATAAAAAAGACAACCAAAAAAAAAAAAAAATTGTAGTGTACGTAATTATTTCTTTATGGGATTCTTAAATAGGATTGTGGTTCAAATATTCAGATATTCTGCTTTAATATCCTAAACAACATATATCTCAGAATATTTATGATATTTGATAAATGATTCATTTACGGAGCATATTTATGGTAAATTTAAGGTAAATAAATCATTTATCATGAAGATGCTTTTGAAATAAACTATTTATAGAAAATATTTTTGGAAAATGACTCATATAATATAACTTTAATTTTTAGTTTATGGATTCAAAATAATAATTTAAAATTATTCTCGATTTACATGTATTTTTTATAAGAGAAAACACTGTAACGCATTACAAATTATAATTCGAACCATGAAATAATCTTCATACCAAATACATTGTTTGTTTAATGCACTTAGTATTGCTGCTTTTGTAAGACTCTGATATTGTTGTTATATATATATATGCATGGCTGCAGTTTCCTCAACAAAGCTGCAATAAAAACAAACTCGACTAGTCCATGGATGGTATGCTCGGTTACCCAAGTGGAGGAAACGAAGCAAATGGTACGATTGTTACCATTCTTTGTTTCCACTTTCATACCGAGCATTATGATGCCACTAGTCTCTACACTCTTTGTCAGCCAAGGAACCACTCTACAAAGAGACATTGGCACTTTCAAAATACCACCGGCGGGTTTAACAGCATTAGTACCCTTATCCACACTCATCACCATACTGCTCTACGACAGGCTCTTTGTTAAGATGATGAGAAAATGGACTGGGAATCCTAGAGGAATCACTCTTCTGCAGAGAATGGGAATCGGAAATGTTGTCGTTATTTTACTCATCACCACAGCTTCTTTGGTTGAGAGATACAGACTTAAAGTCGCCAGAGAGAACGGGGTTGTTGACGGCAATGGAGGTCAGGTACCTCTCTCCATATTCATTTTGCTTCCGCAGTTCGTTCTGATGGGGATTTCTGATGCGTTTTTCTTAGTTGCCAAGGTCGAGTTCTTCTACGACCAAGCGCCGGAGAATATGAAGAGCCTCGGGAGTTCTTACGGCTGGGCTACTGTAGGGATTGGAAATTACCTCAGCACTTTCTTGCTTTCAGTAGTTTCCGATGTCACCAAACAATACGGCCATGGATGGATTCTGAACAACCTCAACGCCTCTCATTTAGACTATTATTACGGATTTTTGGCCTTGTTGTGCCTTTTGAACTTCTTTTTCTTCTTGTTTCTTTCCAAGATTTACGTATACAGGGCCGAAGTTTCTGATTCGATGAAAGTGCTGGCAAAAGAATGGAAAGCAACAACAATCAGGGAATCCAACAGAAATGAGCAGTGAATATGCTAACAAGGTTGAAAATAAAGAGATATTGAATCAGCATCATTATGTTCTCATGATCCCACCATCTTAGCTTCACTGATTGTAGACCTAAAATTTGTGTTTGACTTATTTTAAGTTTATTTTCACCATTTGACTGTCGACGATATTCACTCGTCTAACTTTGATCTCAGTATCTTTCAAAGGTCTACTTATTGTGTTGTTTCTAAACTATACAATTTTAACCCCGCCATTAATAAAAAGTTTATCTTGATATGTAATACACACACACACATACACACGCACATATATATGTATATTGTTCCATATATATATAAAGCGATAGCACGTGAGGGTTTATGAAAAAGATTTTAAAAAAGGTTTTTTCCGTTTTTATACCCTATATTTTTTATTTATGCAAATTTTTATCTTTTTGTCTGTCAATTTCGATTTTGAACCAAAAAAAACCTAAAGGCCTTAAAGAAAAAAAATGAAAAAAATAGGAGAAAAATATGAGAAAAAAAACTAGAAATCCCAGTATGTGAAGGTATTAGGTTTTTTTTTTTTTCATAGTCAAAACATAAATGTGTTGTTTATTTATAAAATATGATATTTTTAATAGAGAGGAATTTAAGAGGAAAAGAATTTAAAATTTTATGAGCCATCTATTTCTTAATTTTTGCAATTTTGGAGAGAGATGGTTGCACATAAAACATAATCATAATTCAGAATTATTCTCAATTTACGTGTATTTTTTATGAAATGAAAATACTGTAACGAGTCACGAACTATGATATGAACTATGACACAAATCCACAAACCAAACGCGCTAAAAAAGGTTGTTTTATTTTAAGAGAGAGAGAGAGAGAGAGAGAGAGAGAGAGAGAGAGAGAGAGAGAGAGAGAGAGAGAGAAGGTATCTAACACCTGCCAAACCACAAGTTTACGTCCGCTCTTTAGAGATGCAAAAATGGGCCGGGGCTGGCCCAGGCCCATCCTGACATAATGATGGGCCGGGCCGGCACGACACGTTACTGTTCAAGGCATGGCCCAGCCCATAAATATTGGTGGGCTGGGCTGGGCCAACATATATCGGCCTGTGGGCTGGAACGGGCCAGGCCGAGCTTGGGCTAGGCTGGGCCGGCCCATCATGCCCAGCCCGGCCCGTTTAGGCCCATAATGGCCCGTCCCAGCCCAACCCATTTAGGCCCATAATTTTTTTATTTTTTTATTTTTTTTAGTAATTTTGTAAACATCTTATGTATAATTATCCTTATTATACTCTTTTCTCCTTATCAAGGTTTTGTTCCACTGGTTTTCCTTAGAAATATTTTTATTTAATGAGGTTATCGTAAATAAAATATCATTTTTTTAAACTTATATATTTATTAACTTGTTTAAAAATTCAAAAATAAAAAATAAAAAAATTTTAAATTACATGTTTAGATGGGCTGATCCATCTAGACTCATGATGGGTCAAGATGGGCCTTGAGTGGGCCGGCTCAATCAAGGCATGCGGCACAGCCCGCGTAAAATTGGCATGTGGTGTGGGTTGGGTCGATGTCATTCGTATATGGGCCGGCCCGGCCCGTCCTACAAAATTCGTGGAATGGGCCAGCCCGGCCCGCGGCCCACGTGGGCCTAAGGAGAACGGGCCGGCCCGTTCTTGCATCTCTACCGCTCTTGATGAGTGATTTTTCATCTGGGCATGGCAAACAAATTTACGTTTGGAATTGTCGACTCATGTCCCCATACTTGAACAATTTCTTCGACTTTTGACCCAAAAAATTCAAAAATATCTTTGAAAAGCAAGTACTTAAATTCTACATGTTCTTTTACACATAAAACTCAAAAAAGACAACTCAAGTTTCAACTTTATTCAAGTTCACGTTCTTTTAAGTTTTATCTTCACTCAATTTTACTCAGCTTTATTCAAGTTCTAACTTCAACTCAAGTTATAACTCAAATTCAACTAAAAAACTACACTCAAATTACACTCTAAAAGAACAACCCTATAGTCAATGGGAAGAAAAAGAAATAGAGTGATTTACAGGTGTTTGGAACTCGTTCTAAAATAATTTTATTTTTTGTATGAAAATAAAAATGAAAATATTTTTAATCTCATATATAAATTATTTTTAAAAATGCGTTTAATAATTTTATCAATAGATTATTTTCAGTAAAAAAAATTCATTAATGTCTCTCTCTTTCTCTCTACTCGAGAGAGGAGAAAACGAAAATAAAAAATAAAAAATGATTAAAAGTCATTTTTCATTTCTCTCTCATTTTACACTAAACTAAAAAAGTCATTTTTGTTTTCGTTTTTTATCTTTATTATGCTAAACATTGTTTTGAAAACTTTTTTATTTTTTTCTCAAAAAATGTAAAAAATAAAAATAGGATTAATTTTAAACACAACCTATATTTTCATTGTTTATTTTAAAGCTAATTAAAAGTATTGGTAATATAAAAGTTCATATTTAGATTGGTAAGCTCTCACAAACAATCACATCTAAACTGGTAAAACGTCTCACATAAAATCAAATCTCAACTCGAATTAAAAACTCGAATCAGCGAAGTGAACGGGCCCTAAGTTATACTACTATCAATTCGAATCATCTGGTCCAAACGGTCGAAAAGGTGCAAATGGAGTAGCCCAGTCCAACATGCTTTTTTATACGAGCTAGATTGGCTTGCATTACAAGTAAATGGTTGACCTAGCCCGATTAGGAAGCTCAAATGTCAAATGCAAAAAAAAATTACCCTTTTAAATACTTAACTTATTAAAAATATTCATTTTAAAAAATAACACTTATGGATTAATTTTAGTCTAAAAAATAAAAATATATAAACTAACGTTAAGAGATAAAATAAAAAAAAATTTCATTTTGAGAGTATTTTTAAAAATTGTTCAAAATAAAATAAAAAACCTAACCAAGATTAGATCAACCAAATCATGTTAGGTTTTCTATTAAAATATCTAGGCCCGATCCTGCCCAAGTCTTTGTATGGGCGGGGCCGAGCTAACGCTCCGTTCTAATGAGAACCGGAGAACTCATCTGCCATTGATTGGTTGTACGGCATATTCCAGGCTGCAGCCAAAGGAAGACCACCACGCAAGTGAATCTCAAATCATTACCAAAAACAAAAAAAAACAAAAAAAAAAAAATCTAAAATCAGCAAACCCTCCATCATCTGACCCACGTGCACCTCTCCCGACATGTACAACGCTACCCCAAAATCTAATCCAAAATCTCACGTAATGTTTCATATATATCCACATGAATTACCAATTTAAATTTCTCTTAAACCAATATCATTTATGTGCCCTTTTTTTTTTTTTGTTTTTCTCTGTTTTGCCCTAACTGTTTCCGTTTTTATCAAAAACTTGAGATAAATATTCAATGCTCGTGAAGATTTAGAATCTATTTGGTTTATAGATTTAAATAATGTAATTAGAATTATTTTTGATTTATATGTATTTTTTTGAGAGAAAATATTGTGAATTTCACAAATTATGATTCAAAAAAATCTAGGTACTAAACGGATCCTGAAATTATTGATTAAATTTTTAATTCGAGTTGAGATTTGATTTTATGTGAGAGCTTTTACCGTAGTAAAAAAAGTTAGATGTGATTGTTTGTGAGAGCCCGAATTCTAAACTCGAATAAACGAAATTAATTTAGTTCATTAATTTAAGTTGTGATATAATTTTATTTAAAAAATTTTTATTATAATAAAAAATTAAATATAATTATTTTTAAGAGTTTTTTAGGTTCAATTTATTTCATTAATTTGAATTTAAAATTTGAGTTTTATTATAATAAAATTTTTTAAAAATAGTCATATCTAATTTTTTATTACAATAAAAAATTTTCATATAAAATTATATTTTAATTTAATTAAAAACTCAAATTAATAAACAAACTCTTAAGCCTCGTTTATTTTATCAATTTGAGTTTTTAATTCTAAATTTTTATAGTAAAATTTTTTTTAAAAATGTCACATTTAATTTTTTTTGTTATAGTAAAATTTTTTTAAAAAATATTACATCTTAAATTAAATTAAAATTTTAAATTTATAAAATAAATAAAATCTTAATATAATAAATTTAAATTAATAAAATAAATGAGATCGAAATATAAGAATTCAAGTTCAAAAATACAAATAGCAATTTAATACTGACATTCAAATAAAAGCAATAAGGAAAAAAAAAAAAAAAAAAAAAAAAAACCAATAATTCAGATTCTTTCTTCGGCAATGAGTGCTTAGTAAGCTAACAGTTTATCCTTTTTCTCAACTCCTTTCAGCGGACTTTCCAACTCTCTCCCTTTCTAAAAAAATCCCATTTCTAAAAACAGGCCGAGAAAAAGAAAGAACCGTTACTTTCTGCTTCTGGGTTTTGTTTCCGATAGTGATTCCTTTTATTTCGGGTATTTTTATTTTCCTCCCCAGTTTCATTCTTTACACCATTCTTTTAGATTAAAGTAGTGTCACTCTTGCAAAGACAATTGCAGGTTAAAAGATTTCAGTTTGATCTTGATTTTTCTGCGAAGCCAATTGTGCCACTTCATATAGTTTAATAATATTTGCACAAACTTTTCAGTTTTCGTAATTGGGAACTCCTTTTTCCTTGTGATGACTTCCACTTTAGTGGAATCTCTATTAATTTAGTATATTTGACTTTGGTGACATTAATGGGAATTTGGGTTTTTCTTCATCAGATAAAATGCAAGCGTCAGCATATCCTTCGGTCAAAGGAGGGAAAATAGGCTTTGTGGTACAAAACCAGAGAAGGGTATTGCTTAATTTGGGTGAATCTACTAGCAGAAGAAGTCTCAGCATGACTGGCGGAATTGCTTGTTGTGGTGGGCTGAGCCTAAATTCCATGGCTTCAATGGGAGTCGAGCTTGGAAGGACTCGATTGGGTGTTAATGGCATTTTCGGGTCGTCGGCGAAACCCAGATCACTCAAGGCTCAGGCTTCATGTTTGATCTTACTTCCTTTCCCGTCTTTGATTTGTTTTGGTTTTGATCATTTGCATGCGTTTGTGATCAAATTATGTTAATGGAAGTCGTTTTACTAGCCTTTTTTCAGAACATTAGCTGCTATTATGTTGATTATTACCTTTCTAGTTCTTCTTTTTTTCCTGAGAACATTGCATTCTTTTAATTATACATGTGTGTGAGTTTGGAAGATCTTTTTGATCTCGAAACTGTTACAGGTCAATCATTTTCTGGCAGCTTAAAAAATGCTAATAATTATCCATATGTTGAGTATTTGTGTCATAACTAATGCACCTCTCTCTCATTCTGTGAGATGCATTAATTGTATGGACCCATTTTCGAAATTTTTTTAATACCTCCTTACCCTTAGCACGCAAAACCTTGACGCAGATGAAGATCTTGAGGGAATGGTTCCCTCCAAGCAGCACGGAAAGTCTTCTGGAACAGTTTTACCGTTCGTTGGTGTTGCTTGTCTTGGAGCCATTTTGTTTGGCTACCATCTGGGGTAATGCTTGATTGTTCTCTACAGTGGCGTGTTTTGTTACTACTTGACGTGGTCAATTTGATCTTCGTTCGTGGACCTTTATCCGATATGTATCCAATGAATATTCATATTGCAGAATCATACTCATCATGAGTGTTGATACTATTTACCCCCCACACCCCCCCACCCCCCCCTCTCTTTTTTCCTTTTGTAAGACAAGATTTCAAGTTATAACTGACCTTGCATGAGGCTTACCGTGATGTCATTCATTGTTCGTTGCAGAGTGGTAAATGGTGCTCTTGAATACCTAGCCAAGGATCTTGGGATTGCACAAAATACTGTATTGCAAGGCAAGTATTATTAATAATAAAGACAAACTTGAAATCATGACGTATAATTTCTTCCTTTTCTTCTTCTTCTTCTTCTTTTTTTTTTTTTTTTTTTTTTTTTTTTTTTTTCATCTTACGTATTTATGCATCTTTATGTTGTTATCAATTTCACCTTTACGGATTATGCATCTTGATGTTTGTTATCAATTACTACAAACTTTGTCTATCCACAAGTCCTTAATATAAAAAGAAATGCTGTCTTTTTGGTTATTTGAAAGCGGCAATAAAATTGTCAACGGAGACTCACATGATATTAGCTCTAACTTCAAGACTGCTTTAGATTATGTGGTTCGTTGTTCCTCAGTATTTTCTAGCTAAATCCACCGTGCTACTTTTGTATAGGGTGGGTTGTCAGCACACTTCTTGCCGGTGCCACAGTTGGATCATTTACTGGTGGAGCACTAGCTGACAAGTTTGGCAGGACTAGAACTTTTCAGTTAGATGTGATTCCGTTAGCAATTGGAGCATTTCTTTGGTCTGTATTATATCATGAAGTTTAGGTTGTGAAGAGTGATATGTTTCGAAACTCCTACTTAAAAGATTGTCTTTATTACCTCCAGTGCCACAGCCCAGAATGTGCAGACAATGATAATTGGTCGCTTGCTTGCTGGCATTGGCATTGGCATTTCATCTGCTATTGTGCCACTTTATATATCGGAGGTAGTAATTGTTCTCTGTTTCGGAAAATCCTTTTTCTTCATTCTCTTCTGTTTACTTTGAAATATTAGAATTTGTAACCTCTTGATACTCTTTTCTAATGATCAGATATCACCAACTGAAATTCGTGGAGCACTTGGATCAGTGAACCAACTTTTTATATGTATCGGCATTCTTGCAGCTCTGATAGCTGGATTACCTTTAGCAGGCAACCCGTTATGGTATTCTTTTTTTTTTTTCCCTTGCAGTAACCCTCCTTGTAAATCATTTAATTCATCTCACAATCTGCTATAGCGCAACAAATGGCAATTCATTGTCTGCTAAAGAAATCCAATGGTATCAAAATTAAATATTTCCATGGTGTTGCTCAAATTTCTACTTGTCTTTTGTTTCATTTTATGAATGCAGAATTGTGTGATTTTCAACTTTTTAGACTGTAAATATTTAATCAGCTTACACTCATTCACACTAAATGGCATTAGTTGCGTAGAATTGATCTGTTTTTGACAGTTAACTGAGAGAGATCTAATCATGGCAGTGAAAGATGTTCCCATCTTGTTCAAGTATTGTAAACCCAGAGGACCAGAGCATATCTGGTTTCATATGAAATATATCAATCTTCAACAATGTGAAAACAGTAGTGAGAAGTGGTTTAATGCATGCATTTACCCTTTTTGGTTCAATGATAAAGAAATAGTAGAAATTGCTGCTAGTCAATTTGAGCAACAATTGTAGAACAATTGAAATCAAGGGCTAGGACTATCAGCTTCTATTGTGAATGGAGTATTAGAAATAATGTTATAAGTTTAGATTGATACTGAATATTAGATTGTAAAGTTCAATTCAGTAAAGAGACTTGCAGCAAAATTTTAAAATAAAAGTAGATTAATCATTAATCTTTCTTAACTTACCTGGTGATGCCATTATGACGTTAATGGTAAATGTTCATTTTAGTGTCACATTATCTTATGTTTTTTTGATGACTAGACTAATGTTTAGCTCTTTAAATTTGTTTTTCTTGTATTGTAAAGATGTTTAATTACGCCACCATTTGTGATGTGGTGCATTCTTTGAAACAAATTAGAAGAATAATGAGACTGGAGTTACCAATGTGTGTAATGTTTCTTTGAAGGTGCTTTTTCATTTAAGCAATTGTTAAAAATAGTTAATGGGACTATAACTTTTGAATGCTATATTTAAGATGTTCGTTCTTAGTTTTGTGGGTGGTTATTAATTGCTAGTGGCTCCAAATGAATCATAGTTTGTCGTGTTCTGAAATCTGACTACCATGCTATAGCTGTTTAGGCAAGTTGATCTATTTCGTGATTCTCAAGTGAATATAGTGCACTGAGGAGAATACGTTGGTAAAATTAACTCGTTTAAAGTAATATTTATGATAATTGAAAACCAGCAAATTGTTGTTAAGGCTGAGAATTACTCTGCTACTACCACGGTAGTTCTCTTAGTTTTCTATGTTTGTGAATATCTTCTTCTCTCGCTTATACTTTTGATATGGCTCTTTCTTCACCAGGTGGAGGACAATGTTTGGGATTGCAATTGTACCCTCTGTTCTATTGGCATTAGGAATGGCCGTTTCGCCAGAAAGTCCTCGATGGCTTGTTCAGGTTTTTGTCTTAAGACTATTTAGTCAGATGTCAAATAATAATAATAAAAAAATTAAAATAAAAAAGAACATTTGTATTATTAGCTCATTAATTAATTTCTGTACAAAACTTCGTTTTTGTCCCCCTTTCTTGGGTAGCAAGGGAAGATTCCTCAAGCTGAAAAATCTATTAAAACACTGTACGGAAAGGAGAGAGTTGCTGAGGTAATGAATGATTTAACAGCAGCAGGCCAAAGTTCTACTGAATCTGAAGCGGGCTGGTTTGATTTGTTCAGTAGCCGTTATTGGAAAGGTAGATCCACAGATTCCTGAAAGAGATTTTGCGTTCAGTATTGCAATGGAATGAATGATAGTTTAGATTCTAGTCAGATTTGTTAATTTTCAACTCTATGACTGAAATTATATGACCAAAACTAAGTAATCCCAACAGTCAATAAGGCACACATCATTTAACAGCTGAGTATTCTCATTTCTCAATGACATGTACACCTTCTTGCAGTTGTTAGCGTAGGTGCAGCACTTTTCTTGTTCCAACAGTTGGCTGGGATCAACGCTGTGGTGTATTATTCTACTTCCGTCTTCCGTAGTGCTGGGATTGCCTCTGATGTTGCAGCAAGTGCTCTAGTTGGTGCGGCAAATGTTTTTGGTTAGTCTTGCTTATTTTTCCTTTGGAATTAGAAAACTTTAGGTGCCATATTGTATTTGTGCCTATTATGCCTTACAAGCCTTGCAACTGATTCCCATGTAGGCACTGCTGTTGCATCTTCCTTGATGGACAGACAAGGAAGAAAGAGTCTTCTCATTACAAGCTTTGTTGGAATGGTATCGTTAAAATCTTTGTTTTGGTCTCGTTGTGTGTGTGTGCATATGCATGTTGACATGCTGTTTGCATGTGTTACAGTATAATCAACATCTTATATTGTAACCTTGACAAATTCCTTCTGCACTGGCCACAAAATCGAACCTTTTCATCTAATAGTAAATAGTATTTATAAATTTTCTATTTTCGTGCGCAAATAATATTATGATCTTGGGATCTGCCTTTTTCTCCAGTCCAAAGTACTACATTATTTAATTCCTCTCTGGATAAATTCTCTTGTGTTGCACTTTCAACCTAGTTGCCTGGATGTGAATTATCTTTTTGTCTGGGATTCATTCCTGTTTTTGTTTCAATTTCAATGTGCCATTTTCCAAATTTATGTCATTTGATATGATTGACAATTCTCTTGGTCGCTTGTTAAGGCTGCTTCGATGTTGCTGCTCTCTCTGTCCTTCACATGGACGGTTCTAGCACCGTATTCCGGCACTCTTGCCGTTCTTGGGACTGTCCTGTAAGTTGTAACTTTTTTTTTTTTTTTTGTGTGTGTGTGTGTGCGGGTAGTGGAAAATCCTTTTTCTTTAGCTCTTGACTGTGTCAGCATAAAACTCTAACTTCGCTTCTGCTCAATTGACAGTTATGTCTTGTCATTTTCACTTGGCGCTGGTCCTGTGCCTGCTCTACTTCTACCTGAGATATTTGCTTCGAGAATCAGGGCGAAAGGAGTTGCTTTATCATTAGGCATGCATTGGGTAAGCGACCATAAAGAAAGGCTAAACAAACAAATATATGTAACTTCTTGTATTTTTCAGGTTGTCATTGATAATGTCAATTGTCTTGCCTATAGAATCAACCTTCTTCCATGCACTACAGTTTTTGTTTCATTTCTAATTTGGAATGCTTTCTTTAGATGCTTTCTTTAGATATACTTCTTCAGGTAAAAGCAAAAATGAAATTCAAATAATCAACTTAGAATCAAATGATATTGCCTGAAATGAGAACCATCAAGCATTTGGTTTGAAAAGGACGTGTAGATTAGCTTGCATACCACATTTTAAGTCTAGTGATTCACTAGGACCAATATTATGCATATCTTTTACAAAAGTGGTATATTCGTATTCGTCTAATTCGCCCATCGACAGATGCTATGTAGGTCTCTAATATACAGAGACTGGCGCACACAAGTACACGTAAACTCATTGTAATCCTCTAGCTAGCCTTTTGTTTTCTTGCTTGTGTCAAAGATAAGTGAAGACAAGTAGATTGTCTTATATTATTGATGTGTTCTTGGGAGTTTGATGGTTTTATATGCATATATCTTCCATTTTCTTTTTAATTATCTCTTTCCCTATATCCGGAAGATTCATACTTTTTTTTCTTTTTCATCAGATATCAAACTTTGTCATCGGCCTCTATTTCTTGAGTGTTGTGAACAAGTTTGGCATAAGCTCCGTGTATTTGGGCTTCTCAGCCGTCTGTCTTCTCGCCGTCTTGTACATAGCCGGCAATGTTGTGGAAACAAAAGGAAGATCGTTGGAAGAAATAGAGCGCGCTCTTAACCCTGCAACTTGATTTGGATATATCAGGGCACAACAAAATAAAAACTTCAGCCTGAGTTTTTTTTTTTTTTTTTCCTTCCTCCTGAACCACGGATGAATATTTTCACAAGTTTTTCTGGGAACCAATAGAGGACTAGGTTTTTTTTTTTTTGTTTTGTTTTTTTTTTGCACGTCTCTTGTTCCAATATCGGATCTTGACTTCACGTGTTTTAGTGCAAGTGTCTGTATAGGGGATTATGCTTGATATGTACTTGTTTAAGTGTTATTTCTTGAATTATCGTTCGGGACAACATTGTTGATTGCTGTCGGGTTATATTTAACATGTTCAGGTAGAAAATCTTGAGCAGAATGTCAAATAGTCAGCTCAAGACTGTATCAGCCCAAAATTTGTGGCTTTTTAAACGAAAAACAGATAGTCTAGGCTTTTCGACAAATGAAAACAAAAAATTGTACAATGAGTGACACAGATAATCGATTAGCATCCATGACGATTTTAAAATGTTGGTACTACATCATGAACAATATTTTTAAGAGCCATCATAAATACTTTCAAATGAAACTGAAACAACTAGTTAGAGTGTTGCCATACAAGACGGTGAAATTTACATATAGAAGTAATTAGCTCAATTCACATATGAAAAACAGTCATGGAGCCATAAAATGTTTTGGGAGCTTCTCTGGTAGGATCTTACAAAATGAGTTGCTGATAGTTTATATTTTCAACCGTCAGATCTTGTATCAAAAACTATCACTTCTGCATATTGTTTTAATCTAATATGGTTGTGACTTAATCTAATAGTCAGAAATTGACACTACTGGTAGGACTTGCTTACTAAAGAAACTCCCAAAAGTTTTATATAATACCACGCACTATTCAAATGTACAATGGTTCCTCATACATGACTGGAAATGAATACATTTCTCAATAAGTATGTAACACGTCCCTAAAGGAAAACAAAATAAAAAACACAGTGTATACCGAGCTCAAGAGACCACCTTAGAGATTCCTTGGAAACAACTTGACCAGACAGAATTCCACCGCCATGTGATATTTACATGTTTGCTTTTCTTTCCCACCTTTCCTTTGTGTCGAGCCTGGCAACATAGCAAAACATATTTAAGGACTAGAAGCATAAACATCCAAGTCAAACCATATAATGCAGAAGAAACTTATCATGTCAGGCTGCGATAACCATGAAGTTTCATTGTATTTTTAGATTTCTTCTTTGTATCAAATTTTACACATTACACCTCTTAAAACACGTGATCTCTATTCTACCTCTGTTTATTTAGGGAAATTGGATATTTATTTTTCAAGGTTAAGCCGATCATAGCAATTCTTGTAATACAATGGCGAATTCCAGTAATTCATATTACTGAAACATTGAGTTGCCCACATATGCACATGGTGTTTGTGTCCTACAGCCTGGGAGACACACCATGAGTGAGAACGGAACTCTATCTGAGAAACCCAACAGCTCTCCTCCACAAAATTTCATGATCTTTAGCTTCAGCTGATGAGATACTGCTATTTATTGGAGACTAGCTAATTTCATGTATATATCAAGTACCAGTAAATAAGAACCAGTTAATAAGAATTAAGAACACATATCATACCCCCAATGTAACTTCTGGCGTGGCATTGGTGCAGAATAAGTTGTAATGCTCTCTTGCTGTAATAGGGAGCTGTCTTTATTATTGTGCTTGTCAGAACTCTGAGAACTTGAATCTTTATGCTCAACATCATTGGTATTCGGATTTTTGCGGTGTAATTTGGTCGGATCACCTGCAATTTTGATGACAAGCTCATAGCAAACACTTGTAGGATATGTATAAGGAAAGCAAAAATATCGACAAACAAAGCCAGTAAAACAACCTTTTTGTTTCTTTTTGAAATTTGATTTTGACTTTATTTCTAAACGCCTCCTGTTCAGCTCCTATCACATTAGAAATCCAAATAAATTAAAAGTGATCACCGGATGGAAAAGAGATTAAAACGAGAAATGACACAAAACAATCCCAACATCTTATCCAGATAGCGCATTCAAAGGTACAAAGTTCAAGATTCTTAAAACATTCCCACCAGAAACTAATAGCTCCAATTAGAAAGGCTGAGACAGATTGGATTCTTCTTTCTGCATTTTTTTTTTGTTGAGAAAAATGAACGTATTATTATACATTAAAATTTTTTTTTTTTTTGTTAGAGTTAAAATGAACAAACAGGGGGACATTATAAATGGAGAATTATATTAAAATAGTATTCCAGGAACAAAATGAAGATCACGGAGTAATCCAAACTCTACTATAATGCTCTTGTAACCAAATGGAATTACAGTAACAACACTAAGGCTAGAATGATGTTTAATGGTGGAATAAACACCCCCAGGCTCACAGTCACCACCAGAGGCACAAGCATTAGCACGTAGATGATTCCTTGATCTACTGCTACCCCATCACTTGTTGGGGCAGGAGCTGGTTCAGCAGCAGAACTTTGAGCATTGATTGAAGGAACTAAAAAGCCACGAGAAATGCCAAAGTCGCCACATCCAAGAATCAAATCTAAAAATGTCCATTTTCGCAAGCTCTTGAAAGAGGCCAAACTCTATTGTGTTCTTGTTAAAGAGAAATTGTCTTTCTTTAGAGTGACTTGATTATTGTTCCCGCACTTTAAGCCCATCGTTCCAGTAATTTACTACCTCCGGCATCTTTATTGACGGAGCAATCTTTCCATTCTTCTTTTATATTTTGTAATTGAACATGTTTAGATAAAAAATTTAGTAAAAGGGACCAGGCAATCTGCTGCAGAGAATACTCGTTAAAAAGAGCTTCTAGTTAACTTATACAGCATATGAACACAAAAATCACAACATGTTACTAAAGAACTAGGTTGCCTTTATTGTTTACAAATTTGTAAAATGTATAGCTTAGATCTCCTGATTCGCTCAACAATAACTTTCTTTAGTAATTAGTAACAAGATGTTGTATTTTTGAAATACATATTATTTACCTATGTTCTTCTCATAAAACAAAATTTAACAAATCCAAGAAAAAAAAAAAGAAAAAAAAAACCCCGAGTTCATCTCTACTCAATTAGGTGAAGTATTAAAATCCAATCACATCATAATAGCTCCATTATCCAAGTTTTCATTCAGAAACCTAATTAATAGTTCTAACCAATTACAATATAAGTTTCTCCAACATTTATGCCAAATAACAAAACAAAAAGTTCTATCCTAAATCAAAAGAACCAATCAAAAAAACTGAAAACTGCGAGGCTTTTCTAGTAACAAAAAAAACGAGGGAAAAGAAATAGCGAGTAAAGAGAATATGCGCGAGAGAGAAATGGTGATAAGAGTACTTGGAACTTTGAGAGCTGAGCTTGGGAGATGGCATTGGATTTGGGCTTGAAATCAGGTCGTAAAGAGGTTGTTGAAGCAATCGCCGCTTCTCTCCGGTCGTCTTCTTCTTCCTCCACCTCTTCCTTATTCTCCATGTTTTCCTCTCTTTCTTCAGAGGGAGTAGGGAAGATCATGCGTCGCCTGGTGGGGCTTTGCCGTGGGGGCGCAGCAGCGGGACGCGAGGGACAGTGCGACGGTGCTCACAGCCAGCGACGTGGCCGGTGGAATTTCGACGTCGAGGATGGATCTGAGGAACGAGATGCACCGTGCTTACTGTTTAAAAGATGGAGAGAGGAGCACTATTTTGCTTTTGCGGAAGAAAAGAGGGAAATGGGTAATTTAGGAAAGCTAGTATAATTTTTGGGACAATTTTAATTTAGTACCTTATTTTACAGTAAAATCGGCATTTAATACGCTGTATTTTTTATAATCTTAAATTGATACTTCAACGTTTAAAAAATACATGAGCTCTTTTTTAAATATGAAATATCAAATTTGTGCTTTTTAATTATTCCTGATTTGTTTGATCTGGATTTTTTTTTATTAAACGTTTAAAAGAAAACCTCATCCTTATAACTAAACGTCCTTTTAAAAAAAAAAATAAATTATAAAAAGTAAATTCACATTAACCAAATTAGAAATAATCAAAAAGGACATATTCTACATTGTCTTTAGTGTTTACAGGTCTTTTAAAACTTATCAATGTAATTATTAAAATATCTTTTTACATAGAATAAATTGTAAGGATAATTTTTAAATTCTTTAAAAATGACAGTTTAATCTTTAATTTTTTTAAAAAAATAATTTAATGTCTCGTTTACTTTGCGGATTTGAGTTTTCAATTCGAGTTAAGATGTGATTTTTTTGAGAGTTTTTCACTGTAACAGAAAAGTTAGATGTGATATTTTTTAAAAATTTTTTACTATAAAAATTTAAAATTTAAAACTCAAATCGATGAAGTGAATAAGGCTTAAAACTCTTTAAAAGAGTATAATAATCTTTTCCGTCTATTGCCTTAACAGCATAATGCACGTGTCACGTGGCCCATCTTTTAAAGGTATATGCGTAAAATCACATTTTAGGCACATTTTATCTCTATCATCTCTCTCTACCGAGTAAGTCAGAAATCACTTGCTATGGCTCATATGCTTTCTGCTTTCTTTTGTTTTCATGGTGGATTGAGGTGCCTCAACTCGATGGGTGGCGATCGAGTCCATTGATCTTCTTCTTCTCTCTTCCTATTTTGAAGTTTATGACCTATTTCTCTACGACTGGTCTTAATTTGCGAAGGAAGAAAAAAAGCTCGTGAGATGATTTTAACGCTTTATTTCTTGAACTAAACCAAAATATTTTTGGGTATGGGTGTTTTAACAACAAAGCCATTCTTTCATTCAAAATACAACACAGATAAAAAAAATCAACTTCAAGATTTATTGTTCTTTGAACATAAATTAAAAATAGATATAGTTAAATTGAATTTTGACTATCTAAAATTATCTGAAAAAACTATCAAACATAACTAATTTCAAACCACAACCTATAAACTCAGTTCTCATATATTTTAGAATATACTTTAAAACCATCGAAATACGTGATAGCAATCAAACTCATTTCTTGTAGCAAAAATACAATAAACCCACATCTATGATGTTCTCAAAGAAAATGGAAACAGAGGCCAACACCCATCCAAATTAGCTACCCAGAGCATTCATCTAATCAAAATACAAAGAAAATCATAGAAACCCAACATAGTCTCAAAACTCCCCACCACCTCCGAAACCCTTCGCCAACCACCTCCTGCGCATAGTTCAAACTATGTCATCCCTTGCATCTCAAGATCAGACCCACCCACCGTCCTTTCCATTGCAACATCGAGACCCTACTTCCTCTTTTGTTGCAAAATCAGAGCCCCCTTTCTTTACCATCATGAGATCGGAGTCCCCCTTTCTCGTCGTCATTATCAAATTAAAAGGAAAAACCAATTCTCAAAAATTGGGGTGGAAACATACTTGTTTGAATATTATAACAGCTACAAGGGCATTTTCATCTTTCCAGCCAAAAGATGGGCCACGGGATCGATCAGGTGCATAGTGCCATTAGATTTTAGACGGCAATAGACGGAACGGACTACATTACACTCTTATTGTGCGTTTAGTTGGGGGATTAGTACTATAATTTGAATTATAGTTCGTGATTCGTTATAGTATTTTTTTTCATAAAAAATACACGTAAATTGAGAATAATTCTGAATCATAATTCTAAATTCATGAATCAAATGTTCATTTAAGTTTGAGGTTGGTTTCATTAAAAATAAAAAATAAAAAACTAAATTGTTACTTTTTAAATAGTTTAAAGACCACCTGTGCAATTTATCCTTTTGTATAATTAAATGATCTTTGATGTCGTCGACCACAGAGGGAGTAATTGATCTATAATATTGAACCTATTACAGGTACGAGGATTAACATTCTTTTTACCATTTTTCTATATAGTGTGGGACCCAATAAACTCACACTAGTAATTTTCAAGTAAAGATGTTATTAAATAAGAAAGGGAATGAATCATCTCTTTTCATTTCCCACTCATACAAAGTGAATGCACCTTGTGTGTCTGATAGGAGCATGGATGATTCACCCTGGAAAAATCATTCTGTTTTGAAAACTAATCCTTTTTCAAAAACGGACTAAACAAAGGATTAAAAAGCTTCATACCTTTTCTCTCCTTTCAACACAACCTTAGGATTGGAATGTGAAAAATACAAGATTAACCTTTAAAAAACAGTTTTAGCAGTTAACTACTAACTTGCTTAATTCGGCCTCTAACAAAATGTTTAGTGATTATCTGTCAACTTTTTGAAGTACAAATTATTAAAGCCCATTAATCACAACAAACGTATTCAAGGATGATCACGATTGGAAGGTGAAAGGAAATTCGGTCCGTTCATTTCACTGATTTAAATTTAAAATTTAAGTTTTGTTACAGTAAAAAACTTTAAAAAATAGTCACATTTAACTTTTTTATTACAGTAAAAAATTCTCACATAAAATCACATCTCAACTCAAAAACTTAAATTAATAAACTAAACCATCCTGGTAGAGGGAGAACTCTCATATGTTTGCCTTTTAAATTTTTAACACGCGTAGTTTAGAACCGTAACAAATATTACATAAATATTAAGAGGCACTTAATTTGTATGCTCAAGCTTACAGTTTGTCTCCACTGCCGCAAATTCTACTAATTTTTATTTAAGGTGTCGGTCTAGTTTGGTTTTAATCGAATGGACTAATACTATAAAATACGTTACAGTGATAAAATCGTCAATTTGAGGATCAAAATTAGTTGTTGACCCAAAAAAAAAAAGGGATATAAATTTGATATGAATTTAAAATTCAGCGCTTCAATTTTGACAACAACAAAATATATTATATATATATATATATATATATATATATTATAAACTTAAAACACTTAAAAGTATTTGTTCATTTTATGGATTCGAATTTTTTAATTCGAGCTGAGATGTAATATTTTCTGAGAACTTTTTACTGTAGTAAAAAAAGTTAGATGTGACATTTTCTGAGAACTTTTTACTATAAAAACTTATAACTGAAAATTTAAATCAGTGAAATGAACGATGTGCAGATAATCATACATTATCTATTAGGTTGGCAAATTCTGCCATGTGTACCTCCAGCTATTAGAAGTTTTTGAATGATTATTGCTAAGCAAATCATTCATATAAATAATGAGATCCTTTGCCTTGAAGTTTCATCAACAAACAATGGGTGAAAATTATAAGGGAACCATAATTTTTGTAGTGGTGATCATATCAAGTATTTGCCAATTCTCATCATCCTTCCCCTTTTCTTACAACTTACTTTGACATTTATGACTCCTTCGAGTTGGCATCGGCATCGAAAAAGACGATAAAATGCAAGGAAAATGCCCGGAAGACTTGTTTTGGCATTGGCATCATTAAAAGGAAAAAAACGATAAAATGCAAGGTATATGAAAATGCCCTTGATAAAAGGCTTTTGTTAGTGTAATTATTTGATTTTAGTAAATAGTAAAAATGGACCACATTTTAAAGGTAAATATGATTCCAAATAATTTTTAATTTGAAAAAAAATAAAAAAAAAAAAAAACATTTTTTGATCAACATATTAGAGGTGCCACCTTCTCAATCTCCCACTCTCCTAGTCTTTGAAAATTTTGATCTATTTATGGTGAATTTCTAGTTTATAAATTTAATTTTTTTAAAAACTAAACTATTTGGGAATCACATATTTCAAGAAATTTCCCCATCTCCATTTTTAACGTTTACTAAGATTAATTAGGTTTGCATTATGGTTAGAATTTAATTTGTTTTGTGAAAGCTTTGATTTTGATCTATTTATGGTGAATTTCTAGTTTATATTTGTTTTGTCATTTGGGAATGAGTAGTTATATATGATGGAGAATGAGGTGAGTATGAGAATGAGGTGAGTATGAGAATGGATCTCTAACAAGCCCTAGCCGTCTCTCTTTAAGTGGGAAAGGGAATATTTAACTCGACCTAATCCGACATGATCTGCTGTCATCCATTACTACATTATACACATTTTGGGACATAATCTTTAGTGAATTTCAATTGCTTACTCAAGTTGAAAACTACACTTATGCCCCTGTGGATGAACTTAAAGGTGTGTTTGCAACTTTTAAAATTGAATTGATTAATTAGCGGATTAAATATGCCTTCATTTTTAAGGAAATTAAGTATCGAAACAAATTAATGTAATGATTGATCAGGTCTTGATCAGGAACTAACAGGATACTAGTTTAGAAACTCAATTACTGTAGATTGTATTTAAGATATATCTGAGGAACTTAATTAAATGGTATAAGATTTAAAAATCAGGAGCATATACAGTAAGCAAATTTGTAAGTAGAAAATCTGTTAATTGGAAGAATTATGATCCTATGACTTCTCGAATTAATGACTCTTTTAGTTGCAAAATATTTGGCAATAGTAGAAAGGCAAGCAGCGTATAAATTGTGTGCCAAATGTTTTGGGTTGAAAAAGGATTCATGGGTGAAATATAATACAAGCTAATGGCACATCTTCTCACACATTATATACTATACATTATAAGAGTCGGTCCTTTTCCTGTTGTTTGAAGAGTATTTGGTCTTTTTTATTCTTAAACTTTCAGAAAATTTCGTTTGTGTCTCTTCACTTTTACTTTTACCGTTTTGTCCTTAGCTTCTTATTCATTCATTATTTTTTGTTTAGGCATTTTAGGGCTTGTTCGGTTGCATATTTGAGTTATGGTGACTTGAGTGTAGATCTTAAGTTGAATTTGAGTTATAATTTGAATTGAAGTTGTAACTTGAATTTGTGTTTAGATATGCACATTTGAATTATGATTTGAATTGAGAATATATTTGAGTTTGTGTGTGAGTGAGTCAAAACTTGAATTTGTATTTAGATAGTATTTTAATAAAAACTCAATGGTAATGAAAAAATTTAATAAGGTATATAGGTGGGATTTTAGTCATCTCTTTGTTGTGAACGCATAGAAAAAAATCATCTCAATCAGAATTAAACGAAAAAGTTATGATGTTTTTAAGAATAAAAAAATGATGTTAATTAATTTGAGTTTGAGTTAAAGGAGAAATTGAAAAATATTGTTGAGTTAAAACTCAAGTTTGCTCAAGTTTTAAAAAAAAAAAAAAAAAAGAATTTTAAAATTGAACTTGAGTTTAAATTTTTTTGTATTTTACTCCAAAAGAACAAAATTGAGTTTGAGTTTAAGAATTTGAATGCCTTAAACTCAAATTTTTAAAACTCAAGTTAAAACTCAAGTTTAAACTCAAATTTTACAAATGAATATAAACTTGAATAAAATTGTAACTTGAGTTTAAATTTTTTTTTTTTTTTTTTTTAGTTTTATTTCAAAACAACAAGTCATTTCTGTCTAGGTTTCATTTCGTTATTATTAACATCAACACGTGCGTTTGGCACGTGTCACACTCACTGGAAAATAAACTATAACAAACACAGGTAGTAATAAATGGGACCACTAGAGAAGTTTTTTTTTTTTGGTTTATTGATAACAGATTATTGATCAACTAGACTTGCATATGATGGAATTAGGTAATTCTCAAAATTACCAAAAAAAAAAAAAAAAATTAGGCAATTCTCAAAAATGTATTTTTAAATGGTGTCTCCCGCAGTACGCAGTTGACTACCAAATAGTTGCCTCAATCCAAAGCAACCTCCTATATTCAAAATGAAAATTCTGTGTGTGTGTATATATATGTGTGTGTGTGTGTATATATATATATATATATATATATATATATAAAAAAAAAAAAAATATGTTGAGAAACGAGGTTTAGAGAAAAGGGGCAAAATCCATAACAGAAGAGCAGAAAAGCGGAGTCCATGCTACAGGAAGAGTATAAATTACGTGGGCTGCTTTGCCTAAAACTCAAATAAATGTGGCTTCTTGCCTAACTTCTAGCCCATTGTACTGACCTAATTTTAGCCGTGGTTTTGGGCATTATGTACTCACTGTACAAGTGTGTAATTTCGCTGGCATTGATAACAAAAGAGACAAAATCTTTATAGGAACGGTAACCCGATCAAGGTCAAACCTTTACTAGTTATTATTAGTTTCGTTAATTTAAACATAATAACATGAACTGCTAATTATTCATTCGATAACAATTAAGTATGGTGCATCCAACTTACATACAATGCTAAAACCGGACGACATTCATCATGAATCCAGGACGGAGTGAGCGGGACAGGACGGGATAGTGTTATCTTATACTTTTTTGTTTTTTTAGGTAAAAAGTTAATCTTACGCATGGTCCTAAACTTTACTTATAATCTTTAATTTATCAATTTGTTTTGTTTTAATTCTTTTTATCAATTAAGTATCAAAAAGAGGACAAAATATACACGCGATAATTATGAAAAATAATGGTATGACACTATGCTGATATAATACAAAATATGCACATAATCTTAAAGAGTTAAAACTGACAGGATACATAATAACATCATGCTAATAGAACATTATTTATATTTTGTTACATTTAAAGCATTCAACTAATGAAAAGGCTAAAACTTAGACAAATGGGCAGTTTGAGGTTAGTTTGAGACGTTTTAAAATTTAAAGACCAAATGATCAGGGTAAAAGAGAGATTATCCTATAAATTAACTCCATATGGTGTTGCAAAGGAAATATGTATGACCAACTCAAATGTTTTTTTTCTCTATAACTAACTCAAATGAATTTTAACATCAAGATTTGGTAGCATTTGTTAGTGTTGACGGTGGAATTTCATCAACAAAATTACACTGGGTTATTTCCGATATTTCGTTGGGTTACCAGCCTAAAGTTGTTATATATTTGGATTTATGCAAATAACTGTTTATTTTAGAGGTATGTTGTGAGAAATATTAATATGGTGCTTGAATGGAAGTAAAGAGGCACATAAGTTTATAGTGGTTTACTCTGTAAAAAAGAGCTACATCCATTGCATATCGTATTTCTCTTTCGTTCTTCTTAGGTTACATAAGAAAAAAATCCTCCTCTTCTCTCAAAGCTTTGCCCTTTTTATAAGCCTGCAGATTATATAGGGATCTTCTTAGGATGAACTGTCACAGGGGGTTTAATGATGATTTCTCTCAAATAGCCTATTATCCTACCTGCCTAGACCGTAGTTTCTTAGCACCTTTTGAATTGTTCACTCATCTATTTTGTCCACTATTGTGGCTCTGTGGATCCTTTGTGATTCTCATTGGTCCATTCCAGGCGGTTTATGAGCTTGTAATCATTTCCTGTGCTACTGACATTCTCCAAGCCCAGACGCAACCTAGGGATCTCCAGCTTGTCACCTTAGAGGTCTTTCTTGGGATGTTTGCATGCGTTCTACCCTATGCCTCTACACTTCTCGGGGTGCGGCCTCTGTCTCAATCGACTGTACGTAGGGTCGACGGTCTTTTCACCAGATGGAGGGGAGATGAGTTTTTAGGCGTCAACAGCTATCTAATGTTGCAAGCATAGGGCCACATGGGGCATGGCCGATGTCCGACGTGTCAGCGCATATTTTTCCACACAACAGTTAGTATAAAAACTATATACAGTTGCAGTTACAAGAATATAATTTTAGCGGTAATTTTATACATAATTCAATCATAAAATGTAGAGTTTAAATTCATCACTCACATTTCGTTTAGAGAAAAAAAGGGAAAAACTTTTATAGTTGGTCAACCACCATCATGTGTGTCTATAATCTATATATATATAAACCATGCCTTGTGGTTGAAACTTCTGGATGGGTAGTATTTCAGTACAATCAGTAATGTTTGGTTCACATATTTAAAATTATGATTCAGAATTATTCTTAATTTATGTGTGTTTTTTATGAGAGAAAATACTATAATGAAGCTATGGACTATGATTTGAATCATGACATAAATTTTCATACCAAACACAAGTGGTGCAATAGGAATAAATTGAATGCATACTGTGGACATGCCTTTCTTCCACTACGATATGAATTATTCCCAATTTCCTAGCTATACTGGCTTCAGTTTTCTTTTTTCTTTTAATTAATTTTGATATTCTATACTGAATTCAGTTATAAATCTTGAAGCTAGCTAGTCGGTCAATACCACATAGCAACTTGCAGTTCGGCATGATGTATCCGAGGTGAGAAGAAAAGTCTAGTAGCCAAAAAAGGCAAACTTAAAAAATGCTTAACACACAGTTAATGAAATTCCAGCTGGCTCTAGACTCTATAGTGTTATTATTCATTTTTTATTATTATTATTCTTAATGGAACTATAATGGTATTAAACTTAGAAATTACCCAAAACATATCTCTTTTTGTTCTCTATTCCTCCGTTTTCTGGCAGAATAATAACAATGGGGGAATTAGAACAACGCCCCTTGCAATCAGCTACCAAGTCTTTCTATTCCCATTTACAAAGAAATCATTTCCTGTATCTCCTCTTCTTTGTTATTGGTTTGTCGCTTGGTGTCATAGCCAGTTTATGCTTTCAGAGCTTCCCATTCATTTCTTCCCGAGACTCTCTTTATTCTTTTAGTCCTTCACAAGAACCAAAATCAATATCTCAAAGACAATCTACAGCACCACCACAACCCGAAACGTCGTCCTCGTCATCGTCGACGACAGACTTAGCACGGACGAATGGTACTAAGTATTCAAACGATACTAGTGTTTCGTTGAAAGAGCAAATTAATGTCCTAATTATGCATGACATGAACGATGAGGAGTTGTTACGGAGAGCGTCGATGGTTCCTCGGGTTCAGGATCAGCATGTTCGTCCAAAAGTGGCTTTCATGTTCTTGACGAAAGGTCCTCTGCCGTTGGCTCTGTTGTGGGAGAAATTCTTTCAAGGCCATGAAGGATTCTACTCCATTTACGTCCATTCTCACCCTTCTTTCAATGACACAATGCCTGAAAGCTCTGTCTTCTACGGTAGAAGAATTCCTAGCCAGGTTAGTATCTCTCTCTTTTTTTTTTTTTTTTTTTTAATTGGTTTTCCTATCTCATCCAAGTAATTATTGTCAAACTAAAAAACTTCAATCTTAACAAAGCGAATTAACTTTTGCATGTCGCAGTTGACAATACAATCCAAAAAGTATTCTGAACCGAATATGTCAATGAAAAAAGTCTTTTTTTTTTCTTCCTTAATTAAGATAAAATGGTTTAATTTTGTTGCAAGGAATTTTCTCAATATTCCGGCGAAAAATGGAACGACCATCAATATTAGTGATTTATTCATTTATAATATAACCTAAAAATATAATCACAAATCTGATGTCCGATATATCTGGGGCGGTGCTACTCCCCGGGCGTATAAGGATTACTCCTTAACTTTTTTTTTTTTTTTTTTTTTTGAAAAAAAAAAAAAAAAAGAAGTGTTTCAAATCAAGAAAATAAACTCACTCCTTCAGTAAAGAAATTAACAATTTTTTCTATTAATTTTCTGCCTAAACTTTTCTTATTACATTATTACATAGATATCTTTTATGAAAATTCAATTAGACCCAAAGTATTTTACCTTTGGTATATTGATATTTTCCAAGTTAAAGTCTCAAATGCTACTGTATATTATATATATTCATACTATTTTTTTAGTCTTATTTTTAAATTGTGAATTACATTCTATTATAATTTATAAGATAGGAAAGAACAAAAAAGAAGAAAGAATAGTTGACATTGCGAATTTGATACACTACTCCACTCCACGAAGCAAGCGTAACATATAATCACAACACACACACACACAAATATATATATATATATATATATAGATATATATACACATACATACATACATATGTATATTTTACGGTATGAGGTGTATAGCTCCTATTACATAACACCACTACTACGTGTGTGTGTGTGTGTGATATTATTAATGCAGCCAGTTTACTGGGGAAGCATAACGATGATCGACGCAGAGAGACGCCTTCTTGCAAACGCGCTTCTCGACTTGTCCAACCAGAGATTCGTCCTCCTTTCCGAATCCTGCATTCCTCTCTTCAACTTCACGGCCATCTACTCCTATCTCATAAACTCCAATCTCAGCTTCCTCGGCTCCTTTGACGACCCGAGAAGTCCCGGCCGAGGCCGCTACAACCCCCAAATGCAGCCCCACATCAAACTCTCCGACTGGCGAAAAGGCGCGCAATGGTTCGAACTCCACCGAGACCTCGCCGTCCGCGTCGTTTCCGACGGCAAGTTCTACGCGCTCTTCCGAGACTTGTGCCGCCCGGCGTGTTACAGTGACGAGCATTATTTGCCGACGCTCGTCAACATTCTTTACGGAGAATTGAATGCGAATCGGAGCGTTACTTGGGTGGACTGGTCGAGAGGAGGTCCTCATCCGGGGAGATTCGGATGGGGTGATGTGACGGATGAGTTTCTGAATCGAATAAGGTTTGGATCGAAATGCTTATACAATGGCAACGAGACCTCCATGTGTTTCCTTTTCGCGAGAAAGTTTTTGCCAAACGCGTTGGAGCCTCTGCTGCGAGTTTCACCTGTGTTGCTTGGTTTTGATCCGTAGATATTGCATGTTTTTCGTCAAACATTCATGTGATTGATTGTGACAGGATATAATTTGTTTGTGTAATTCATTTCATCTGATTCTCTTGTCTTATGTTTCTCAAAGACGCGTTTTGAGAAATATAGGAGGAAATCTTTAATTCTTAAAACTAAAAATCACAATAGTGTAATTATTGAATGAGAAATCAAATACAAGCCAAGGCATGAAACTAATAACTAATCAAAATTTGGTACTTGTCATACTTGATGTTGAATTTCACATTTAGTTTTAAGCTAAATTTGACATTTAATTATGGCATTGCATTAAAAACAGTAGTTTCTTTCTACAAGTATCAAATTTGGATAGTGACATACAAATATAACATTGCATTAGAGCATTTGAAAAATATGAGGTATTTCAAAATGAAAATGTCAAATGCTAAAAGCCCAAATGTAAGGGACATAAAGTGTTAGAATAACATGTTTGGTGTATTGTTCTATTTTATGCTCCACTGTACCCACTTTTTTATCATAAGTTTTCAGCTTTCAGAAATATAAAAGTATAATTTTTCAGTTTTAAAAAATAAAAAAAAAAGTACCAAAAGGGTTGCGCACATCAATAAGTAAATAAATGCGAAAATTTTGTATTGTATTTGTATAGTTATGAATCTTATATTGTGTTGTTTGTTTATCTGTTTATGTATGAATACAAGTTTTCCTTTCAGAAAAAAAGTAAATGCAAAAATTTTGAATCTTTTTTTTTAAGGTATTTTAACATCTTCTATATTTGGTAATTTAGCACTTTTAACATTAAAATTAACATTTCATTGGATAATAATTTTATTACTAAAATGCCATATTTATCCTACCAAATGAAATACTATAACAAATGTATGGTACTGAACGTGTAAAATGAACACAAATTGTTGGAGCCAAGACCATGAGAATAGAAGTTACAACTGAATTAGCTATAGGTGTAATTAATTTGCTTATCACAATTCAAACTTTTTTATTAGAGTATATTTTTTTTACAAAAATTGAAAATTATATTAAACATTGTGATTAGCCAATATTTTTTTCCCTTAGAATGATTACCTTAAGTAACAATTTATTGCCAGACGTGGCTAAGAACAATAGCCAAAGTGTTGCATTTTGGAGGCCAAGTAAACCAGCCACATTAATGGGTTTACTTTGTGGCTTTGGGCTATTCAACCTATGCATGAAGGAATGATCACTTAATGCAACTGCGGGGATAGTAGAAGAACAGATGACTTTGTCAGGATGGTTGAGGTGCTAACATCATTTTATTTCTAAATTTATCTTATGCTATTAAAAAATATTTTGTAGGTTATTTTCATATCCGATAGTAGGGCCGTACAAATATATCCTCACCTGTCTACCCACCTGCTCCGCTCCGTCCCGCTATTGGTGGGTGTACATTAAAACTGCTCTTCAGGCTGGCGGGGTGGTTTTAATCCGCCCTTTTTAGTGGGCGGTTGCGGATTGGAGTTTGGGACTGCGGTTTAAAACCGCCCCACCATTCTAAAATTTATTAATTATATTTAAAAATTTTATTTTTATGGAATAAAAATTTCTTGATATTCAAAGTTTATAGACTTTTCATGTTAGAATTTGAATTATGATTTAAATTGTATTTTTAATTTTTGAATTATGATATGGTTTGGAACTTTAATTTGTCATTGATGTACTTAGTTTAAATTACGTTTATCAATAATTATTCATCTATAGTCATATTTAGTTTTATTCATTATATCAAGTACTTTGAAACTTTAACAAAAAAAAAAAAAAACAAATAATAAACCGCCTAATATGGCCCCCAAGCCGCCCGCTAAAAAAACCGCCTAAACCATCTAAATTTTGGTCAGTTACGGATTGGAATTTTCACAAACCAACATATAAAAAAACACCTAAACCGCTCAATCCGCCCACTGTGCGCCCTTATCTGGTAAGTTATTCTTCATATTTTGTAGATTATTTTTGTACCCTAATGGATTAGCTTTCATATTATATACTTATCTTTAATATCTTATAGGTCCTTCATATTTGTAAGTTATATCTTATATCTTATAGCACATTTATTTTTCAACAATTTTTTTTATCTCTCTGCCCCTCTCCCTCCCTCCCTTACCCTCTCCCTTTCTCTCCCTTATCTTTCTTCTCTTCTTCGTGCACAATCACCAACCTTTAACGAGCTTCCAACATCCATTGTCGACAACTCTCGGCTCATCAAAAACCTCTCAACGAGCTGAATCTAGAACCCTATCTTGCACCTACTAGTTCTGTGAGAGGGGGTTGCACTTGCCTACAAAGGTAAAATTAAATTGAAATTTTGGTTATTTACACTCATGCCACTTGAACTTTTCGGTCACCTCCACTTTAACTATTGAACTTTAAGGTCGCCCCCACTTTACACCTTAAACGTTTTCTTAGTACCTATCATACTACCTCAAACTTTGAATTTCTCCCACTTCAAAAAGTGTAGTGTTAAATGATAAAATATTTTGTGGAAAGTTTTTGAAGATATCGACAAAATGTTTTATAATGAATTTGCATATTTTACATCAATTTCCACCAATATCGATACTTCCGCAAATTATTTAGTATAAATCAGTCTCTTATGAATGAAATCAACAAAAATAATAAAAAGGCATCCAACTGTGTTTAGAAAATAAAAGAAAATATGTTATATTAACAAAAAAATCGTATTAGATGGTCGGATTATAAAGGATGCGTGTAATGACTGAGAAAATCCCAGACATTAAATAATACAATTTATTTATTTAAGCCAAGAATTTTCTTAAAAAATATTATGTGACTGAAGGATTTATGGAATTAATATCTGTATTCCTAAATTCTATAGCAGATTTCATGTTAAGTTCATGTTTTCGATCAAGTAAATTCTATCGATAAATTCTCACCGTACTTTAAGGCGAAATAATTTTTAGTACAAGTATAGTTTGAGAATCTTAATTTCAAGAATCTCTAAACACAACATGATGTTAGCAACGTATAAAAAAAACGTACTGACATTTTAAAGAAGAGAAAATCCTTAATTGCCAGACAGCTAGGTTAAAGTTACAGGATAAATACCCATAACAGAAGGGTAAAATGTGAGCTCGGGAGTTGACACCGTCAGAAACAACGTCATTCCCTGGATAGAATGTAGAAAAGTTAAATTTAGAATTTGTTGAGTCTAGAATTAATTTCAAGACTTTAAACAGTTCAAGATATTACGCGAATAAGAATTTAATGTGATCTCAAAGTAGTCGAGGATTTAACATTGAACTATAAATAAGTAGTAAGAAAGGAACTGTCAGAAACTAGAATTCACGTCGGCTAAGTACTTCCTTATAGTCAGTATGATTTTTATCTGATTGAAAGGAAACTTAAGAGAGTGGACAAAAGTACAAGGGGTGGGATTTTTTTCTCTCTCATTCTCCACTTGGCCAGCCATGTGTAGTAGAAATAGAGCCAAACTTTGGCTAGTTGAGTGTGCTAGAAGATTACATGTTAATGTGATGTGATGGTAGTGGTTGAAGGGAAAATCATGACAAAATTTGCTTCTCCTTTTCTCCTTCCATAACCGGCCAAGATTAGGGGAATTGAACCAAAAACTTGGTTGATTGAGGTAGTTGATGTGGTGTTAAAAAGAAAAATTTTCCAAGTTGCCTATAAAAGGGACCATCATAGGATAAGCTTCATTTTTTTTTTCTCCTCTCCTTTTTCCCAACTCAAAATCCAGCCACACTCTCCACTCTCTCTCAAATACTTTCTCCCACTCTCCCAATCTTGAGCCACTAGCAAACCATAGAAGAAGAAGAAAGAGATCAAAGGGTCTAGGAGGAGACTAGTCAAGCATTCCCCTAAGGGTAAAGAAACTCTAAACCCTCTCTTTATGTTCTAGTAAAGTTTGAGATGTAGAACTATTCTTCTCAAATTTTCTTATACTCCTCTAGTTCTAAGCCATTAACAAACCTTAGAGGAAGAAGAATGTGATCAAAGGATCCTAGGAGGAGCCTAACCAATGACTTTCTTCAAGGGTATAAATGCTAAAACCTTACTCTCTATTTTCAATTCTAGCAAAGTTTAAGTTTGAGAATCCATTGATGTAAATTTGTGATTCTCAAGGAAATAAGTTGTAATAAGAGTGTGTGAGTTTTATGTTAGTTTTGTGTGTTTTGTGGTTAGTTTGATGTGGCATGCTTATGCTTGATTTAAGTTTGCTTACTTTCGATTAGAGAAAATTTTTTTTGGTTACTTTGAAAGCGAAAATGAGGACCCTAGAGCGATATTTTTCGGTGTTTCGAAGCTTAAACTTATAGCCCTTGATGTTTTGAACATTTTTGTGACTATGACAAAACCCAACTTTAACTCTAAAACCGAGTTTGAAGCCATTTTACAAAAAAACGGACAGGCTGTCTAACACAGTTTCAAAAAAAAGAAAATTTTTGCTACAGTATTACTATAGCATCTGCAGCATTTTAAAAGATTACTGTAGGAAATCCTATAGCAAAAAAAAAAAAAAAACAAAGCCACTGTTTTCAGCCAAATGAGGCCTTTAGAGGCTGAATTTCAACTTTCACTAAAAATGATAATTTTAGATCTCGAAGAGGAATAATTGTCATGAAGAACAAAATTTTGAAATTCGACTCTATGATGTAATAAAACGCAGATTTCAGAAACCTCACAGTTTTTAATAAAACAAAACTAAACTAGTGTCGATTTTGACAAAAAGTCATCAAAGAACCCGAGATAGGATTTCAGTAAAATACAATTGTATTAAACCTCATTTTAATGAAAGTATTCATAAAGAAAGTTTTCAAGAAAAAATGCTTTCTTTAAAGAACATAGTGGTTTATCGAGCGAATTATCCCGACGGGCACCCACGAGCCTAATACGATAGGTCCGTAGAATTTTGAAGGTTTGATGTGAGTCCAATGCCCGCATTGATTTAAGAGACTCCGTTTGAGTGTAAATTTCAACGGCTTAAGAGTTAGAATGTTGTGAATAAGTTTTAGGCCAAATTGGGCCTTAATACCATAATAAGTCCAATGAGAAAAATTATGGAGAATAAGTTACTAGATTGGGTAAATAATTTTCAACATAGACATAAGTATGTTAAGGGCAATTAAAGAAAATAAGATTTTAAGGATTTAATAAAATGATCCTTATAGTAAATTATCCTTCAGTAAAAGAAAGGAATACATGCCTTAAGTAAATGGCTAGGTTTCCTTTATAAGTTGCTAAAATAGAATAGCAAATAACCGATAATCTCATACTCTTAATGAGTGTTCATTTTTAGAAGTAAACAAGTGAGAGAATAGACTATTTGGCAAAAAGTGAATTCCAGCTCAGTAAATCAGGAAAGTAGGAATCTCGCCTACATTATGAATAGATTTTAAAGAAAAAGTTACACATGTTATATATGCATGTTTATGCTTTAAGTATTGTATGCGATGCTATGTCATGCTGCATACACATAAGTACTGCACATGAATTATATGTGTTTGAGTACATTCCATATTATAGTATGTTATACCATGTCATACTGCATACACCTTAATAAGTCAAGAGGAACTTATAAGAATAATCTCAGTTGAGTGCTGTACCAGCTTTCACAAGGGAGGTAACTTAAGCTCCGCAAGGGAGAAAGAAAAAAAAAATAATAATGTCCTCCGACTCAAGGGAGGCATTCAAGTTATAATCACGGTGTCGTGGGGGACCTTGCAAACCCTCACGTCCCGATGATTGCGCACAAGTGGTACGCGAGCACTCGGGCCCACAAGAAAGAAAGAAAAGATAAGATAAGATAATAAGACATGATAAGACATCATAATTAAACATAATCAGCTCATGCATATTTATTCATGTGTACTCACAGTTATTTTGCGAGAGATAGTTCCTACTTGTTAAGCGAAAGCTCAATCAGATATGTTCACGCTGTACGTAAGAAACCTGTCAGCAATTCTTGAAGGGCAATGGCGAGCGGCGGACGAATAGTGGAGATGAGAATGGATACCACTAACATTTAAATCTTCCGCAGTAAGTTTAAGTAAAATCATGTATATGTCTATATGATTCAAAGGTTTCAAGCATGTATGTTTGAAAAGTATATGTACATATTTATGTTAAGGAAACCGAGGTTGTAGCTAATAACCCTAGTCTTGAGTATTTAAAGTTTTATAACGTTGCAACAATGCATGCAATAATTAAACAAATTTTAAACGTGACGATTGATTTTAAAAGGACTTTAAAAATGTAATTGAATTTAAGATTTCTCTCGAAATCCGTTTTAAAGTCAAATTAGATGGCTGACGGAGTTGGCTAGTTTTAGAAAGGTTTTTAAAGAGTATTTGAAACAAGAGTTCAAACGCTGCTCCGTTTGAAAGATATTTTTAAAAGGTTTTTTTTATCTTAAGTGAAATTAAGAAAAGCTTTAAGAAATTTAGTGATTCATTCTTTTGTAATTATAGTTACGAGTTATGAATTTATTCCTTCTTATATTAAAAAAAATGTTTCGCAAATTTTAAGAAACCTCAGTAAGTACAAGTTAAAAAGTTAAGCTACGGTGACGGCCACCCAATAAAGTCGTCACAATGCGAGTGGGCGAGTACCAATCCTAATCAAGCAGATGCAAAGGAAACAAAGTTAGAGAAATTCAAAGTTTGACATAGTTTAGCATGAATTTAATGTTTAAAGGGCACGATTGCAAAAAACTAAAAATTTAAATTATGATTTTACCCTCTTAGAACCCCACTTGAGCATATCGTGTGCTATTTTTTTGTTTGAATTTTGACGAAAAATGAAACTGAGGGGGTGAAGTGAGAGAAATTCAAAATTTAAGATGATATAATGAAAATTTTTGAACTTCAAGAAGTAAAATGTGGGCGGACCTTAAAATTTAGAGGATATGGATGTAAATAATTTTTCTTTGTTGCCATATAAGTCAACCCAAGCGATGACTCGGTGACATTCCTTGTAAAGAGTTAAAAAATCAAAAGTCTAGTTAATTTTATCAATTTAAATTTTTAATTTTAAATTTTTACAGTAAAAAATTTTTAAAAAATATTATATTTAATTTTTTTTATTATAATAAATTTTTAAAAAAATATTATATTTTAATTTAAAAAATTTAAATTAAATCTGTGAAGGGAACAAAAGTCCAGAGTAATCATTCATTTTCATTCGTCCCCAGTTGCGGCCGAAAGGTTTCTGTGGTATTGCCGGCCCAGCATGTGCAGTGAACAAAGCAAGGAAAATACGAGAAAAAAAAAAAAGAAAAAAAAATCTGAACACACGAAATCAACTCTTAAATAGAATAGGAATCTTTCATGCCAGGTTCCAGTTCAGCGTCACGACCCTTGTCTTCTCTCTCTCTCTCTCTCTCTCTCTCTCTTTCTCTCTCTCTCTCTAAATCATCTTCACATCTGTTCGCACATCGAAATGGAATCATCGGAGTACCTAAAGCTGTTCTTTGAGGAGAGCCAATTCTACAACGACATTGTGCTCGGAAGCCTTCTTCCGAGGAGACTTTGGGAGCCTTTGCCCCACTTCTTACAGATATGGCTGCGCAACTACATTGGCGGCGTTGCTCTCTACTTCCTCTCTGGCTTCCTCTGGTGCTTCTACATTTACTACTTGAAGCGTAACGTTTATGTTCCCAAAGGTAATTCTCATAAAATCTCCTCTTCTTTCTCTCTGTTTTCGATTTCTCCGCCGACTTCGAAAACTCATTGGAACACCACCGTAGCTCTGAAATTTTGTTGTCGAATTCTTGTGTTGTTTTGGTTTTCTTCGCCTTTCTTGTTTGATCTGGAAGACTTTTATTTTAATCTCTTTTTATTTTCACAATTCGTTTATGGGGAATTGATTTGCACCGAACACCGATTAGAATTTTCTTTTTCTGTATCTTTTTTAATTGTTGTTATTTTTATTTTTTTAAATGGGGATCTGTAGTTTGTCTATGATTTTTTAGCAGGGGAAATATGTGATTTTCTATGTGATCTCGCATGTTACAACGTCTGGGAAGTTCATTTTTACTGGGATTTCAAAATGTTGTTCTTTTTTTTTTTTGAATTTTTTTTCCCCTGCTAAAAAAATGTTTCTGCAATTCACTTGTAACATGCACACGACATGACCATGTCAATGAGACTCTGAAAAGCTGCTGGTGAATTGCATTCTGTTTACTAATGTATTCGGTATTTTGTTTATGAAATGGTCACATATTTAGGCTCCGTTCATTTCACCGATTTGAGTCTAGAATTCGAGTTTTGCTACAGTAAAAAGTTATTAGAAACAGTCATATTTAACTTTTTTGCTACAGTAAAAAGCTCTCCCATAAAGTCACATTTAAACTCAAATTAAAAACTCGAATCAGCAAACTAAATGGACCCTAACTATGGGGTGGCGATGTCTTAAACTTGGAATACTACTTTCCTTTATATTGATTGGTTAAGGACAAATTATGTTCCACCGGGTCATATGTTGATAATTTTTGGAATTTTTTTTTTGTTCAATACTTTAACTGCAGATGCCATTCCCTCGAACAAGGCCATGCTCTTGCAAATGTATGTTGCCATGAAGTCCATGCCATGGTACTCAGCTCTTCCATCTATCTCTGAGTACATGATTGAAAATGGCTGGACAAAGTGTTTCTCGAGAATAAGCGATGTTGGTTGGCTTGCATACCTCCTCTATTTAGCAATCTATCTTGTATTTGTGGAGTTTGGAATCTATTGGATGCATAGGGAGTTGCATGATATAAAACCTTTGTACAAATATCTTCATGCTACTCATCATGTCTACAACAAGCAGAATACTCTCTCTCCATTTGCCGGTAAGTTCTCAACCTCCTCAACATGACTTTCATACTAATGTTTCTGTATTTAGAGATCTGTTTGATTCTGTATCAATGTGCACATATGTTCCTGTTTTGTTTGGTTAATAAGCTTTTTTAGAATATCACTATTTTCTCTTTTGAAATATACGCATTAAAGTATTTCAATAATGTCTTTAGCTAGTGACTAAAATGTCTGAAAAGCATAACAGGAGTACTTATGGCAACATGTCATATCAGCGATGTATCTAAGATTAGTATCAGTGACTTTTAAGAAAACACAACGGTTCCAACTTGTAGATGTTGGGATAGAAATGCTGGTTAAAGCTGAAACCTTTATAAAATTCATTTTGTCCATATCATTTTCTTGTTTGGTCTGGTCTAATGATAAATTTTTAGCATCGAGTCCAATGCTCTGACACCATGTTACAACAATAAGATGTTGATACTACAAAACTTCTATATTTTATTTGTATATAAATTGTATATGTTTCTACAAAACTTCTATTCTGACCTGTTTCCCTTCAATTCTTAACTGTGTTTCTACTTGATGTACACTTAATTGATTTCATTCTCATCATCCATCTGCATTTGAATGTTACTGTCTACTCATATCTCAATCTCATATACACTTTGATTGAACTTTATATGTCCGTTGATGTGTTGTAGCTTGAACAGCTTTCAGCGACTGTCTGTGACACTACATTTACTCAGATTTTCTGAAGGTTCTCTTTAAGATTCTGAAATTGATAACTAAGAAAACAGCGGTACAGAAATTGGTAACTCAGATTACCAAGTGGTACAGTGGTGTTTCCCTGCAGTAGTGGTTGGATGTTTAAAAGGATTTAAGTGATTAATCATGATCCCAAGTTCGGAAGCTTCATTCATGCTTTATGGACCTCAGTTATTTTGAAGCAATTGTTTAGATATCTGCATGTGTTCAATAACCTGCCTATATTATTGATGCAGTGATGATTCTGATGAAGTTCTATTCACTTTTTAAGCATAACAAATTCACTTCAATTAGGACACAGTAACTCATATGGTTTAAGTAGTTATAGAAAATTGAACGACCATCGAATTGAATTGTAACACAAACTGTATATATCTAGAAGCGTATTTTGGCCTTAGTCGAGGGGGTAGTATTCTTTAGTATTCCATTTTGTGAAAAGCCTTTCAAAAAGCTTGCCGAATTATTCAGCTAATGACTAGAGTTTATTTCCTTCAGGTTTGGCTTTTCACCCACTAGATGGGATACTGCAGGCAATACCACATGTAATAGGACTATTTCTTGTGCCGGTGCAACTTACTACACACTTAGCCCTCCTTTTTATTGAGGCCTTGTGGACAGCAAACATTCACGACTGCATCCACGGCAACTTGTGGCCTATAATGGGTGCTGGCTTCCACACTATTCACCATACGACGTATCGACACAATTATGGCCACTATACTATATGGATGGATTGGATGTTTGGAACACTCCGTGACCCTATTGATGATGAATCGAAGAAGGTGATGTGATGCGCGATAGGTGGATTACCTATTTAGTTCTTCAGATTTGCTGTAATTTCAAATGTTAGTTGAATCGTCTTTTTTTTTTTTAATTTTTTTTTTAATTTTTATTTTTCTCCGTGGCTCCATGTGTGTTTGGGTGTAAATTGTGATACTTGTAGCTATGGTGAACTAAAAGAATGTTGAAAAGCTCATTGAGATGGAATTTTGACCACGGGAGAGCTTTCCCCCTGTGAGAAAAGAGTTGAACTTATTACAATTTGATTATTATAGTTATATTGCCACCAAAAAATATATATATATATATATATATATATTGGAATGCATTACGTGAATGTTATTTAGCATAAAGGTAGTGGGGAAAATACAGTGAAGTGGGGGAGTTGCCAAAAGATCTTCCTGTAGAATAACGAACTCTGAGATATTTTGATGTGGTAGAAAGATGTATAAAGGTTTTATTATTGTACACTAGGGGGTTGTTTTGCAAAGCTGTAGAATGACGACTGGACTGCCAGTGCTTGTGTACTATTAGTCTACTTCCATAGGCGGAAATATGTGGTTTTGGTGAGGCTCTTAAATTGTGGAGGAAAATGGAGCTTGATCTTTTTTTGGTGGAAACTTGGAGCGCTATCTTGGACTTTTGCTTTGTAGAGTGACGTCTTGAATTAGTTAGGGTGTTTGGAACTAATTTTGTTTATGTTTTTTTACGTTTTTTAAGATAAAAAAATGAGATTGAGGAAAAAAAAAAAAAAACGCATTTGTTTTGTTTTTTACGTTTTTTAAGATAAAAAAATGAGATTGAGGAAAAAAAAAAACGTGTTTAGAAGAAAAAAGAGAAGAAAATTGAAAATAATTTCATTTTTTAGTTTAGTGTAAAATTATTTAAAAAATGAAAACAATTTGAAGTTGTTTTTTATTTTTTGTTTCTATTTTTTTGGGCAGATGCCTTGTTTTAAAATAGGTGTGTGAAAATATATAACTAAATGGAGTTTTAATTTTTTCTTAAATTGAAAATAATCTTTAATAAAACTACTAAACACATTTTCAGAAACGATTTTTATATGAGATTAAAAACATTTTCAATTCCAGTTTCATACACAAAATAAAATTATTTTAGAACTAATTCTAAACACACCTGTATCTTCTGTTCTTTTTCGGTGAAAAAATATGCAGGAAAGTTGGTACCACATTTGCCAAAAAGAGAACATTGGCACTCTACATGAACACCACAAGTTTTAAGTTTAGATTGATATATGTTAAAAGACTAATATTATAAAAATACTACAACTAAAGATACTTAAAAAATCATAAAATTCATAAAAATTATAAATATATACATGAAAAATTATAAAATTCTCATAAAATCTAATGATACTGAATGAAATACACAAAAGTATAAGTATAATTTTATTTAGTACGTAAAACTTAAATGATATAACTGTAGTATATTTTATTGTTGTTTTAATATCCATGACAAAAGTCAATTCAACCTTAAAAATCATGACATATTGCCTAAATAATCAGGCCCTGTTAGTACTTTATCAAGTTTTTGGTGAAGATTGGTACTTTATCAATTTGATACTTTATAGGCCCCGTTCACAAAAATTGTCTATTTTGACAAATTTATTAGCACTACTAAGTTTTTTTTTTTTTTTTTAAATTTCATTACTAAAAGAAATGAAATACTTACTCGTCGTGTTGCAAATGACTCTGAATACAATGAAATTTGACTAGAATAATTAGATCCACCAGTAAAAAAAATAATAAGCACAAGGTTGAATACTAATGCATATATCAAAAAAGAAAAAGTCCGATCAATACATAAAAATTGAGTATGGTCAAAGCTCATTGAAAAATAAATTTAAACATACCATGTCTCCAAAATTTCATTGAAAATTCCTCAAAATTTTTTGATATTATGCTCTAATTACTTTATATGCAAACGGATATGATATTTCAATCGATATTTATCTATGTTTCTAATATTTTTTTAATATTTTGCCCATATCTATAATGTGAAAAAATTTTCAGGATCCTTAAAAATTCAAAATTTCTACTGAAATTTCAAAAATTATAAAGAATTTTTTATCCACGTTACGTCTTATAATTAAAAAATTATTTTTTCTTATTTAAATAATAAATTTTAAAGAAAAATAATTACATCCCCTTCACTTTTTATTATTGACAACTCAAATTTTTTACAAATAAATATAAACCTAAATAGATTTTCAATTTAAATGTGCATGTCAATCAAATTCAATATTTTAAGTCAAATCGAAGATCTTTTAACCCAAATCATTCTCATTCAAGTAGTGCAAGTCATCCAATAATTGAACAATAGATACACGAGGCCTTGCACTCTTTGGCCCTTGCCGGTTAAGAGAGAAACAGTTGGGAACCGAAGATAACGAACAGGGACACATTGAAGTCCGCACCATGCTTGCGACTCTTTTCCTCAGTCCTTCCACTTTCCCAAATACTCATCATCTCTCTTCCAACTTCAAACGACCCTCCGATTCTTACATTCTCATCTCTTCTTCCTTAAACCCAAAACCCACAAATTATCACCATCATGCCTCCGACAAAAGAAAACCCAGATTCCAAACCCCCATTGGAGCCCATTAAAATGCCCACACCTCCATGGATGAAGGGTCCTCTAGTTCTCCAACCCCACGAAGTCACCGACCTCTCAAAACCCGAAAACGACAACAAGTTCAGTAATAGAAAGGCTGAAAAATCTGTTAACGGGCTCACTGATAAGTTGGTGGGTCGTAGAGGGAAGAACGTGATCAAGAAAATTGCCAGAAGGATTGAAGAGCTTGGAAGAAAAAGTAAAGTCGATTCGGAAGAAACCCAGAAAGATTTTGTGGGAAAAAATGGAATTGGGGATTGTTTGGAAGGGCTTGGGGAATCGAGAAGTGGTGGGGAGAGAATGCCATGGGAGAAGGATGAGGGTTTTGTGTTTCGGAGGATGAAGAAGGAGAAGATAGTGAGTTCTGCGGAATTGAGGCTTAAGCGAGAGTTGCTTGAGAGGTTAAGAAGTGAGGCTCGGAAAATGAGGAAGTGGGTTAAGGTGAAGAAAGCTGGAGTGACGAAAGAGGTTGTGGAGGATGTTAAGTTTGTTTGGAAGAGTAATGAGCTTGCCATGGTGAAGTTTGATGTCCCTTTGTGCAGGAACATGGATAGAGCTCAAGAAATTCTTGAGGTTGGTTTTCTTGTTATGAATTTCTTGTCTCATTTCGTAATGCGAATCCCATAAATTTGATTGAAATAACTTCGTAATCACGTGTTTACTTATCATGTTAGGAGTGGTAGTTATAGAGAATGAAGAATGAGAATGGTAATCCTTGCACCCTTTTATATTGATTTCTGGTTAAAAGGAATGCATACTCTTGATAAGTTAACATGTTGTATAAGTCAATGATTATGTAATTATGTAAAATGATATACATGATAAAATTTATATTCTTAAGTTTAGAAAATAATAGAAAGGGAATTTGATATTCCAGTTGCTGATGGATAAGTGAGCATTAGAAAGGGAATCAATGAACTCCATGCTTAATCCTCTTTCCTAAACTGTTACCTTTTCGTTCCATTACTGCTTGGAAAACATGCCCATAGAATAAAGATACCTTTTAATGGTGTTCTGACCATTTTGATCTTAATTCTGAATTTGCTCAAAAGAAAAGAAAAGGGAATAGTGTTGGGTGAATGGCAATGTGACCCTTCCTGTCGTATATGAAATTGGACGTTCTACTGCCGCGGGAAATTTGGGTCCAAATTACTCAGTACTACGCCTTTTGTGTTTCAAATAGTTTTGCTGCATTTTTCTCATTGAAACATATGCTTATGTTCAATGGATTTTAATTTCCTTCTTTGGTATCAATGTACTGAAATTCATCTAAACTCTCACTCCTTTCTTGTGTAAATTTGACTATATAAAATCTTGTTTGAAATACCTATAGGTATAGATTTTTTAACTAGGTTTAAATACAAACTAAAATAGGAAAAGGTTCCTGACGTTTTATGTATTACACTGCTTTTATTCATGAATTTTTCTTTCTCATTATTGTTGGTGATAAAACTGTTTTGTTGATACCCAGATGAAGACTGGAGGTTTGGTTGTCTGGAGAAGGAAAGATGCTCTAGTTATTTATAGAGGCTGCAATGATCAGCCAACTTCGAAAACCTTTCCAAGGACATATGCTGGCTTTTCTGGGCACCAAGAAACACCATTCTCCAATCTTGTTCAGCTCGATTCCGGAAAAGGAAACAGTGTTTCTGAAGTTAAATCTTATGAAAATTCCATTGAAAGAAAAATAAGCAAAAAGAATACTGAAGGGGAGACTATCCCAACTGCGATCATTTTGAAAAACGATGCCAATTTCCAACCAAGTAGTTCATTGTATGTGAGGGAAGCTGATAGATTACTTGATGGTTTAGGGCCTCGCTTCATTGATTGGTGGATGAACAAACCTTTGCCAGTAGATGCAGACTTGCTTCCCCAAGTCGTTCCTGGATTTAGGCCTCCATTTAGATGTTGTCCACCACATACTAGATCAAAGTTGACAGATGAAGAGTTGACATATTTAAGGAAGCTTGCTCACTCTTTACCTACTCATTTTGTTCTCGGTATTACATCGCCCGCTGTAACGCATCAGTTCTTTTTTTGGTCCACAAGAGTTGATTTTCAATATTTATCAAGTTATTATCCATATATATATATATATATATATTTATTTATATATATGGAGTTATGATCTATTTATGTTCACATAGATAGACTACTTTAGAAAATGGGAGGTGAGAAACTAGGATGTTTAGTTTATCTAAGTTTAGGTGAATTGTGCCAATCATCATTTTAAGACAATAGACCATACATATAGTTTACTGAAAAAAAGAACTACCTCAGTGAAGAAAGAAAATAATCTGTTCTAGGATAATAACCTGTAAATGTGTACCAAAAACAAAAAGCTTTTTTATTTTTTTAAAGAAGTAAATCCTCTTGCCACGTTTTTATCTCTACGTTTTTGTATCAGGGCTGTTTGATAAAATTGGAGCTAAACACATTTAGTCTTTAGGCACATAATCTCGATATCATAAACATATATATGTGAGACAGATTATGCGCAATATGAACACACACTTTGGCTATGCATATTTACTTGAAATTTGTTTTTTTTTTTAAAAAATTATTTTTCCTGTTAATTTCCGAAGGCAGGAACAGAAAGCTTCAAGGCCTGGCTGCTGCCATTTTAAAATTGTGGGAGAAATGTCACATAGCAAAGATCGCTGTGAAGTTGGGAGTTCCAAACACAAACAATGAGCAGATGGCATATGAACTTAAGGCAAGAAACATACTATACAAAAACTGACAGTGTCAATTTTGCATGGTGGCTTAGATGTATATTAAGCTCCTTTCTATATTAAGCTCCTTTCTTTTGGGGGAATGTCGCTTAGTTATTGGTTTCCCAAGGGAATGATACCCTGATCCGATCATAAAATAACGAATTAATTTCTTGTAAATCACCCTAACAGTGAATTAAACGCAAATTAAGCCTTCATATCTGTTAATTAGCGTTGACTACAAAATTAGTCTTTTGTAATTGTGGCATTTCATCTCCATCTACGGCTATACTCCACATATTGGCATATTCTATATTTTCTTTGCCTTCCTATTAGTCTTGCTCCCTTCAACATGAATGAATTAACAACTATTTTGGCCTCTTTCTTTTGTGGACATATTTTGAAAATTTGGTCGAGCAAATTTTATAATTTTATTCTCCCTTTAATCCAGAAATACTAGTATCCTTCTTGTCCTATCCCTCCTTGTTTTCCTTGTTTGATAGTAATCTTTAGGTCTTTTACAGCACAACAATGATTCTCTTTCTAGGATATGGAATCCTCTTTTTCTAGGACACCAATTAATGTACTTTTGTCTTATTATCTCGAAGTAAAATTGTAAATGCATTTAGCCTACATTATGCAATCTTTGTGTTACGGTTTTCAATGTATGTTAAAAATTGTTAAAAATGATATTTTACAAATGCAGTGTCTCACAGGAGGAGTTCTTTTGCTACGCAATAAGTTTATCATTATACTTTACAGGGGCAAAGATTTCCTTCCCGACCAAATTGCAGAGTTAATAACAAAAAGAGAAACAGAGCTTGAATATTGCCAACTCTACGAAGAACATGCTCGACTAGGAGTGGCTGAGAAGGTTTTTGTAGCTGATGAACCACTAAAAAAAACCAGCCCGGCTGGAACTCTGTCAGAATTCCATGATATTCAAATAGAGTATGGGGACTCGAAAAAGGGAAACTTAGAGGTCAAACTTCCATTTGAAGCCGAAAAAGAAAGATTAGAGAGCGAACTCAGAAAACAAGAACGCAAACTTTTGATTGTAAGTTAAAAAGTTGCTAAACGTTTATTGCCATTTTTCTATTAGTATCCATGCAGGGATGTTTCAACTATTAGTTTGGATTGGTTCAGAGCTTCTTTCTTTTTTCCTATTCATTTGATCCCTTTGTACTTAAATTTGTGAAATGGTTTTATTATAATGAATTTGGTGCAACTAATAGTTATACTATATTAAAATTTTAGATGTTTCACCTGAAAATCCTGAGATTGTTTCCCTCATTAAACTTGCCAAGATCTAGGACTGAACCTGGGGATGGATTAGATCCTTGGGAACAAACCTAAGTAAGATGTAATAACACGTTGCATATCCCATGATCAAATTACTAGCCAAATGATATAGATGGAGTTAAGGCTTTTTTTTTTTTTTTTTTTTTTTATTTCCAACCCTCATATTGTTCAACAGTAGAGAAATATGATGTAAAACATACCCTTCAAAGAAACTGAGTTGAGTCAGGCTTGCATGACCATGTTTTGATATAGTCAATTCCATTTGGTTTTTTTTAGCATAACAAGCTTTATTTATTTATTTATTTATTTTTCTTCTTGGCCCAAATAAAGCCAAACCCAAACATTTTTAAAAAATGAGCAAACTAGACTGTGATTTGGCTGTTTTATTGATTTTTGATAACCTTTTGCAGCTTAACAGCAAAATAAAGAAGTCAACAAAGGAATTATTGAAGTTGAATGCGGCGTGGAAACCTTCTGAGCGGGATGGTGACCAGGAAATGCTAACTGAAGAAGAGAGGGAGTGTTTCCGGAAAATAGGACTGAAGATGCGCAGTGTTCTTGTCCTTGGTAAGGAAAAGATTACAGTATTTACTCAATGGCTTGAATTATATATGCTTCATTCTCCAAGAATCCTTTACTTTGGTGTATGAATTTTAAAATACTGACTAGGCCAATGTCATAGCTGAAACGGATACGTACTTCGTTGTCGTCTTAGCGTTTATAACTTACTAGCTGGAACTTAAACTGATTTTACGATATTATAAGGAAGACGAAACAGTAAAAAACTAAAAGTGATCAGGATATTTGTGTTGAAGTAGCATTCACTTTAACTGGTGTATTAGTCGTTGTCTGTGCTTCAGCCCTTATGAGGTGTATTCTCGCTCACTTCTTTCCGGTTTGTTGTTGACATCAGGCAGGCGAGGGATCTTTGATGGTGTAATTGAAGGCCTGCGTCAGCACTGGAAACACAGGGAAGTAGCCAAGGTAATTACAATGCAGAGATATTTTTGGCAGGTCATGTATACTGCAAGGTCGCTTGAAGCAGAAAGTGGCGGACTTCTGGTTTCAGTGGAGAAGCTAAAAGAAGGCCATGCAATTATTATATACCGCGGAAAAAATTATCGGCGGCCTTTAAAACTGATATCCGTGAACCTTCTAACGAAAAGAAAAGCACTCTCCAGATCTCTTGAGATGCAGAGAATTGGAGTAAGATCGTTTTCTAAATACTTGACCATACTTCTGGTTCAGGTGGAAGTTTTGCACTGATTTTTTCTTTCTCCTTTTCTCTTCCTTTCTCAGTCACTCAAGTTTTTTGCATACCAGAGACAGCGAGCAATTTCAGATTTGAAGCTGAAACTGGTATGACTTGGAACTTCTTCCTGAAAACATGCTTGACATTTATGTGGGCTTTTTTTGAAATTCACATAATAAGTTTGAAAAGAATCTTAAATGAAACAATGCTTCTGGTCTTTGTTGTGAAAATACCTCAAACTGAAACTCTTAAGAGTTTAACCTTTAAAATCTTATATTTATTTATGGACTCCTTTACTGATGAGAACACCGGGAACCTAGATTCACTGTTGAGCGTTTGAATTTTACAGGAAAATCTGCACGCTATCTTGAAAGTTGATTGAAGAGAACATGCATCATCTTGAGTTTTCTGCTCATTTAGAACTTGGATGTCTTCTCTTTGTCAGAAAATCACTCCGAAGGTAAGGCTTTGGCATCTTGAAAATATGCCAATTTGTCACTGCTGCATATTGTTTCCATCCAACGCATGCGTCTACGTCTCTGATGCACATGCATCCATGTATTTGAATTAAAAAATATATACTTAGCCTCCTTCATCATAGCCCTTCACAGTATTGTTCTTCACAATGACCCTTGCAGCTATGCTGTTTGCAAGTTCTTCCCCTTTATTCAAATTGTATTGCAGCTTCAGCCCCTCGTCTAATTCCAGCTGTCTGTAAATCCAATGGGGAAAATATTTTTCAGTGTTGCTATGAGTTATCAATTCCTGTGTCAATAGTTTTCCTTTCCCAACTATTTCGAAAATCATCATCCTAGTACTATAAGCATCAGATTTATGTGAAAGCCACCCCAAAGTTTCTGGAGAAACTTCTGGTGCTATGCATCCACCGCAAACATTGACATGACACACTCTCCTCTCTGTTGCATAATTTTGAGAGACCAAAATCAGAGATTTTTGGATAGAAATCTTGGTCTAGAAGTCTATTTTGTGGTTTTATCTCACTTAAAAAGAAATCAAAGGATCTTTGAAGGGAAAGAGATGAATTCTGAACACCTGTTTGAGAAAGTGAAATATCTGGCCTCTCTTTGGGTGTTAACAGACTTATCTTTTGAAGATTTTTCACTTTCGTTAGTCATGCTTAGTTGGAAAGACATTCTGTTTTAGGGTGCAGGACTTGTTTAGTTTAGTTTTCTTTTGTATTCCAGGGGTGTCTTCGGTCTGTATTTTATTTTCTCTGCTAGATGGATATCTCATTCATCTTGTTTTGTATGGTTTTCCTTGAGTCTTGATAAAATTTTTGTGTTTCTTATTAAAAAAAATAAAAATAAAAAACATCACTAGGGAGTATTTGTGTTTACATCCTTGATGCAAGTATTCTAAGCAACGCCAAATGCTATTTTGTAAGATTTTTTCCCATTCCATAGCTGAAGTTTCTTCTTCTATGTTGTCATTGTTTATGTACTTGTCAAAGGAATATGAGAACACTTTTGGATCCCTTGAAACAGAAACCCAAAAGAGTGATCATTTTTATATGCTGGCAACTTCATTAAGAAATCTTTTCTCCATTACGTTTGTGATCTCTCTAAAAATCTTCACCGCCACCAGAGATCCATCGGATAGCTTTCCTTTGTAAACACTACCATAGCCTCCTGGACCAAATTTTTGTTTGAACGAGTTTGTCATTTTCTTTACCTCTGAATATAAATGCATCTTCTGGAGGAAAGGATCCTCATTTTAGTGGAAAAGCCTCTATATTGTCAGCATATTTTGACTTCAAATTCAGGAATACTTTTAAGTTTGTAATTTGGACTTCCCAGTTCTAAGGCAAAAAGTGATGAATGCTATCAGAGTTGTTGTACAAATTCCAACCTCGACTTGCTGCTCAGAGGAAAACTGAATGCAAGAAGTATTCATCCCTTTTATTTGGAGGTATATCGATGAAGATTACTATCATAGTTATTTGTTTTAGTTGATTAAAACCAGGCGTTTGTTATGCGAATGATAGAAAAGTAAATGACTTGTGCCATTTCATTTAGTTTTGAGATGTCAGAATTAGGCACAGAAGAATCATATTGAAAGATATTGCCTATTAATATTTTGCTCCCCAACCAAACTTTTATTCTGCAACATCAGATGACCAGAAAATATATCAGAACCTAAATCCTAATTTATCAGAAACGTGTGTAACATAATTATAAAGGAATGCCCCCGTTAATATTTACTGGTTTTGTCTTCAACGTTTGTGCTGAAGCTACAATTGCAAGGGCATCTTACAATTATGCTTATGCTTAACGTTCCGAAAACTTTAAACCAAAGTGAATTTCTTGTATAATCAATTTTGTTTGCCGCTTTCTGGGAACGTTGCAAAACTGCTATAACTAATACATATTTGAATGAAAAACAACTGAAAGTCTGATTTTTCTGAAGTTATGTCAATCTGGAAAGTGATTCACGTGAAATCACTGCTTGAAAAGGTTTCTTCAACCTGTTTGATTTGAGTGGCACTCTTCATTCTGACATTGAGGACGTTTGGTTGGAAGATTCAAACCATGTGATTCGAACTATTTTCAATTTACGTGTATTTTTTGTGAGAGAAAATACTGTAACGAACTACGAATCATGATTCGAATCAGGGAACGAATCCCTCTACCAAACATCCTCTAAGTTGAGGTTTAGGCTGGAAGGTGAGCAAGATTTTCACTGTTTAACTATTCAGCTAATGTAGGCAATGGTAATTACACATTTATTGATGTCTGGTTTATGCAGGTATACTGCAACTAGCAGAGAAAGGGCAGCCATTGCAGCAGATATCTTCAAAAACAGAAACTCTTAACAATAGTCTCAGAGAGGCGAGTCTGCTGAAAAATGGATTTCAAGAGAAGGAAAATGCACCTGCTGGGGACTTCAATAAATGAGGTTGTGTTAAGAGTATTTTGAAATTAGATGTAAATATGTGTCGTGCATAGGCTATATAATATCTAAGGTTTCATTCATTTTGCTAATTTGAGTGTTCAATTCAAGTTGAAAAGTAAATTTACATGAGAAAAAACACTGTAGCACACCAAGTTGAATTTAAATTTTTGTGAGAAAACACTATAGCAGAAACTTGAGTTGTTAGTCGAACCAATAAAACGAATGGGGCCTAAATTGGTAGGTCTATGCAGGGCAGGTTTTTCTTTTAGAAAAAAAAAAAAAAAAAAAAAGTAAAAAAATGGAATAAAATTGTAAGGTAGTTTTCCTAGTTTAGTATACTAGAAGTCAAAATATATATATATATATATATATATATATATATATATAAACTATAATATTCTTGATAGCTGTGCATTCTTCCCTCGAATAAGTCATTTGAGAGATTTTCCCCGACAAGTTAGATGGTTTCAAGGCCTACTTAGGATTTCTTCCAATTTTATTCCAAATTGTTCGGATGACCTTCATTGTCGTTGTTTCTAATAATGGCGGCTTAATTGATGTTTCCGTTTCCTCCGGTAACATTAATGGTTGTTGTGAACCTTTCAGAGTCCTTAATGGTCTTTGCCTCCGCCCCTTCCTCCAATAGCCTGATTCCTACGGCCTTCATCGTCGTTTCTTGTCTTTGAAATTAAGGTTGTGTTTGGTTGTATTACTGAACTAGAATAATAATATTAACATGTAATCAGGATAGAATGGAAAGACAAAACAACTCTTTTGTATGATTGAGACTTTGGAACCATATCCCTAAATATGATTACTTTGTTTGATTAACTATGTAAAGGAATGATAATTAACATTGATTTGATCAAGTAATTATATTTTGTATCGTTAATTAAGAATTGACTTAATTAAGTAATAAAATAATTATTTATTTGATAATATTTTGTAGAAGTAAAATAATTTTTAATTATCTCTATTATTGTAAAATATTTCAATAATTATTTAAATAATTAAAAGAACTATTACATTACTTATAATTCAATCTCGATTAAGGATATAAACTATAATTACTTAAATTTTTTATCAAAATTTTTATCAAGTTATTAATTGCTTATTATTAAAAAATTATTAATCGTTTAAACAATTAAAAGTTAAAATTTTATTTACTTACAATAAATAAAATAATTAAATATTAAATATTGATTTACAATCATAGAAATGATTATTTAATTATTTTTTTGAAGGAGTGATCATTTAATTATTAAGATTATTTAAACAGTAATCATTTAATAAGAATAATTAAATAAGTAATTATTTATTTTAAATGTAAGATAATTAAGTATAGGGTGGTTATATTACACCTCTTTTTTCCTCTCCACACCCTCATTCTAAATACACACTTCACATAATTTTGAAAGAGCTAACTTTACTTTTTACATGCCCTTATCACTCAAAAATTACCCTTAACTTTTTTTTTTTATAAAATAATTAATTCTTGTCCACTTCAGTTTTCTTTTTACACCCATCATTTCATTTTAGTTTGTTATTTAAATAGTATTATTTCTCTATCTTTTTTTTTTTTTTTTGTTGTTGAAGTTTTTGGGTGTAAAGCCTTTTCAAAAAAAAAAAAAAAAAATCAAATAAAAGATGAAACAGGAAAAAAAATCAATCTAACTTTATAAAAAAAGAAATAAAAAACAAAATAAAATGATTAGTCTTTAAAAAAATCATGAGTAAAATTATAAACATGAAATGAAAAAAAAAAGACAAAATAAAAATGTTCATAAACCAATAGCAAAAAAAAAAAATTATATCAATGCAACTTTTTAGAATAGTCATTAAAAGGTGAAAATTAGGTTTTTTTTTTTATAATTTTAAATAGCAATAGTTTATAATTTAGGATATAACATGTGGGGTGTGTGGAGAGATATAAAATTTATATAATTAGTTTCTTTTTTGAATTAAATTTAATTATATAATTAAATATGTTATAATTATCTTTTCTTGTCATTTTATGTGAAGGTCCTTTGGTCATAAGAAAATTTAAGGCAAAGGGGTGTGTAGAAAGTAAAAATGGGCGCATAAAGAGAGCCATTATGTATAGTAGTTGATAATAATTTCTTATTTTATGTGCTAAAATAATTATTTAATACTAATTTTAATTACTTCGTTATATTAATAACTTAAATAAAATAACACTTATAAATCATTGTTATTTGAAAATTTCGATTAATTATTGTTTTATTCTATTTAATGTAATAATGATTATTTATTATTTATTATTATAAACATGTGCATCCACTAACTGAATCTAAATGTAAATTATTAAAGAATTTGAATTGTGCTCCAAATAAATTAAAAAAGTTATGCTTGTTTCCTTTAATAAAAAAAAAAAAAAAATTCTATATATGCTCTCATTTGACAATAGGGAATATTTATTTATATCTTTTGTGTTTTATATTAGAGTGGTTATGTTTACGTTTACACACTTTTTTTTACTCTCCATATCCTTTTTGTAAATTGTAACACAAGATCAATGTAGTCTTTTCTTGTGAATTTGGGATTTACCGTCAACGATTGGGTTTTGGGGCAAATATTGTATTTACGGTTGTCATTGCCGCAATCAAATTTTCAGGTAGATTTGTTAGGGATCAAATTTTCGGGGAAAATTAAATTTTCAAGAATATGGTATTTTTAGTGAATATGGTGATTTAATATGGTATTTCGCAAGAATCACGGTATTTACTAGTCGTTGGCATCAACAATTGGATTTTTAAGTACATACTGTATTTATTTATTTGAGTCACGCATTTTCAAATAAATACGGTATTTATGAGTTAGAGTGGTGCTAGACACACTAATTCAAATCTCAACTTTTGTGTACCAACTGATGTGGTATGTAAGTTGTATTTTTTTATTAGTATATACAATCTTTTATCATTAATTGATATGACAATGTTTTAAACACCTATTAATGTAAAAATAATAACTCATATGCCACACCAATTGATATATAAAATTAAAATTTGAGTTGGTCTCCTTAACATTATTCTTAATAAATATGATATTTGTAGATAAACACATTATTTACCAGCCGCCAATCGCGGACACTGGTCACTGGCCAATGTGAACTTGATCAGAGGAGGGAAGGAAAAAGGTGAGAAGAAGAAAGAGTTGGAGGGGTATTTTTAGTTTTTTAGTAGTGTTAGAAATCGAACAAATTAAATTATGCTTTACTATCTATTTCAAAAAAAAAAAAATTACGTTATAATTTACCCACACATCCTATTAAATATGTTATTTCTTTCTCTCAAGTAAAAAATACATTAAAGTTGAGAAACAACAAAGTAAATAACTCCAAATTATTTTTAAAAAGTCGAGAGTATGTTCACCTAGAAAAAATTAAAATTAATACACGGAATCATTAGTAAAAAAAAAAAAAAAAAAAAAAAAAAAAAAAGAAGACATTTCTTGCCTTAAAAAAAGAGCCTCGTGGTACTCAGATAAAGATTTAACAATTTCAATATTATCAAAACGTCAAGGTAATGAACGTAACAATGCAAGAACACCACCCTACGTGAATGTTATTCACGATGATGATGATGACGACGATAGTAATAATAAATTAACATTTTATTCACCCATGATCATGATAATAATATGACGTGAAAAATCATGATCCGAAATTGTTCATGTATTCCAAGGGTAACATTCGTCATCAGAGTCACATTCACAGGGCCCGTCTGGTTTTATACTCCAACAACAATCGTGATTATAACACCTAAACCTGTCTCTTTTCTGAACATAAATATCAAAATAATGGGAATTACCTGGCCATTCCATACGGCAGAAGAAAAGCGTGCCGCCGAAAATGTTCGGCGCAAACCGGAATCCATAGCTTCCATTCGAAGCCACCACATGGATGCCAAGATCATCGTTCTTGGACTTGCAATGAACCGTAAGATCCGTTCCTGGTCCCAAATCGTTGGTCATATGAACATGAGGTTTGACACCTTCACTTGTGCATATTGCCACTGAGAGTAGAGTCGTGAGAAGGATCACATTTCTACTGAATGGAAGAATAACGAGACCCCCCATATTACTCCTCCAGTATTTTTATTTACTCCCTTGGTTTAGGATGGAAAATATTAGCATTCCAATGTGTAGATATAAATACACCATTGGTAAATAAATTATAGGGAAAGCGGTATCGTTCATTTCACGGATTCGAGTTTTTAATTTTATGTTTTTACAGTAAAAAGCTTTCAAAAAATATTACATTTAATTTTTTCTGCTTCAGTGAAAAGATATCAGAAAATGTCACATCTCAACTCGAATTGAAAATTTAAATCCGTGAAGTGAACGAAACCATATCTCGTATTAATTGTGCTTGGGATTATTTCCTAACAAGTCCAGATTTCTTATATACGTGAAAGATATATTTGCATGCTTGAAAGGGTACTTCGAAATGCCGAAGGAAAGTTTGCATAATTGATTTATTTTCATGTTTTATGATTGAGACCAAACGTAAAAATGACATTGCCATAAAATGATAACGTAATACTTTCCATTAATTCACGAAAAGAGACGTATCTTTTGAAGTTAAATTGATTTTTCTTGATTTATAACACAATGCATGAAGAGATCCTCGAGGAATCATGGGCTAATCGGAACATTATTAGAAAGAGTATTTCCGAGCAAGTCCAAATTTCATTCCTTATGGGGTAATAACATACAATAAAAATAAATAAATGGGAGGAGGAGAGAGAATTCACTAGTCCTATTGATGGAATAAAATAACCATATAGGTTTTTTTTTAGGAGAAACTCTATTCAGGTTATTAAATAATTAATAAATAATTAATATATCTATTATGTAATATACAAATTATAATTTATTAGTGAGTAAATAATTGCTAATGAATAAATGAATAAATCGTATTTACCAATCAAATTAATATTAATTTATAACTATTAATTAGTAATTAATGATTATTTAAGAAATAATTATAAAAAATTGACATGTGATATACCAAATAATAGGCTATAATAAACATTAATAATTAATTAATATTTTAATTATGTAATAAAAAGTTAATTATTTATTTAGTAAATAGAATGCTAATACATTGTTAATATTCTAATTATTTTTTATTAATCTAATAATTAATTACTCATAAACTAATAATTATGACAGAGTTACTAACATAATAATTTACTTATATACTAATTATTAATTATTTAACACATTAATTTATTATTAATGTAATCACTAACGATAATGTATTCATTATTACTACTCTTATATATATAATGCCTAAAATACATATTGTTTTCTACTCTACTTCTTTTCTCATGGGGTTTAAAGTGCCTACAATTGCAATTTAAAATTAGAGACTTTTTTTTGGTAGGACTTCTTTATTAGTAGAGTTAGTTTTAGACCGTTGAATATGATTTAAATCATATTAAATTAAAAAAATATGCATAATAGATAGTTTTTAATACAAATATAATGGCTGAAAATAAAATATTATTATTAACTTATTTTTTATGGTCTAACTAGAAAAATTCTTTTAAAATTTATTTTTATAACGCTTTTCAAAATTAAACATATTTAATCATGCTAAATTGTGAATTATTAATATGTCTAATTTAATTTTAACAATATCTAATTTAAAATTTTAGTATTTAATTCAAAAAATTTTTTAAATTAAATTTTTCATTTGTTTTTTATTTTTCTTTTTTTTTTTTTTGTTTTCCTTTTCCTTTTTTTTTTTTTTTTTTTTTTTTTTTTCCCCCCCAGACACCTCTCTCTCTCCTTTCTTTCTTTTTTTTTCTCTCTCTCTCCTCTGGTTTCACCCACTGCAGCCACCTCTCTCTCTCTCTTTCTCTCCCTTTTCTTCCACCGCCAGGCACTTCTTCTCCGGGCTTTCTCTCCTGCTGGCCACTTTTCTCTCCGGCCATTTCTCTCTCTTTCTCTCTCACTCGGCTGTTTGGCCGAGACCCACAAAAAAAAAAAAAAAAAAAAAACAAAACAAAACAAAAACGAGAGAAAGGGAGAGAAACAAGCTTGAGATAAAGATTTTTTTAAAACCCACATTTAAATTTGAGTTATTGATTTAAGAATTTAAAATTTTTGTTAGATTTAAATAATTTTGAGTTTAGGTTTAGATTTGAACAATTATTGTTAAAATTAAATAAAATTTAGGAATTTTTAGTTATTGAACTTGTTAAATTGATTAAAAATTAATTTTGATGAATTTTGGAGAATTTATTTTAAAATTGAACTTGAATTACAGGTGTGATATTTTTTCTATTTTTGTCGGTATGTTATCGAAGTTTCTTTAAAAATTTGTTTTAAACTGAAATTAAATAGGAAACTAAACCAATAAATTGAATTTTAATTTTTAAAGAACCACCAAACTGAATTATAAAATCGTTTGTGAAACTTTAATTTTAGTTAAGGCATACTAATATGAAATAATTAAACATGATTGAACTCAATTCGTTTTAAGAATGATAAATATATCATAAGACACAGTTTTTGTGATAAAGCTAGTGGAGAAAATCGAGTATTAAAGCTTTCGGAGGTTAGGGTGACGAGAAGTTAGTTACAAGTTTGACATTTGAGAGGTAGGATATTTTTACCCATTTTCTTGTTAGTTTGTTTTAAAGTGTTATGGCCAAATAATGTTTTCAAAAGATAAGAACATGCTAATAAAGAAAAGTATTTTCAAGACAATAGTTTGATTTTCGCTATTGATCTCATAATGGATTGATTTCAAGTTTTAATAAACATTTTCGTAAGATAAGATGCTTTGCGAACTGGTAAGTCTGCTGATGGCCTAGATAGGGTATGAAGATTGTGTCTTTAGGGGCAGAACCCGAAACCCGTACGGGCCACTACGGTGGCGTTTGGCCTCGCTTTGGTTGTGAGTAATTTAATTACTTAAATTATTTGCTGGTTGCCTGTAATATGGAATTTCAGTTTATTTACCTTTCAGAAAAATGTCGTTTGTTTCCGATTGATTATTTCGGGCCTGACTATCTCATTTTATTCACTTACTTATTTATTTAGTTTTATAACTCTTATTCTATTGGGCATTTCTCTCATTTTTTCTATGTTTCAAAATGTATTAATCTCACCCAGGTGATGCTAGAGGTAGCGCAAAATAGGTGAGGAATTCAATTCTAGAAGAAAGGAAGCGGTGAAGCATTTTCCTTCATTGTCGACTTATTAAGGCATGTATTAACTATGGATTGTAAACCTTAAACATAATTAGACTGTGGTTGATGTCAGTTATTTACTTTTCTGTATTTAATTATGTGTGCACAAATTGTAACTTTGTGGACACCGGAGGCTAACTTTTGAAGCCAATCTTAATAGTGACTGTGTTTTCTAGAGTCCGTCTCGCCCTTTCTAAAAACTCAATTTCATTAAAATAACAAGGTTTGTTTAAAAATATCTAAGTGTTTTGATTTTAAAATTAAATTTTAAAATGTTAATGGTTTAACCACCTTTTGAATTAGGTTTATTTTTAAGTAAAACTTTCACTTCACTAACCCCTGTATGGGGGCGTGACAATTTTGGACACTAACTACTAAAAGTAGGGGCATACAATGTCATCTAATCTAAATTGAAAATATAAAAAAGAATAAAAACTAACAACTTGTTATTGTTAGAAATAATAAACAAAATAGAAATAATAAAATAATAAACAAAACAAAAAACAAAAAACAAAACAAAACAAAAAATAAGAACAATAACAAAAAAAAAAGAAAACAAAAATAGAAGTATAAAATCTATTTGAGGTACTGGCTTGACATTTTCTAAGGAAAAAAAAAAAAGAGAAAAGAAAAACCCTAGAATTCACTAGTAAACCCCAGCTCCCATCACCAGCAGTGCGTCCCCTGAGTGCTGGAGCCTGGCTCACTAGTCTTTCCGCCGTAGAAAAAAGCGTAGCCAGCTCTCCTCCGAGCCGATTTCAAGCCACCTGTAAGCCAATCTCCCAAAGGTTGTTGTTGTTGTTGTTGTTTTTTTTTTTTTTTTTGTATGAAATTGGAATTTTGTGGTGGGAAATTAGTCTCTGAGGAGACGTGAGCGTTTCTGTTATAATCGTTCTTTTCCCTTTGCTTTCTATGCTGGTTATGGTTATGTTAGAAAATTTCTTCGTTTGGGTTATTATGTTGTTATAATTTGCAAAGTGGGGTTGTCATCTGATGATGAGATTGCGACATTGAGGACTGGGAACAATGAAGATAATAAACAGTCCTAATGGTATTTGGGGAAAACAGAAAACAGTAGAGTGACAATGAGAAGGAGATTTTCGTTATGGTTATGCCCGAGCTTGTGGTTGTTTCGGTCGAGCTTGCGTTTATTGACCATGAGAATGAGAAGACCTTCAACTGTGTTTGTCATTTTCGTTTGAAGTTGAAGTTGGGTTTATAGATTATTGAAGTTTTGTGTTTGAAGTTTAATTTATGAAATAGGAATTAGTTTATGGAATTCGTTTTATTGTGGAGTTTGTTGATCTTTGATTGATGTTTTTGGAATTTTACATTTGTTTGATTGTTGAAAATTGCTATTCTGATTTTTGGTTGATATTGGTGAAAATTGCTATTTTGATTAGTTTGTATGTTTAGCTCTTTGTGATTGATTATTTTAGTATTTTTGGAAGATTGATATAAGTTTGATTAGTTTGCAATTTATTGAGAATTGGGTTGTCTAATTAGTTGGATATTGTTTGAGGTTCATATTTGTGAGATTTGTGAAATTAGTTTGATGTTTGTTGGAAATTGGTATGATTATGGTGTTGTAAAATGATTGCACACACACAATTGCAATTAATATGGACAAAACATTCGACCATGTAATTTTAGACTGTACACACACACACACACACACACACAATTGCAATTAATATGGCTAAAACATTCGACCATGTAATTTTAGACTGTACACACACACACACACACACACACACACACACACACACACACACACAATTGCAATTAATATGGCCAAAACATTCGACCATGTAATTTTAGACTGTACTTTTATCTTCATGTTATTTTATTTTAAACTATGAAAATTTTGTCTTCATATTATGACTTATTTTGGACTATATAATTGTTACACTCATGTTGTAATATTTCTACATGTACTTTGGGTTAGATATATTTTAATGTAGTATACTTGTTTGGTGGATGGAGAACATCTCTGTCATTTACAAATACTACTAGTGCAAATGGTCCAACAATATTACCAATTAAAAGGGACTTTTGAAGAAAGAAAAATCTATTAAACTCATATTTTGTTGCTAAATAACTGTCTAACTGTAATATATGTCATTTTCAGCACTATATATAGTTGGAAACTTGTTATGATGTACGGAGGGGCATTTAAAAAATATTTAACAATCAAACTAGGGTTTTCTGACATGGTCAACTAATGGAGGGGTGTCTCTGTATTTTGTTTTTTGAAAAGTCAAGGGTTCTTGCCATAATTGGTTAAGGAAGCGTCTTGCTATTTTAGTAAAACATAAGGGGTGTATGTGTAAAATGCCCTTCATTCAGGGCTTACGCCTCACCTTAATTAGACAAAACGCCTAGGTTCTTGATTATGCTTTTCAAAACTATGATTTCACGCATTAATAAAGAGCTAAGTTTGTTTCTACTTTAGAGATTATTATGGTTCTTATTATTTGTTACACCTGGTTTATAGATGAGGTTGAAAAAGCAAAGGCGTGTCAGGAAGTCACTGAGGCTCTACGTTACTTGCTTTGGGTTCAGAAAGCCCTTCAAAGTGCTTTGTGATGGCACATTTGTGCATCACTTACTCGTCAATCGCATTGTACCAGCTGATGATGCGCTAGCTAATCTTCTTGGTGCCCCTGTCAAGCTCTTCACCACTAGGTTCCCATTTGGCCTTACAAATCTTTACTTCCCTTTTGACTGGTTTCCAATTTTGTTTTCCCAACCAAAGCTTATGACCCCTTTTTTTTTAATGCATTTTTCTTTTCTTTTTTTGTTATAGATGCGTTCTCGCTGAGTTGAAGAGGCTTGGTCAAGCTTATTCTGAGTCTCTTGATGCAGCCAATAACCTCATGATTGCTAGGTAGCACAATCAGTTCGATTAATTGATGGTATTGCCATATTGGAACTCGCTACTTGTTTGGAAAGTTCTAAATTTTATTTGAAACTTAAATGCAGATGTGAACATGAGAAGCCAAAGGCTGCTGATGCTTGCATTGCAGAGATCATCGGTGAAACCAATTCTGAACACTTTTTTGTTGCTAGTCAGGACGGTGATCTTCGGAAGAAGTTTAAGGAGGTTAGTAAACCTCTTCTCTTCGTGTACATTTTCCCTTTATTTCGATATGGTTGTTTCGCCTTCTATTTGTGTCTTGTGTGCTCTGCAAATATCACATTAGGATGATTTGCTCTGTTGCCTGTCACATGATGGTTTGAGCATGAATGATTGTTGATGTTTTTCTAATGTTTGATCATCCTTTTACTCGCAGATTCATGGTGTTCCTATTATATTTGCTTTGAGAAATGCCCTTTTCCTTGAGCCCATATCTGCAACTCAACGCGAACATGCTAAAACTTTAGACAAAGAGCGGTCTCATATGTCTGAGCGGGAACAAAATGTATTAAAGGAGAGAGTAAAGAACATAAAAGAAGAAATAGGAGATCAAAACTTGTCGGTGCAGGCTTTTAAAAATACACCTAAGGGAAAAAACGGAATGTGGGTGAAGGATACAGTTCAATTCAAGAGAAAGAAAGCAAAGGTCAGAAACGACTTTCATTCCTAGTTTTCTCATGTTAGCAGTATCTGGCTTTGGTCTTTAGCAGACCTTCTAAGAATGTTCTGTCAATCTCGCTTTCTATGTATATTCTGCAGGGACCAAACCCACTTTCATGTAAAAAAAGAACCCGTTAAACAAAAATCCTGTCCCAGCGAAGGTGAGCTTTTTTTGTGGTTTTTAAAATTAGCATGTTCTGCTATCTGTTGCTACTGAAAACTGCAGTATTAGTTTTTGCAACTTCCTGGTGATTTAACGTTCTTAATCCCGTTGCAGCAAAAGGAGTCTGGGAATGATGATGCCAAGAGACGCAGAACTAGAAATCGGAAGAGGCCACGCGCGCAAGCAGAGAATTAACCGAGACAAACAGTCTGTACAAGCAAGAGGGATAATGGAGTTTAGGATTTAGTCAGTTATAAGCTCAGTAATTGTAATTTCAATTATGAGTTGATTAATGAATATCAAGTTTCTACTTTCTTCTTGACTTCTTATTTATCTCTTATTAACTCTTATTTCTCTGATTTGATTATGTTACCTATTGTTTCTCGTAGATGAATATGATATCATCCATCTTGGTCCAACATCATTAATTTATCAGATATTGTCGTAGAACTTTGTCCAGGGTGGTGAGTCGTGTGAGCTTTTACTGTATTTGGCATTTATACGATATAACAGGGCAAGGGAATGACATGGTAGCATTGAAGTCAAGTCATAATCAAATCAATGAGTGCGTTAGAACTCATTTTAAAATAATTTTATTTTTTATATAAAAATGAAAATGAAAACGTTTTTAATTTGAGACATTTTTTTTTTAAAATGTGTTTAATAATTTTATTAAGAGATTATTTTTAATGTAAAAAAATTAATTAATTTCTTTTTTCTCTTTTTATTTAAGAGGAGAAATTAAAAATAAAAAATAAAAAATAATTAAAAATTGTTTTTTATTTTTTACTTATTTTACATTAAGTAAAAATCATTTTATTTTTATTTTTTTATTTTTATTGTGTTAAATGTTATTTTTAAAACGTTTTTATTTTTTTTTTTTTTTAAATGTAAAAAATAAAAATTAGATTAATTTTAAATACTGTCTTGTTTCTTTTTTCTCACAATTATGAGCTCTTCGGATAAGAAAGAAATGTACTCCATTCTTGTGCATTAAAAAAAAAAAAAAACTTGATAGTTGATTCTTCCTCACAATTATGAGCTCGTCGGATATGAAAGAAATGTACTCCATTCTTGTGCATTAAAAAAAACAAAAGAAAAATGCACTTGATTCTTTAGTGTGACTAGGCATTGGATGATGACGTTTTGCATATGATTGTGGTACAGGTCACTAGAAAAAAAATGAAAAAAAAAATGGAAATTATCAGTGATGTTAAATTTTTAACGAGTTCGAGATGGACATATGAAATTATAGGTGGTGTATCGTAATTGTAGTGTTACAATGTGTTTTGTGATTAGTTTGAAGAAGGAAGTTTTGTTTCATTTTATTAATTTAAATTTAAAATTTAAAATTTATTATAATAAATAATTTTTAAAAATAATTATATTTAAGATCTATTTAATTTATTAATTTAAATTTTTAATTTAAATTAAGATATAATTTTATATAAAAATTTTTTATTATAATAAAAAAATTAAATATGATTATTTATAAAAATTTTTTATTATAATAAAATTTAAATTTATAAAATAAATAAGGTCTTAATAATAACTTCACTCACGGTGATAATTGATCCCACCCGTGGTGAAAATGGGTAACAATAATCTGACCTCGTCCACAGTGATACATGAAATCGCTTGAGAAAAATACGGCTCACTTGAAAGATAAGTGTTACCAGTGATGGTGGCATGAATTTGAAAGCAAGAACAGTTTCAGGTCTCATTCACTTTTTAAATTTATTTAAATTTTTAATAGTCTAATTCACTTTTTAAATTTAAAATTTTAATTTAAATTAAAATTTAATATATTTTAAAAAAATTTAATTAAAATTTTAAAAATTAAAATGTAATATATTTTTAAAAATTTTTAACTGTAAAAATTTAAAATTAAAAATTTAAATTGATGAAAATTTTGTGGCATCAATAACGTTTTGTGAGAGAATATTGTAGGGAAAAGGTGGAATCTTTTTTTTTTTTAGAGAATATCGCTGGAAACCGCTGTTAGTAGCGGACGATGACAATACGACAACCAAAAATCCACCAAAATTTTGAAAAAAATACACACATTTACCAAAAACAAAAAAATATAAACAACATTATGTACAAAAAAATCACGACATAATAAAAAATAATTGAAAAAGTCCATTATTTTCAGAAAATTTTGAAAAAAATCACAAAAAATATTAGATCTGGCGGATTTGTGCGAAGAAGAAGCCGAATCTAGTGGCGGAGAATATGAGAGATCAATTCGAAGATTGATGAAAAACTCTAATCTTAGAGACGGCGAAGAGCTCTGTAAATAAATTGCAACGCTGCAACGATCTCCGGCAGGATCTCTGCTGCACTCTTGCTTTGGTTTCACTGTGTTAGTGTTCCAGATCTTCTCCCAGCGGCGCAAGCTCCAGGCACTCGACGAGAAGGAACTGACGGCGAGAGAGATGGAGGCCAGCGAAAGAGGCGGAGAGAGAGGCAGCAAGCGATTTGGGAAAGGAGGCGAGAAGGGCGGCGAAAGATTTGGAGAAGGGTCGAAGAAATTTGAGGACCCAAATTGTGTGTGTGTGTGTTTTTTTTTTTTTTTCGAAGGAGAGAATAGAAGGAATTTTTAAGTCAGTTTTCAGGTTTAAATTTTTATAATTAAATTTTTTTAAAAAATATCACATTTAATTATTTTTATTATAATTAATTATTTTTAAAAATATTATATTTTAATTTAAATTTATAAAGTGAATAAGACTAAAAAATTGAATAGGACAATGAATTAAGAGGGTAAAATAGTCTTACTGAGTTTAACTTTAGTTGGCACTGTAACATAAAATGTAATGGTTACAACTACCTTGACAAATGCCGATCTAAATAGAAAATACGTGATAGAAAGATTAAAAATTTTATTCATTTTATTAATTCGAATTTAAAATTTAAATTTTATTATAATAATTTTTTTTTAAAATAATTACATTTAATTTTTTAATTACAATAAAAAAATTCACATAAAATCACATTTTAATTTAAATCAATAAATTAAACGAGACTTAAATATCTTTTTAATTTACTAGTTGAGCACGTGTTATGTTATGCACATGAAGAATAATTTTGTAAATTTTATCTATGCGATCTCATTAGAAGTTAAGTTGATTAATCGAAATAAGAGAAAAAATTGTTTAATAAAAAAATCAAATCAAAATAATTAAAGTTATATGAGAGTTTTTAATATAAAGAAAAAAAAACACTTAAATAAATACATATTTAAAATGATTTATTTTAATTAAGAGAAAGTGAGAAATAGAAAATATTTCAAAGAATGATATTTTGAAAGAAAATGAACAGCCAAAGAACATTAGAAGGAAAAACAAAGGGAAAGATAAGAAAAGTACTTGGTTTAACATAGTTTTATAAAGATTTATTATTTATGTCATTTTAAATATTGTGGTATCATTATGCCTTTTTATTTTTTTCTTATTAATTGAATGATAATTATTTATTTTTGAGTGAAATGGTGTAATGTCCAAGAAATTCATCAGTTTAAATCTGAGAGTTGGAAGTAGACAACGAATTCCCTCATAATTTGGGGTATTATGCACTCAAAATATCTTATTACACAATTGATAAAGGTTCATTCAGTTCAATGATTCGAGTTTTTAATTCGAGTTGAGATGTGACTTTATGTGAGTTTTTTACTGTAGTAAAAAAGTTAGATGTGACTGTTTTGAAGAACTTTTTACTGTAATAAAACTTAAATTATAAACTCAAATCGGTGAAATGAATATGACTTAAATAGATGCTAACATTTTCTGAATGAAACTATAATACATGTATAAATTTCTCATATATTTCCATCTTTTTTACTACCAAGAAAGAAAAACATTAAGAAGACAATAAAAACGAGAGTTATCTATATGCATGCCCAGTTAAGACTTCAGATCAGAGAGTGCAAAACACGAAAAAAAAAATCAATAACAAAGTAGATAATTGAGCATAGATGTCCAACGAAACTAACGCCATTTCTAAGAACAAACTAAAAGAGCGATATAAGTTTTCTTAAAAAAAAAAAAAAAAAATACTAGTCCCAATGTTTAGGCTAGGGATCAAGGAAGGGGCAGAGACTGATACCCCATTCATTTCACTAATTCGAGTTTTGTTACAGTAAAATTCTCTTATAAACAGTCACATCTAACTTTTTTACTATAATAAAAGCTCTTATATAAAGTCACATATTAATTTAAATTAAAAATTTAAATCAGCGAACTAAACAGGTCCTGAAAGCATTGCGTATGCCAACTCTTAAAGTGAAAGTGTTGTGTATTGTTAAGGAGACCCTGTCGGAGAAAACAAATACGGCTTTGGTGGAAACTCCATGGACTCCAGACTTGCTTCTAACATGTCTACCACCTTGCTCATCGATGGCCGATCAGCCGGGTTTGTTTGAATGCACCAGAAACTCACTAACAACATCTTCTTTGATATTTCTTTATCTTCGTCCATTATGTTCCCCAAGATACTTTCTTCATTTTCCATTTCTAGATCCTTATAAATTCGATTTGGGTAATATATTTCACTAGTATGAGACGCTGCAGAATCAAAGTTCTTTCTACCTCCAACCATTTCAAGAATCAACATCCCATAGCTATAAACATCGGATTTATGAGATACTCCACCATAGGCCCGACTGAATACTTCGGGTGCAATGTATCCTATTGTTCCTCTAGCTCCCACCGAAGACACAATACTCTCCTTCGTTAACCAGAGTTTGGCAAGCCCAAAATCAGAAATTTTAGGACAGAAGTCGTCGTCCAAAAGAATGTTTTGAGGCTTTATGTCGAGATGCAAAATCCTCGCGTTACAGCCTCGGTGCAAGTATTCTAGCCCTCGTGCAATGCCAATCGCAATTTCAGATAATGTTTTCCATTCTAAGTGACGGTTTGTACTAGAAGATTCTTGCGTGAATATGAACTTGTCTAGTGATCCGTTGGGCATATATTCATAAACAAGAGCTCTTTTTGTCCTCTCATAACAAAATCCAAGGAGAGTGACTATATTAACATGAGAAGTTCTACCAATGCTTGCGACTTCATTGATGAAGTCTTCTCCATTACTATTAGACTCATTCAGCAGTTTTACTGCAACCAAAGAACCATCAGGTAACTTACCTTTATATACAGTGCCATACCCTCCTTTACCGATCCTTTCTGCAAATGTGTTTGTCATCTTCTTCACTGTTGCATAACTATATCGCTTTGGGGCCAATGGTTCATAATTCCTTATAAATGCTTTCACATCAAACTCCTGATCTCTTGTGTTTGTCTTCCAAAAACTATTCTTGCGCTCCGTATGTTTTCTCTCTTGTAGTAGCATGCGATCGCAACGGAAAATACAAAGATCCCCGACACAGCAGCCCCAATGCCTACATTAAGACAGCGATCTCTTGAAAACTCGTTGAGCAAAGTAAAGAAGAAAATTAAGCATCCACATTGTCAGGGTATATATTTTTCGTTAGACAAGTGGTCCTAGAGTAAGTAAAGATTAGACAACGGTCATCGTACCTATGATCTGTCTGCCATTTGAAAGTAAGTGGTAACGAGTAAATCCTGCAAGAAAGTGGCAACGAGTAAATTCATGCGAAATGAATGGTATAATAGAAATTCTTATTGTTAATGACAGACTTACGAGCACGTATGAACAGAATTCAACATCATTTTTTTTAATCTTATTTGAAAACTTTCCCACAAAAATTATATTTTCCCGCCAGCTTTTATAAATTTAGGAATTTTAAGTTATTCAATTGTTATTATTTACATATATGGCAGTTCTTAAAATACCCTCCATCATATTCATGTACACGCCATCACTCAGTTTCAATAAAGCATACGGTACCTAGAAATACCATTGCTATTAAACAAGAGTACCATTTGTTTTGGAACGTTAAATCATACTCCTTTTCCATCACTGTTCCTTTTGCTCTTAATTTAAACCAATTTGAGACTCGAAGTTTGTTTCATAGTCAATTATCGAACTAGATGCTATAAAAAAAATAAATAAATTGTATGTTATGTGTACGGGAACCTACAGTAACCGAATTAGAATTACACACTCAACAAACTTTTTCACTTTTTCTATCTACCCAAAACTCTTTACACCCTTGCCTATCTCGCTCTTAACTTCTCTCTCTCTCTCTCTCTCAATAGGATACACTCTATTTCTACACTTTTCTCTGAGCACACATAAAGTCTTACACAAAACATTTATTTATAGACTCCTAATAATCTTTGCCCAGAAACAGAAAACAGTAACTTACCCAAAAATATATAATTTTTACTTTCCGAAAATAAATTTGAGTCACTTACCCAATAATCTTCACCCTGACTCAAATTCTCTCAACTCACTTAATTGAGTATTAAATCTCGACACCCGTTATTGCAATGACAATGCAACTTCAACAATAATAAACTTGTATCAAGTTCAAACTCTCATCAAACTTAACATGAGAAACTGCCTTCTTCTTTCTCAAATTATCTTTATTGCTACAAGTCTTCAGCATCTTGTCTTTATCATCTTCAACTGTTATCATTTTTTTGCACTCTTTTACTCCTGCAACTTCTTTCACAACATAAGAAGATTCTTTATGGCTTGACTCCACCTTCATAACTCTACCTATAACTATAGTCCCAATTAGTTTATACAAGTTTTTTACTTTTTCACCATTTGTGGCTACTAAATCACCTTTCTTGACTTCCATAAAACCACTCTTCGCATAATACTCACAACCCAAAGTGTCCAAAGCTCCCTAGAGAAATCAAACTTCTCATTGGTTGAGGAACATGCCTAATATTTATCAATGTCCTCACAAGTCCATCAAACATTTTCACCTTAACAACACCTATTCTAACAACTTTAGCACTAGAACCATTAGCCATCAACAAGTACCAGCATCACAATCAAATCACTTCTTATATGGACACATATGAATAGATTAATTCACTTTTGACGTTCATTATGTAATAACCCTAATCCTAAATATGTAAATGGCTTCATGTATATAACTTGTGTACTTAGATGTTCCAAAGGCTAAGGCGTCTCATAGTAGTAAGCTAATAGACCGGTTCGTTAGATACACGATATATATTCGATGAAGGGTTTACTTATAGATATGGAATTATAGCTCTTATGAAAAGTAAAGGTTATCCTCTTAACGGTGTTATAGTAGATTGAGAATGGACAAGGCCTTAGATTGTTTGCTTGGCAAATGATTTGTTATTCATATATGGTGAATAATTATTTTCTTATTAGATGTATAATGGATCTTTAAGATAGCGTGATCAAAAGGATTAATGGACTTTAACCTAGGTTGATTATGGATATCATATGAGGGTATTGCATGTATGGCAAGGTCATTGGACAAAAGTAATCTACTGGCTTACGTAATTTGATATATAATTGGGAGTGCCGTTTCATATGATTTGTAGTGGCATGACTCGGAAACGAATAATTATGTAATTGTGTTATTTGGTATAGAATATGATTACATGAATTATTGGAGCCTATATTATATTTGTCCAATCGGTCCATTTACTAGCTCCGCGTAATTCCTTTATGGATGGTAATTAATTGGGATATTCATTATGGTTTTAATCCTTATACTTAGTAAAGAGAAAAATCCGGGACACCCCACTAATGGTGTAGGCATTTTTTTCTAAGCTAACAATAGAACGGGAATTTTATTTGATTTAATTAATGGGATAAATATTTAATTTGAATAAATATTTATTTTGAAAATATAAGATGTGAAATTTAAATTAATATGAAATCAATTTGAATTCTAGAATATATGGATAGATTAATCATTTGAATGATTAATTTAAATATCTAAATGATCTTATCTAAATAAATAAATATTTTTTAATATGAAAATTATCCTATTTGGATTTGAATTGAAACAAAATCTTATCCTTGTTTTTCTAATAGGTGGCGCCAACCTTATAAATAAGGTGGAGAAGATTTTTTCCTAATTTAATTTTATTTTGGATAATTGCTACATAATTGTTTGATTCAAATAAAGTACCATTCTAGTTAGCTCAATGCCTCTTTGATAGTAGTGACCATAAGTAAGGCTGGCTTTATTTCAGAAGTAGCAACGAGAAAAGCCTTGGGTTTGAAAGTTCCTTCTTTGGCTCTTGTAGTCATAGGGTGCTTGTTTGAGGCCTCCGGTTTCCTATAAAGAGCATTAGTTGGTAGTATGATCATTAACATTGGTGCTAACATTGGTGACATTTCTAGGTAAGGATGAGGAGGGAGAAGTATGTTGGGAAGATGAGGAAATATCTGGAGATTTCTCAGATAGTGGAAGAGGTGAGACGGATGGATGAGATGAATGAGATTGTTGAAGAGAAGTAGGAGTTTAGGGAGACTGTGATATGGGAATAGATAAAGGAGTGGAACAATTAGAAGAAGTCAGAAGAGATGATGAAGATGATGGAGAAGAGCTATGATGTAAATGAGAAGAAAAGGAAGAAGTTATGAAACCTACATTAGGAAATTGAGTGAGAGGTTGTTGAGTCTGATTAGCATAAGGAAAGGTCTGTTCATTGAAGACAACATGCCTAGAAACATAGATGCGGCCTGTTTCTTTATGTAGGCAAAGGTAACCTTTGTATTGGGAGCTATATCCTAAGAACACACATTCAGCTGATCGAAACTGTAATTTATAGTTATTATGAGGTCTTAAGAATGGGAAACAAGCACATCCAAACACTCGGAGGAAGTCATAGTTTGGGTTTTTTTGAGTAAAGTGTTTCATAAGGACTTTTGTTCGATAAAATAGGAGTTGGAAGTCTATTTATGAGGAACACACTTGTTTGGAAAACAAAAGGCCAAAGAGACAGAAAGGAGCATGGTAGTGAGCAAGCAAAGTGAGGCCTATCTCCACAACATGCCTGTTTTTCCTCTCAATTTGCCATTCTTTTGGGGAGTATAAAGACATGCAACTTTATGTCGAATTCCATGACTGAAGGAAGGTAGAAACAGTTCTGTATTCACCACCCCAGTCACTTTGTAACATTTTAATTTTCTTATCAACTTGAGTATCAACTATGTTTTTAAATTTAAGAAAAGTGCTGAAGGTTTCATCCTTTGTTTTGAGTAAATAGATCCAAGAAAATCTAGAAAAATCATCAATAAATAGAAGAAAATATTGAGCACTAGTAATAGAATTTACTGGTGAGGCACCCCACAAGTCTGAATGAACCAAATCAAAAGGTTTTATTACTTTAGAGTTTGACAGTGCAAAAGGTTTTCGATGGCTTTTAGCCAATTGACAGGGGACACAAAACTCAAAATTAGTATTGGAGTTGTCTTGCACATTACATTGATTTAAGACACTGGAAACAACTCTAGAAGCTGGGTGACCTAATCTGCTATGCCACAAAATGTGATCTCTAGACTGAGCATGTGAAAGATTAGCTGAGGGAGAAGCTATACTTAAGCCGACAAAACTGGAATGAGCTTGAGGTGTGGAAAGATGGATTGATTAGCTTATAGAGTCCCTGATCCAAATGACCCTGGAGTAGAATTTTCTTCGAGTATTGGTCCTTCATAAAAAAATGAGTTAGATGAAATTCAACTAAAGCATTATTATCAGTACACAACTGAGTTACACTAATAAGATTTTTTATGATTTCTGGAGTGTGAATTTCCAAGTGAAGTGGTTTTGAGCGGCTGAAACGGAAACATCACCAACATTAGAAATGTTAATTCTCTTACCATTTCCTACCATCACCTGCTCATTACCATAATATGGAGTTAGATTGCTCAGGCTAGAGAAGTCAGAGGTGAGGTGATGTGAGGCTCCAAAGTCCATCAACCAAGAGCTATTCTGAACACCGTTCGGTGTAGCCATCAGAAAGCTTACTAATATAGCAGTCATAGAAGTCTAATGTGAGAGTTGAGCCAGGTGAGCAGCGGGTTGTGGTTGATATTTTAAATTGGTTATGTGTAACACTCAGATGTGGTGTGACTGAATTTCTAACAAATTTGACACTAGGTTCATGGACCTAGAATTCCATCTTCCTTGTTGGGTTCGATTTGTTGGCTTTCCAAGTATGTTGGGTTGACTAGTGGGATTATGGTGGTAGTTATGTGGAAAAAATGATAGAGGAGAAGGGTTGTGAGAGCAATTGTTCTAAGTGAAGTTGGGTTTTTGATATTGGGGTTTGAAATTAAAGGAATTAGGGTGCTGTTGTTCCTTTGGTGTAGGGAGAGAGGCTAAGTAGGCTTGAGGCAAGCTTAATTATTAGAGGAATTTTGGCGTTGGAGTTTGGGGTCATAAGTCAAGAGCAAGCTATGAACCTCTTCAATCGATGGTTACTCTAGTCTAGCCTCCAAGAGAGTAACAAAAGTGTTGTATACTAGTCCAAGGCCTTTAAAAAGATATATCAACTGGTCTGAATTCGAGATCGGTTCTTCGATGGCGATGAGCTTGTCTGCTATAGTCTTCTTCTTGAAGACATATTTGTCTACAAAAATTTCATTCTTTAAGCTCTGCAGCTTGGTGCGAAGCTCTATGAGGTGAGATCTAGAGTTAGTTGCGTAGCTACTCTCAAGAGCTTGCTAGATCTCATAGGCAGTTTGGTAACCGACGATTTGCCTAACCATGCTTTTGGTGAGAGATGAGTAGAACCAACTCATTAAGAGTCAATTTAGTCATTGCCAAGTAACGAATTGGGGATTACAAAGTTATTGGTGAAGATCTAAAAATCTGGGAGGAGGTGGGTTAGAGTCGTCAATAAATTCTTCTAACCCATTAGCTATGATGACATTCAGGAGCTGGTTTTTTCAAAGTAGATAGTTGTCTTGATCTAGTTAATTAAGAGAGGTTGGTTGAGAGAAGGAAGTGGATTTTGGTAGACTTGATTTGGGTTAGGATTGTGGTTTAGGATTTGGAAATTGTTTGGTTGGAAATTGGGCTGAGCAAAAGGATTTATGGGTGAACGAGCAGGAATTTCTTGGGTTTGATTTACAGAGGAAGAAGCCATGTGTGTTGTTGGAGAGTGAGAGGAAGAATCCATTGGATTGAAGAGACCTCAGAGGCTAAAATTCTCTGATACCAAAATAGATACTGCAGTGAAAGGAATAATGGAAAAGAAGAAGAATGTTATGGAATTGGGAAAGGCTCAACCAAAAATATGTTGAGCTAAAGCAATTGTATTTATATGTAGTTTCTTCTATTGTCTTTCTAATTAACAGGCTTCCTACTCCAGTCCTTCATGGTAGTACTCCTTTGGAAAAACTGTTCAAGGTAAAACCCAACTACTCTATGCTTAGAATTTTTGGTTGTGCTTGTTATCCATGCTTAAGACCCTATAATACTGATAAGCTACAATTCAAATCAGTTGCTTGCACTTTTTTGGGTTATAGTAACCAACACAAAGGTTTTAAATGTCTTAGTCCAGAAGGTCGGTTGTATATATCTAGACATGTCCAATTTGATGAGTCTATGTTTCCTTCCTCAACAAATGTTCCCAAATCTAGTCCTGAAAGTTCAAAGTCCCTTTCCACTTGTTCTTTGCCAATACTGTCACAACCACTAAATGAATCCTCTCATGAGACAGATTCACAGATTCTCTCACCAGTGCACTCCCCAATTGTGTCAAGTCCATCAACATCCATTAAGTCATCACAAGATAGTCCTACCTCTTCATGTTCAATGTCACCATCTAGAAGTCCTGCACAGAACCAACATGTTGACAGTAGCCTAGGACTTGCGCCAGTTAAGAACAATCATCATATGATTACTCAAGCCAAAATGGGTGTTTTCAAACCTAAGATCTATCATGTTACTAATTTATCTTCTACAGAACCTCTTAATGTTCATGAAGCTATGTCTTGTGATTAATGGAGAGCTGCAATGGACACATAATTTAATGTCTTACAGGAGAACCACACTTGGTCTCTCATTCCCAAACCTCATGATAGACCTATTGTTGGATGCAAGTGGGTTTACAAAGTCAAACATAATCCTGATGGTTTTGTGTCACGAGACAAAGCTAGGTTGGTGGCGAAAGGATATTCTCAAATTGCAGGCTTCGATTTTTCAAAAACTTTTAGTCCGATTATGAAGCCAGTTACTATTTAGGTGGTGTTGACTATTGCCTTGACTAAAGGTTGGTCCTTGAAGCAATTAGATGTCAATAATGCTTTTCTTAAATGGGCTTTTACTAGAAAGAGTCTATATGGAGTAGCCTCCTGGATATGAGCAGCATTCTCCCCAAGGTTCACTTATTTGCAAATTAAACAAGGCCTTATATGGTCTTAAACAAGCTAAGAATTTCACTTGCGCAGCTTGGTTTTTCCTCTTCTAGCGCAGACAACTCCTTGTTCTTTAAGTTTTCCACTACTTCCACCATCTTTATTCTTGTGTATGTGGATGATATCTTAATCATAGGGAGTGATAATTCTGAACTTGAGAAGCTTATTCATATACTCAATCACAGGTTTTCTCTTAAGGATCTTGGCAGGTTGTCCTTCTTCTTAGGTATTGAAGTTTCCTATACTACTCAAGGTGGTCTCATTCTTCATCAACACAAATACATTAAAGACTTGCTTCAGAGGGTCAACATGACAGAAGCTAAACCACTACCCACTCCTATGATTGGTGGCATCAAACTCTTAACTCAGGAAGGAGATCTACTGGACAATCCCACATTACATAGAAATGTTGTTGGGGCACTCCAATTCATGACTGTTACTTGACCTAATATTGCCTATAATGTGAATAAAGTGTGCCAATTTATGTAACAACATTTAACAACTCATTGGCGAGCAGTGAAAAGGATCTTATGATACTTGCAAGGGACTGCTCAATTTGGTCTTCATTTGCCTCAATCCTCTAATCTTTTGTTGCATGCTTATTGTGATATAGATTGGGATATTGATCCTGATGATCGTAAGTCCACCACTGGTTACTGCTTGTTCCTTAGAGCTTGTCCCATTTCATGGAGTTCAAAGAAGCAGCCAACCATATCCCGATCAAGTACAGAAGCAGAGTATAGAAGTCTGGCAACCACCACTTCCGAGCTTGTTTGGGTTCAATCCTTGTTGTATGAGTTGAGAATTCTTCAGACTAGACCCCCTATTGTCTGGTGTGACAATCTCAATATAGTTTCACTAAGTGCAAATCCCATTTTGCACTCGAAAACGAAACACATAGAGCTTGACTTGTATTTTGTCCAAGAGAAGGTCTTGGCTAAGACACTTGCAGTACAACACATACTAGTTGTAGAACAGAGTGCAGACATGCTTACCAAACCTCTCTCTTCTGGATTCTTCTATAAGCTCAGATCCAAGCTCAGTGTTGTCTCTTCAACCATGCTGAGCTTGCAAGGGGATGTTAGGTAGTGCTAATTCTTCATTAGCTCTAATTATGTTTAACACGGTTAGAGTTAGTCATGTGAATTTGTTACATATATTTTTCTCACCCATATTTCTGGAGTTTGTTATTCTTTGTCGTGATGTGTGATTCTCTTGGGTTTTGTAATATTTTTTTTGCTTTCTGTTATGCCACCTGCAACCTTACTATAGGTTCAGTGATTTCTTTGTATTGTATATAAACACTGTACATAAGCTATTACAGATAAGGGCAATATACAATCATTCACATCATTTCCCTTTTCAATTATTTCTAACTCAATGTGACTCATTTTATTTATATTGTTTTGATTCTTAAATTAAAGGGACTAATTAGAGTAAGAGAATTAAGGGATTTACCTTACAGTTAGAATTAAGATGGCATATAAGGCCTTTTCTATCAATTGAAAAAATGAGAGCGACTCGCCATCTAATCTAACCATCTTAGAAGAAAATTAAGCTTATAATTCATTAAATCTATACTTGGACCAGGGAAATTAAATGTGGTCCTGAAATTAATTATGATAAAAGGTTAACGTCAATAATTTATATTTGATCACTCAAACTGGCAGCATTTAGTCCGCCAGTACTCAACTAATCTCTATGACTCTATCGTGTAGAATCTCGTGAATTTCAGATAAATGGTAATGAGAGAGATTAGAAAATAGGACAAATGACGTAATTATATATATATATATATATATATAATCAACTAAAGCTTAACTTTGAAGAAGACAAAACATTTTTTTAATTAATCCTGACTAATGTGGATGCATTATCACGAAGAAAAAGTGCAGGACAGTCTGCCATGGTGTGACGACCATAACTTTTGATCATCATCCTATGTTCATACTTAACTTCTACTACTTACTAGCTAGTTATAACATCTTAAAAATTCAAGCCAATTTTTTTTTTCATTCTAACCATGTACATCTAAATGCTGTAGCATTTAACTAGCATTCTGTTTTCAACTATTTGTAAAATACTGTAGCATTCTGATAGCATTCTGTTAGCATTTAACTAGCATTCTGTTTTCAACTTTTCGTAAAATGTTGTAGCATTCTGACAGCATTTTGTTACATTAGTCATTCTTAAAATGCTGTAGCATTCTGACAACATTATGTTACATTAGTCATACCTTGTGACTAGAGGTTGCTATGCATAGTTTCACTGTCTCGTAAGCTTAACTTTCGTTACATAACTCATCTATATTCATAAAACACTATTTACTTTTTACACATAAAGTTTAACAAACATTTTTCAAAAACTTGATGCATCTTGACCCTTATCATCGATACATACTTTTTGCATGCCCGTTAAAGTTTTCGGGGAGCCAAAGGTTACCTTAAGTCTTTCATACACATGAACAAATTGTATCTAACATTCAAAATTCTACCATCAATAGGTTTTTTTGATGCAACATAAAAAAGCATACCCATATATGCATTCATGTCATATAGCCATAAAAAACTATTGTACTACTAAAACATGTATGGCTTAACAATGTTTCATTACATACCTTTTTTTTTTTTTCGACTTTAATTTTAATCGATCCTTGTTTTTTAAATTTTTAATCATTAGATTCATTTTTTTTCAAGATCAATAATTATATTAAAATTTAATATGGAATGGTTTCTATTTTTCATTTGTTTATCTTTCAATCCCAAAATATTTTCTATGTTTAGAATTTGCACTAAAACCATGCAGGGTCATGGCCCTAATTCCAGCTCATTCATTCGGTTTTATTTCTTTCATAGTCTTATAATTTCTTTCCTTCAAAACACTTTTCTTTTCAAACAGGATGTTTCCTCTTGAAACCGGTTTTAGTTCAAATTTTCAAACCAAATTGCAAAACCTAAGAATGTTTTGGTTAAATCTTATTGTTTTGTTCATTTTTGAGCAATTTATCATTGAGATTGACTTTTCATTAACTTTTAATTTCTAGGGTTTCATCATATATCCTTGACTTTTCATTGATACAAAACTTGATAGAACTAAAGTTCTAAATTAACTTAGAATCTATCTAGATTCATGCTTCACATAAATCTAACATTGAAAATTCTACCATATGCACAATTTTTTTGTGCAACATAGAAAAAAAAAAGCAACCCGTGATATATTATTTAGAAAAACTATTGTACTTACAAAAGTTTCACTAACGATGTGTCATTTGTCTCACTTGATGCTTTCCGACTTTAATCGTTAATCGATCCTATTGCATAAATTTTTTATCATTAGATTCAAAATTCAAGATCAATAATTATATTAAAATTTAATTCGGAAAGGTCTACAATCCTTATGTTTGGTATTCAATCCCAAAATATTTTCTATCTTTAGAATTTGCACTAAAACCGTGCACTTCCTCAGTCTCAGTTTCGGTCCAGAACTATAAATTCTCATTGTGTTCGGTTTCTATACATCACCAATTATCAAAACACCTTTCTTTTCACACTTTAATCCCTTATTCCTCTTGAAATCCGGTTTTAGTTCAAATTACTCAAACCAAATTTCGGCAAAGTTCCACCTATTTCTGCATGTTTCCTGAGCTAACCTTAGCTTGTTTTATCCGTTGTTTCCACCATCAAACACCATTCACATACTTTCTCTTTCATTTACTTTTCAATTTCTAGGGTTTCATCATATATCCATAAAATTTCTCCATACCAAAACTTGATAGAACTAAAGGTCAATTAACCTAGAATCTATCCTTGATTCATCTATTTTTAAGTTCCTTAACCATCACAAGCTAATCTTCCTTTTAAATGAAATTTTTTTCATCTTTTCCCCTATACTCCACGTGCAACTATGGTTGGGAAATAACAAGAAAAATTTTTAATTCTCACCTTAAAAAATGAAGAACAAGCTTCGGTGATGCGAACTAACGGTGTTGTTCCGTCAATTTTGATCAAAACTCGCTTTTCTCACTTTGGATGAATTTTTTTTCTCTTCCTTTCTCTTTGGCTGAGTTCCCTCTGTTCTTAGTATGAGAGATAAACATTTTTCACATTTTATCCCTTTAGTGAACCGAACATCCCTAAAGCAAAAGTCCAAAAAAATGAAATCTTGACATTTCCATGGACTTTTTACAAAATTCCCAAAATATCCCAAAAATATCTCTCATTTTTCTTCTCCATTAAGTCTTGGCTGGCCACCTCTCATGCCACATGGCTCAATCTCAGCCTTCCATCCAATTTTTTACTTTTAATCTCAACCATTTATAATTTTATAATTATCCTATTTTGGTTTAGTTTAATTCCTATTCAGTACAAGTTTTATACACATTTTTTAGACAGATAGTCAACTTAGTCAAACCTTGACCATTCTTGACTAACTTTTTGAGGGCGATGTTTTGGTTGACTCTTTGTCAACAAATTTTGACTTGGTAACTCAAATCAGTGCTAACCCTAATTTTCTCGGTGCAGCCTTTCAAACCCCTTTTTTGTCCGTTTTTCGTTCCGACTGTTTCTAAAACCCTAGAATTGATGTCTTTCAATTCTTTTCTATTTCTTAAACTTATCATTCATGTGTTTACCCACTTGTGGGCTTAACACAACATTCCATACTTCTTTCTTAAATACAGTCTGAAAATCGATAACTGCATCGTAGTTTAAAAATTTCTAAACTTTAGCTTATAACTTACTATTTCATACTTATATCAACAAATACTTATCATAAAAGTATTTATATTAATGATACAAAGAATTATAGGAAATATTATCATATATAATAATTCTGATAAATTTCTCGGTTATGACACATGGACTTATAAATTACGAAAAAATATGAGTATTGCTCGCTCATGTAAGCATAAAAAATGGCAACATTAATAATTGTTAATTCACAGTACTCTTTTTATTCCAAGTAGAGTACTTGCTCTCATTTAGCAAAATCTAATCTAATGATCTACTCCTACCATACAAACGCTAGTGCTCAATTTTGAAATGGTAGTGTTAGTAGAGATCCCAAATATTTCACCAAAGTTTTGTAGCAAGTAATGCGACAAGTGATTTATCATAATTCAATTTGTTAGTCTATGTATAGATTGAGAGTCACATTTTATCAATGAAAATAAGCAATGCATTCTTTGACAGGAAAATTTCCAAAGTAATAACTCTAGGAAATGAAATTAGTAGAATTTCCCTTTTTTATTTTTACACTCAACGACCACCTTAGTTGTTCAGTGTAAATGTCAAAATCATTTTGCAGATAAAAATGGTGAAACAATCATTTTACATAATTCTATTTGTAAGTCTATTATAAATAGAAAGTCACATTTTACCAATGAAAATAAGCAATGCATTTAATAAAATTACCTTTTATATTTTATATTTTTTATTTTTACATTGAGCAACCATCTTAGTTGTTCAGTGTAAATGTCGAAATCATTTTGCAAATAAAAATCGTGGAAAAATCATTTTACATACACCGTTTATTTAGCTTATCTTTTGTTTGATTACCAGATTACTACTATGATTACCAGGTAATTTGGTCAATCAATTCTTACGTACCTGTTTTGGCATCCGGTACTTCAAGATCACCTCCGTCGTCCCCAGATCCCGGCGTCGGCGGACAAGTCCTGAGCCCCAAGGACGGTTCATTCTGACAATAGCACGTCGTTTGATTAAGTCTCAAGTCAAATCCACAAACGCCACTGGAGTTCTTGCACTCCTCACAAGCCTCAAAGTCCACCTTATATTTCACAGGAAAGCCTTCTGCTAACACCTTCGAGATCACCGAAACATTTCCTAACTCGCCGTAGTTGCGCACCGGATCGGGAACTCTCGCAATCACGCGTGAGCGGCAAACCAACTCAGCTCCTCCGCTTGTCGAATTCCCTGGCAGTATAAACCCCTTCCCACTGGCCGAACAGTTAAAACCTCCAATGTAGCTGTTCTTTTCAGGTGAACAACCATACAGCAGTGTTATATCTCCAGAGGCCGGAGCATATTCAAATAGCTCTGGATCCAAACTGGTGTTCCCATATTGTGGGGCGCAAATTCCGTTCATGTAATCAGTTCGAGCTATTTTGAATATCTGAGCGTTTTGGTCTACCTCCAAAACTTGGTATTTCACACCCTTAATATAAATCGTTGCATTATTTTTTTCGCAGTTCAGCTTCAGACCAGGATGGCCACAGCCTTCTGGTCTACCATCTCCGACGAAAGGAAAATCTGCTTCTATCGCCCCGCAACGGTATTTGTTACTACATGTCGTGTACCAGTCGAAGCTCGCGGATAAAGGAATTTTGTCGAAAATTAGGAGTACAAAACAAAAAAGGACAAGAAGATGAGACGACATTATCGAGAGTTTTTGATTCATTTCCGGTGAAGAGATAAAGGAAGCGAGTTTCTGGGGATTGTGGATTGTGGAATGGCCGTTTGAATGGGAACAAAAATAAAGAAATCGATTAGACCACGACGATTTTCGGAAAAAGTATTGAATTCAAAGAAAGCGATTTTGGGTGAAGAATCAAGGACGACGAATTTTTAGGGGCTTGTCACTTGCCTTGTTATCGTATTCACAATTAATGGCATGTCACAATAGCATGTTCCTTTTTTTCTATTCCTGTTTTGACTATTTTGGTTGTGTGGGATAAGCTAACATGTGAATTACTCAACAAAGCCTTTCCATCCAAGTAAATGAATGTTAGATTTATGTGTATTGATCAACTAGTGTCCGTTTCATGATCATTGGGCATCCATAAATAATAAATCTCAATGAAAAACAGCGAATATTGGGATTATTATAGCTAGCCACGTGGTTATGATATCAAATTCACAAATTAATATATATACGTGTATACATGAGAAATATCAACTTATGTAGCTAGCCAGTGATGGGCTGCAGCGCTCAGACTTGCGCGGATAGTTTTTAATTTGCCAGAAACTGGCGCTGCAGTGCCCGAAACATTTCGTTGCAGTGCCATAACGAACAGACATGTTTTTAAAACTTAAATTAACACCAAATTAAATGGAAAAGGTGCCTTTTTAAGTTCGGTTGTGTCTGTACAAATTGGTGTGATAAAAAAACTATAAAAAGAACAAGAATTGCTGATAAATTAATGAGAAATAATTCTCTACAATTCTTCTCTCTTCTTGTTTAGAAATTTCCAGAAATTCAAAGAGTTCTTGTGTTCTTATTGTTGTTGTCATTTTGCTCGTGATTAACAACTTGAAGGCTTATCATATCCTGTGAGTGATTTGTCAAGAACCCGAAGCAATCTCTAAGGAGAGGGGGCAAATTACGCTTTAAGGAAAGCATACTTTCTACGTGTTTCAAGTCTCCTTTCCCTCAAGATTTCCAACAATCTTAAAGCGTAATTTTTCTACAATGGAGACCGAAACTACTGTTGCCACTATCAAATTGATGAACCAGGACTTGGTTAAATTGTATCGCTTTGATGGGACTAACTTTACAAGGTGGCAGGACAAATTGAAGTTTCTCTTGACTGCATTGAAGATCTTCTACGTTTTGAGTCCGGATTTGGAGCCTACTCTCAAACCAACCGATGATGACACTAAAACATTGAAGGCAGAACGAAAGAAACAAGAGGAGGATGAGTTGATATGTTGTGGCCACATTCTCAATGATCTCTCTGATCGTCTCTATGATCTCTACACCGATACATCTTCTGCAAAAGAGATATAACCCATTGGAGTTCAAATACAAAGCGGAAGAGGAAGGTACCAAGAAATTCTTAATTTCAAAGTATTTTGATTTTAAATTTTTTTATGATAAATCAATTTTACCACAAGTGCATGAATTGCAAGTGATTGTCAATAAGTTTAGGACTATGAAAATCAAACTTCCTAAATCATTTCAAGTAGAAGCAATTATTGCTAAATTGCCTTCTACTTGGAAATGATATAGAAAGAAGATTTTGCATAGTTTCAAAGATTTTTCATTGGAGCACATACAAAAACATCTTCAGATCGAATAGGAGTCAAGGGTAAGAGATAAGAATGAAAATTCTTATGAGGGTATTTCCAAAGCCAATGCCATGACTAAGCCCTCACAAACCAACAAAAACAAGAATTTGGGTCCTAAAAATGATCAAGACAAATTCAAAAAGACACAAGTCAACAAGAAATCTAAGAGAGCATGCTTTGTGTGTGGCAAAGTGGGACACTATGTAAGAGATTGCCGCTACAAAAAGAAGCCTAGCGATGAGGCTAATAAGGTGAACTCTATTGAAGAGGAAGAGATTGTCACTACTGTGAGCAAAATCAAAGCGGTACAAGGCAAGGTTCCTGGATGGTGGTATGACACTTGTGCTACCATTCATGTTTCCTATGATAGATCTCTATTCAAAACTTTTCAAGAGGTTAGTGATGGACAAGAGATTCAAATGGAGAATGAAGTCTGTTCCAAAGTGCTTGGCAAAGGGAGTGTGGAACTTGCATTCAGTTATGGGAAGAAAATCACTCTAGCCAATGTCCTTTATGTACCCGATATGAACAAAAATCTAACTAGTGGGGATCTTTTAGGTAAGCCTGGGATTAAGGTTGTGTATGAGTCGAATGAGTTAATCTTGTCCCAAAATGGTTCTTTTGTTGGAAAAGGCTATTCTAGTGAGGGAATGGTCAAACTATGTACTATTGTTAATTCTATTAATAAAAATGTTGATTCTGCTTATATGGTTGATTATGTTTCTTTGTGGCATAGTAGAGTAGCACATATTAGTATATCAACTATGAAAAAAATGATCAAGTGTGGATTATTCAATTGTGATGTTGATAATTTTAAAAAATGTGAAATGTGTTAAATCTAAAATGAAAAAGAAACTGTTTTATAGGGTTGAAAGAAATTCACAATTATTAGAATTAGTGCATTCCGATATTTGTGAATTAAATGGAATGATTACAAGAAGTAGTAATCATTATTTCATTACTTTCATAGATGATGCATCTAAGTATACATATGTTTATTTATTGAAACAAAAAGATGAAACCTTTAATGCATTTAAGGGATATAAAGCGGAAGTAGAAAATCAATTGGGAAGGAAAATTAAAATTCTTAGGAGTGATAGAGGAGGTGAGTACTTTCCAAATGATTTTAATAAATTTTGTGAAGAAAATGGTATCATACATGAATGTTCTACACCTAGAACACCTTAAAAAAATGAGTTAGTTGAGAGGAAAAATTGAATTTTACTTGAGATGATTAATGTTATGATATTGCATTCTGAGTTGCCATTTAATTTGTAGGTTGAAGCCCTTCTTAATGCATGTCATATTCTTAATAAAATTCCTTCTAAGAAAAATAAAACATCCCCATATGAGATATGGAGAGGAAGAAAACCCAATATAGGGCATTTTAAAGTGTGGGGGTGTCTTGCTTATTACAAGAACACCAATCCTAAAAGGATGAAGCTTGGTCCTAGAGGGATTAGGTGTGCCTTTGTAGGTTATACGGTAAATAGCAAGGCATATAAACTCTTGAACTTGAAGTCCAATGTGATAGTTGAATCAAGAAATGTAGAATTCTTTGAAGACTTGTTGGCGAATAATGACAAATCTCAAAGTTCTACATATGAAGAATCTCGTGAGGAGACATCTTCAAAGATCATTGAACATCCAATTGAGCTAAGAAGAAGCAAGAGAATCCATAATGAGAAAAGTTTGGGATCGTATGAGATTGATTCTCAACTTATTTCCTTTTACTTAGTAGAAGGAAGTAGTGTAATGTCACTAGGAAAATTCCTATGATATTACAAGTGGAGGATGATCTCAAAACTTTTAAGGAAATGATGGCTTTTAGGAATTCAGTTTTTTGGAAGGATGCTATCAATGATGAGATGAATTCAATAATGTTAAACCACACTTGGGAGCTTGTCGATTTACCACCAGATTCCAAACCTATTGGTTGTAAATGGGTGTTTAGGAGAAAGTATCATACTGATGGTACTTTAAACACTTTTAAGGCTAGATTGGTAGCCAAAGGATATCGACAAAAAGAAGGAATTGACTATTTTGATACATATCCACCTGTAGTAAGAATAATGACTATTAGGATATTGTTTGCATTGGCATCAATCCATAGTCTTTATGTTCATCAAATGGATTTCAAGACGGCATTCTTAAATTGTGATCTTGATAAGGAGCTCTATATGGAACAATCGGAAGGTTTTGTTCTACCAAGAAATGAACATAAATTGTGTAAACTTGTAAAATCATTGTATGGATTGAAACAAGCACCAAAACAATGGCATGACAAGTTTGATTCAGCTATACTTTCAAATGGTTTTGTTCATAATACTTCAAATAAATGCTTATATACAAAGGTGTGTAATAAATGTATTATCTTTGTATGTCTTTATGTTGATGATATGCTAATTGTGAGCAATGATATGAAAGGCATAGAAGAAATGAAGAGGTTTCTATCATCCACGTTCATGATAAAAGATCTTGGTCAAGTGGATACAATACTGGGTATCAAAGTTAGATTGAATAGTGGGGGTCACGCTCTAACCCAATCACACTATATTGAGAAAGTGTTGAAAAAGTTCAGTCACTTAAAGATAAAGGAAGCCAATATTCCATTTGATCCTAGTGTAAAACTTTTCCAGAATGATGGAAGAACAGTGGCTTAACTTGAGTATGCAAGTGATGTTGGTTGTCTTATGTATGCAGTGCACAAGACCTGATTTAGCATTTGCTATTAGTAAATTGAGTAGATTTACTAGCAATCCCAGTGTTGAACATTGGAAGGCCATTGATAGAGTTTTAGGTTATTTAATGAAAACTAAAAACTTAGATCTCCAATATTTAAAATTCCCTGCTGTTCTAAAAGGATATACATATGCAAGCTGGATATCAAGTATTGGAGATAACAAATCAATGATTGGTTGGGTGTTCACTTTGGGAGGAGGCGTTATTTCTTGGAAATCCAAGAAACATACCTGTATAATACACTCAACTATAGAGTCAAAATTTATTGCATTAGCAGCAGCTGGGAATGAAGCATAGTGGTTAAGAGACCTATTGTTGGAGGTTTCATTGAATATAAAGGATGTATCAGCAATATCAATACATTGTGATAGTCAAGCCACTTTAGCTTGAGCATATAACGAGATATACAATGGAAAGTCAAGACATTTGAGTCTTAAACATGATAATGTAAGGAAATTAATCAAAGATTGAATAATTTGTCTTACATATGTGACATCCATTGAAAATTTGGCAGATCTTTTTACTAAAGCTCTTTTAAGAGATTTAGTAAGAAAGAGCTTTAGTAAGGACGGCGTCAAATGGGATGAGGCTGAAACTCCTAGATTAAAATCCACCAATGATGGCAACCTAATCTAACATTACGAAATGAGTAATTTTAGATTCAATGGATGATAACAAACCATTGATAAGTGGAGAGTTTCAGCACTAACCAATAAGCCCAAAAAGAATTTTAGTGCTGATTGTTACTATGTGAGGGATGAGTTAAGATTAACTCTTAATGAAGTTCAGTTTTAAGAACAAGTATCTTAAAAGTAACAAAGATACTGGAAGAACTTCACCTATGTAAACTTATAGGTGGTGCTGTCTCAAAGAAAAGTTGGAGTTTCTCTTTGAAAAGTTTATAAATAAGGATTACACAAGGCCATAAATAGTGCAAAGTGAGTGTTGTGTAGAATACTTAAACTCTAATGTATTTATGTGTGTGGATTCACTGGTATTATCATAAGGAATAATTGGTTCAAAGCCTTACGCTACCCAGAATTCTGATATACATTTGTGAAACTTACACTAAGGGAAAATTCAAATCAAAAGATATTTTACTATATGCATATATACAGTTCTTGGATAGAATTCTTCAATATTATGTTTAAACAAGTGGGGGATTGTTGGGATTGTAATTTGTTAAGTTTTATCACATATAAAAGTCTCATGCATTCTCTGCATTTAAGAGGTAGCCATTTCCAGCAGGAAGGGCGCCGCGACACTGAAATGGACACAATACAATTTCTAGTAAGCAAGGCGCTGCAACATTGAGTTTGGGAGCCGCAACATTGGAATGGGCGCTACAGCGCCAGTGATGGGTGCTATAACGCTCGGGCTTGCGCGGACAGTTTCTGGTTTGCCAGAAACTGGCGCTGTAGCACTTGAAACATTCCACTGCAGTGCTGTAACGACCCAACATGTTTTTGAAACTTGAATTGACACCAATTCAAACGGAAAAAGTGTCTTTTTAAGTTTGGTTGTGTCTGTATGAATTGGTGTGATAAAAAAAACTATAAAAAGAACAAGAATTGTTGATAAATCAATGAGAAAAAATTCTCTACAATTCTTCTCTCTTCTTATTCAAAAATTTCTAGAAATTCAAAGAGGTCTTGTGCTCTTAGGGTTGTTGTCATTTTGCTCATGATTAACAACTTGAAGGCTTGTCATATCCTACAAGTGATTTGTCGAGAACCTGAAACAATCTCTAACGAGAGGGGACAAATTAAGCTTTAAGGAAAATGCATTTTCTACTTGTTTTAAGTCTCCTTTCCCTCAAGATTTCCAACACTACCAACACTGATCCCAACAACCATCGACACAACCCTAGCAACATTCTTAGCCTAATTTGACTTGACCATGGCTGTAGTTTCGACCCAACCCCTGCACCTGTCCCTGAACGTTAGTTCAACCCAGCGTTGACTTCCCCTGTCGCAGAATTCAGCTGTTATAGTAACCACAACCTTAAACTTAAATATATATATATATATATATATATATAATATGAAGTTTTTATTTCCACGACAAAAAGATTTATAATAGTTAAAAACAAAATACGTTAGTTTCTAGTGATTCTAACAACTTAGTCCGTGGTCACTGAGCCAATGTACACGAAAAGTGAAATAAACAAAGATAAATTATGCGCGTTTTCAACGAAAAACAGACCTTTTCAATTATATATACATCCAGCTCTTTTGTCCTCATCCACTCCCGTCTCAGTCAATTGAGATTTCTAATATCTTTTAAGTTTCAATTAATAATGTCTGAACGCTGGCTTCAAGATTAATTTAAAGTCGTATATTTGTAGGGAACAAGCAAATTAACTATAAAGTGATAATGTTGATTATTGCATGAAAATCTAACACACAGTACACTACGATTTTATATTTGTTAAACTATTTGCTACATAGTAATGCGTGGATCAATCTTTTGTATTGGTTTTAAATAAAGAAAGTACATAAATTAGAAAAAGTAATGAGATATATGATTTTCTTTCTCTAGTAAAAAATGAAGACAGGGAAAGTTTAGTTCTGGTTAATTCAAACAAAGACTCACAAATATTATTTCCAAGAAGGATCATAGTCAAAAAATTATGCATGAAAAGTCTAATTTCACCCACAAGAGTTAAGATCACTAACTGGTGTTCCTATATTGTGGCGCGCAAATTCCGTTCCTGATTCCCCTACCAGATAGCATTGGCAAATAAATAAATAATAACAATGGCTTTTTCAGGACTAAAACTGTTCTTCCTGATCTCTTCCATTGTATTCATGTTAACAACTTCCAGCATCAATGCCCTAACAGAGTTCCTAGGTTACTCCTGCAATAACATTTCAAATAGCTCTGATTTTACTTCATGTGAAACCTAAAACATTTCAAATAGCTCTGGATCCAAACTGGTGTTCCTATATTGTGGCGCGCAAATTCCGTTCCTGTAATCAGTTCGAGCTATTTTGAATATCTGAGCCTTTTGGTCTACCTCCAAAACTTTGTATTTCACACCCCTAATATAAATCGTTGCATTATTTTTTTCGCAGTTCAGCTTCAGACCAGGATGGCCACAGCCTTCTGGTCTACCATCTCCCACGAAAGGTTGTTGTCGTATTCATAATTAATGCCATGTCACAATAGCATGTTCCTTTTTTTCTATTCCAGTTTGACTATTTTGTTTGTGTGGGACAATCTAGCATGTGAATTACTCAACAAAGCCTTTCCATCCAAGCAAATGAATGTTAGAGTTATGTGTATTGATCAACTATTGTCCGTTTCATGATCATTGGCCATCCATAAATAAAATAGAGCCATTTGAATAAATCTTAAAGAAAAACAGTGAATATGGTTGGGATTATTACAGCTAGCCACGTGGTTATGATATCAAATTCACAAATTAATATATATACGCGTATACATGTGAAATACAAACTTATGTTCATGGGAGAAGAAAGATCACGGCCGAGGACGACCGCTGTGGAAGAGAGGAGAGAGAAGGCGGAGGAGAAGAGACATGGGGATGGGCGGAGGAGAGAGAGGGAGAACGTGTAGCAGACAACATCACTTCACGCTTGAGAAATAATAGCAAAAAAATAAAGTTTGGGGATGGACACACTTTGTTGATATAGTAAATGTAAAAAAAGAAAAAACAAAAAAAAAACCATGATCTTGAATAACAAATATTTTTATAAGAAAAACATGTTTAAGTTAGCTAAGTAGTGGTCTGAAAAATCAGGTCGTTACAACATCGGTGTTATTAAAAAGAAGGGAACACTAAACAAATTTCTAGAAACATTTAGAAATAAAGAGAGAGAGAGAGAGAGAGAGAATAAAAATTAACAGATATAGAAAGATCCGTTTTTAACCAAGGGAAAAAAAAAAAGGAACAGGCAATAGATAAAGTTAAAGTTAAGGAAACTCTATTAAAACCCTCCAAAATAGTTTGGATAAGATGGCTTAAAATAATCGGTTAGTCACGATTTCGAACAAAAAATTTTGAATGTGCTATATATGTTGGTGTCATTTTCATGAATACTTCACATAATGGACCATTTTATGACTATAGGACAGAGTTTTAGTTTGGTTCACACTCGGACTCCCAGTAAGTATTTTTCCCTTGGTCATATGAAAAGATTGCACAGAGTAATTCATCATGAGGAAATTTGTTTTTTTTTTTTTTTTAAATGAATTAGATATTCAGGATTTTTTTTTTTTTTTTTTTTTTTTTTTTTTTTTTTTTTTTTTGCATGAGCAGGTCGAAAGAAAGATATCAAGAATTTCTAGGACATCACATAGGTTCCTGCATCAAACCTCCAACAAATATCATCAATTAATAAAAAAAAGAAAATTGCCAGAAAAGTTATGAACCTAAAATAAAAAACAATAAAACCAAAAAGAGGATGCATCCCAGAAAAATGAAGTATATGGCTTAACTCAAGCCATATATATATATATATATATATATATATATATATATATATATATATATATATATACAGCCCCACCTGCGCCCCACCTGCGCCACCAGGATTCAAATTTTTCATGGAAGATAGTTTCCCCTTTCATGAAAATTGACATTTTGGTTTTATTGATTATCATCCCCGAGAAAGACTAGTCCTCCTATATATTTTATATCTTCCATGAATTATAATTGTCTCTAGGTGGGGCTGAACGTTGGTTTTTCCAAATTGGAATTTTTGCTAACTCATAGTTAGGTCATAAGCTCTGTACTCAGTTACGTGTTCAATGAGGAAAAAAAAAGCTTGCCTTCACATTTCAAACAATCCATGTCAAGAACAATGATCGACACCGCCTCATTAATGACTCTTCATGACAGAAGAATTTAAATTCATAAATGGCGGCTTCCATGGATCGATATATTATATGAGACTTTCTCTGGTGTCTTCTCTTTTTTAAAAACACCGGTATTCCCTTCTTATCAACCATTAAACTTGTATTACTTTTTTAATCTGATTTGACTTTTGATCAGATTTGATATAGATTCAAAGGTTGATAAGCATGTAACACTAGTATTTCTATAAAAAAAAAAAAAAAAAAAAAGGATCACCAGAGAAAGTCCCGAGAAAGAAATGTTGTTTAATTAAAGGAATCTTGAAAAATGATACTTCAGATGGAGACGAGAAAACAAAAAAGAGAACAAAGAATAGAAACATGAGACTTTCTCCGGTGTTCCCTCCTTTTTAAGAACACCGGTGTTTCCTACTTTTCAGCCGTCAAATATGTATCAAAATCTGTCTGTTTTACAAAGTTTTTCATTCTGGTATGATTTTGACCAAATTTAACGGCTGAAAAAGCAGAGAACATTTGTGTTCCTAAAAAGGAGAGAATATTGGAGAAACACTCCAAAAACATTTAGAAATAAAGAGAGAGAGAGAGAGAGAGAGAGAGAGAGAGAGAGAGAGAGAGAGAGAGAGAGAGAGAGAGAGAAAATAAAAATTAACAAATATGGAAAGACCCGTTTTTAACCGAGGAAAAAAAAAAGGAACAGGCAATAGAGAAAGTTAAAGTTAAGGAAACTCTATTAAAACCCTTCAAAATAGTTTGGATAAGATGGCTTAAAATAATTGGTTAGTCACGGTTTCGAACAAAAAATTTTGAATGTGCTATATATGTTGTTGTCATTTTCACGATTACTTCACATAATGGACCATTTTATGACTATAGGACACAGTTTTAGTTTGGTTCACACTCGGACTCCCAGTAAGTATTTTTCCCTTGGTCATATGAAAAGATTGCACAGAGTGATTCATCATGAGGAAATTTATTTTTATTTTTTCTTTAATGAATTAGATATTCAGCATTTTTTTTTTTTTTTTTTTTTTTTTTTTTTTTTTTTTGCATGAGCAGGTCGAAGGAAAGATTTCAAGAATTTCTAGGACATCACATGGGTTCCTGCATCAAACTTCCAACAAATATCATCAATTAAAAAAAAAAAAAAGAAAATTGCCAGAAAAGTTTTGAACCAAAAATAAAAACAATAAAACCAAAAAGACAAAGGATGCATCCCAGAAGAATGAAGTATATGACATAACTCAAGCCATATATATATATATATATATGTATGTATGTATGTATATATAAAGAGAGTCCAATTTGGAAAAACCAACGTTCAGCCCCACCTGGAGACAAATTTTTCACGGAAGATAGTCTCCCCTTTCATGAAAATTGACATTTTGGTTTTATTGGTTTTATTGACTAGTCTCCCTGAGAAAGACTAGTCCTCCTATATATTTTATGTCTTCCATGAATTATAATTGTCTCTAGGTGGGGCTGAACGTTGGTCGAAAGATTTTTTAGCACATTTAATTTACTTCCATGAATTAAATCGCTAGCCAACAGAAATGAGTTCCTCAGCTCTACTTGTATTCGTCCTTCCAATTTTCATACACCTTCTCACCACTCCAAACCTTGCCCAGCTTCAAGACTGCACCGGAAGCGCTGAGTTCTGCTGGAACTGTTCCGGCAGTGGCAACTACAGCAGAAATAGCACCTACAAAAAAAACCTACAGAAACTCTTACTCTCCATCTCCTCATCCATCCTCGACCAGGCCGATTACTCGTTTTACAATGCTTCCTTGGGGCAAGACCCCGACAAAGTCAATGCGATCGGTCTGTGCAGGGGAGGCCTTGAGTTAAACGATTGCCAAAAATGCTTAAACGAGACTAGTTACATGCTGTTGGAGAGTTGTCCTAATCGGAAGGAGGCAATCTTGTGGGGAGAGCGTTGTATGGTCCGGTACTCGAGCAACTCCATATTTTCCATCAAAAAGGACGAGCCCATTAAGTTGTTGTCGAGCCCGAATGAAGCGGCGGATGCAGAAAAGTTTAAGGAAGCGTTAAAGCCTCTGCTTGACGACCTCATCACTAAGGCTGCATCCGCTGTTCAAAAGTATGCGAAAGGCAGCGCAAAAGGTGTCAAACTCGGAACCAATATACGCACTTGTCCAGTGCACTCCCGATTTGAGCCAGAAGGAATGCAACGATTGCCTACAAGACTCGAGCTTAAAGATTCCAGATTGTTGTGATGGAAAGAATGGCGGGAGAATTCTCAAACCCAGCTGCAATCTAAGGTATGAATCAAACAGATTTTACGACTCTAACGGCCCTCAACAAAACGGGTTATGCACGGAGGCGGCAGAGTTCTGTTGGTACTGTTATAACGTTAGCAACGACACCAGTATTGCTACCTTTGAGAAAAATCTCAGAAATGTTCTCTCCTCTTTCTCTTCTAATGCTAGTAACCGAACAGATTACGGGTTTTACAATTCTTCTTCGGGGGAAAACTCCAACGTAGTTAATGCAATCGCGCTATGTAGAGGAGATCTTTCACCAGAAATTTGTCGGAGTTGCGTTTACAACTCTAGCGAAAGGCTATTGGAGCGTTGCCCGAACCGAAGGGAGGCAATCCTATGGGACGAGCTTTGTATGGTACGGTTTTCCAACAAATCTATATTCTCTTTGAGGCAAGATGACCCGAGGATGTATGTGCCGAGCCCAAATGCTGCGTGGGATCCAAATCTGTTCAGGATTACCCTTAAACCATTGTTGGATAACTTGATAAGTAAAGCTGCATCTGGCGATTCACTAAAGAAGTATGCATCAGGCGAATCTACCATTCCGGGATACGAAACGATTTACGCGACAACGCAGTGCACTCCTGATTTGGACAAGCAACAGTGTAACGGTTGCCTACAAGAGGCAAGCTTGTTCATTCCACAGCAATTTTCTGGAAAGCAAGGGGCAAGGATTCTTAAACCGAGTTGTAATTTGAGGTACGAAGTGTCACAATTCTTTGTCCCTACTGCCGATGCCCCAGTGACGTCTCCTAAGTCCTCTAAAGGTATATGGTATATCCGTGCTTTGTTTAACTTTTTTGAATAAGCAAACATTTGTTGCTTCATGCTTTATATAAATACCTCAGCACAAAATATATATATATATATATATATATTTGAATTAGCTTTCTATATCATGATTTTACTTATTTTATCTTAGAAACTGAAGGTGTGTTCTTTTCACAACTCAAATCGCAACTCAAACTTTTTAATTTGAGAAAAAACACTGTAGTAAAAATGTTAAATTTAAATTTTTATGAGAGAAAATATTGTAGCAGAAAAAAGTGCATTTTGATTGAGTTGTGAAAGAACAAGAATGTTTTGCCAATTCTGAACTGAAAAGTAAACTCTTTGTCTGAATGGTAAAATTGCAATAATGATTTTTTTTTTTTCATTTAGTCATGTTTGGTAGCTTATATTGTATTGTATATGTTGTATTGTATTGTATTATTATAATAAGATATGGAGTTTGATATCGTGACATATTGTATAAGGGGTCAAAATGTATATTTTAAAAATTTTAGAGTTAAAATATAATTTTTTTAAAATGAGTCAAAGTGTAAATTTTTAAAACTTTAGGGTCAAATTTTAATTTTCAAAAGTTTTAGGGGTCAAAATATATTTTTTTCAAAAATTTTGAGGACAATATGTAATTTTCTTAAAATTGAGGGTAAAAATACAATTTTAAAAAATATAAATTTGCATTTTGACCCCTCAATTTTTAAACAATTATAAGTTCCAGTATGACCCATGTTAGCCTAACACCGACCCCCAGTCGTACTCAACCTTGACATTGAACATGGATCTGCTATAAAATAATATAATATAATACACCAAAAATAAGTCATATTCTCTATAATAGGACATAAACCATATTATTTTAGTTTATAAATATAATGGTTACACTAAACATTGTATTAATATGTTACTATACAATACGGTGCTCTAATCCGGTTAAAAAAATTAAATTTTAAAGGTTATAGGGACAATATGGATATTTTTAGTCTCCACAAAAATAAAAAAAATCCACTTTCTTGTTTTCTGTTTATATCTTTTTTTTTAAGGGGAAAAAAAAAAAAAAAAAAAAAAGATCTGCGAGAGGACATTTCTTTGGTGAAAGGTTAAGATTGTATTCCGTTTCATAAGTTCTAGTTGTGTGACTTTTATATATTTATTTTATTTTTTCAAAACAAGAAACGTTGTTAATGTACACACTTGAGTTTTAGGAAGACATCACATACTGTTGCTGCAGCTGTTATTCCTACAGTTATCGTGTTGATACTTATCATCAGCACATACATTTTTCTAAAGATGAGGAAGCCAAGTAGAAAACCCAAAAGTAAGTTATTTTCGCTTAATTTGTTGCTGCAGCCATTCACTTCCAAGATTTAGCTTCCTATTTCGGCACTTTATCCTGTAATGATTTTGTTTTTTTTTTTTTTTTTTTTTTTTTTTTTTTTTTTTTTTCAAATGAAGAGATCAAAAAACAATTTCATGCACATTAGAGGAAACTAGCAGATCCCAACTTATGTTTTAGCATGACATAAATTGTGTTATAAAATGAAAAATACTTCCAGAGTGAGGGTAAAAGTTTGTCATGCACGTCTATAATTGAAATTTTGTTAAAAATTCTACCGTAAAAGGAAATTCTAAAAGATCTTCTTGAAAAGGGAAAAAAAGAAAATATGCTAATCTAGCTTTCAGAAGGCATTATCTCATGCATACCATTGAATAACCAACGTCTTCTTTCGAAGCTTCCGACGAAATTAGCTGGGCGGAATCTTTGCAGTATGACTTCGAAACCATAAGAGAGGCAACAGACAACTTCTCCGACGAAAACAAGCTTGGACAAGGAGGATTTGGAGTCGTTTACCGGGTAAAGTACAATATTTGTCCAAAATTAAATACAAACAAGCTAGAGAAATTTGATATATTTATATATATATATATATATATATATATATATATAGAGAGAATGGTTCTGGTCATGCATAAATCGTGTATATTTACATGTAAAAGCGTGTATATTTACATGTAAAGTTATGTATATTTAATATAAAATACTACAAATCAGCCAATATACATATTTTTATGCTATGTGTTCACTAATTGCTATAAAAAATACATGTTTTGAGGATTAATATACATATTCGTTTCTTATAACTTAATACACGACTTTATATATAAATATACTCGATTTATGCAGAATTATACAATTGTCATATCTAGTCAAGTACAGAGACCTTACCTGTATATATATATATATACATATATATATATATATTCGATTCTTTTCTATTTTTTATGATTTTGGTTTTGACTTGTTATGCTGTAAATTATTTTTGTATGCATTTTCAGGGTACACTACCAAATGGACAATATATTGCAGTGAAAAGGCTCTCCAAGACTTCTGATCAGGGTGACGAAGAGTTCAAGAATGAAGTGGTGTTAGTTGCCAGGCTTCAACACCGGAATTTAGTCAGACTCCTAGGCTTCTGCTTGGATGAGAATGAAAGACTTCTCGTATATGAATACGTGCCCAATTCAAGTCTTGATAGATTCATATTTGGTATACAACTAAGAAATACTAAACTTAAATTTGGGCGCACTAATTTATTGATTAGTACTGACAAGAATATATATACTTGTATGAACTCGCAGATCCAACCAAGCGTGCAGAGTTAAATTGGGATCAACGTTTCAAAATTGTCCATGGCATTGTTCGTGGCCTACTATATCTTCACGAAGATTCTCGTTTAAGAATTATACACCGCGACCTCAAAGCTAGTAATATTTTGTTAGACGAAGAAATGAACCCCAAGATTTCAGACTTTGGAATGGCAAGATTGTTTGTGATTGATCAAACTCAAGGCAATACAAGTCGAATTGTGGGGACCTAGTAAGTACCCTTTTCAAACCAGGGGCTGCATTTTATAAGACAAATGTTAGTTTGAACTAAGACATCAATATACAAGTCCTTGATATTTGACCATAAGCAAAAATCAACTAGTGCAATGAAGAATAATGACATTTTTCTTACTCGTTAATTCATTAATTTTTGGTGTTACAGTGGATACATGGCTCCAGAGTATGCGCTTCACGGAATCTTTTCGGTCAAGTCTGATATTTTTAGCTTTGGAGTGTTACTTTTGGAGCTGGTGAGTGGACAAAAGAATAGTAGTTTTCGGGATATTGAAGATAGAGAAGAAAGCCTTTTAACCTATGTAAGTGCAAATACGATTCCTTTATATTTTTTGTATATATACGCTACAATGTTTGGGGATATAATTACAGCAAATCGTGTACATATAGTGTAACACCCTCCATCTCAACTAGAGGACACCACAATAAGGCTTTGTCTAGTCAAGCTGGTGGACATTACTTCATTCTATTGATTAAAGAAGAGTTTGAAAGAAAACAAATATTTACATATTATAGCATTAGTAGATACATAGAAGTACTATTTACAACAATTTCAATTAAAAACCTCGTGCCTCAAGGAATTTCACCACTATATTTTGGGTCCGCTGGTCCCTCCTGCATCCCTTGCCTACCCAAATACTAAGCCATATTTTACAGTTCATTTTAAATTGAAACGTAGGGGTACAATAGATTTCCCTTGACAAATATGTTCATAAAACAATCACCATCATACAAGTCATTCAATCCATTTAGCATAGAAAAGACTTTCAAACACATACTATTGTTTCTTGTGAAGTTTGAAAACAAGATTCTACTTGAATTCCAATAGTTCTTAGGATAGAGTGGAGAGTGGATCCTTCTTGGTAAACTTGATGGGCTATAAACCTATCAAATGCACATTATATCCATTTAAGCACAAGAGAACCATTTTGACAATCACACACGTACAAATTTGCAAAGATCCTCTTGATATATAATTTTTTTTTAAAAAAAAAAACATAAACTTCAATAAACAAACTCATTAGTCATGAAAATTTGCAGAGTAAAAATAGACATGACAAAGAAGCATCCTGCAAAATTTCACTTCATTTAGGTCCATTTGAGTAGGTTTAAAAATAAGCCAATTCGGCCATCTGTCAGGAAAAAGTCCAGCAGCAGACCTGATTTGGTAAAATTCATTAAAAATTCGTCTTTCAGCCTTTTCCCATAAAAGTTTGACCACAGCAAGTTCTAAGTGTCTAGTTTCAATACCCAAAATTTCAGCTTTAAACAACAAGTACTCTAAGAGATATTCCCCTCACAATCAGAGGTGTTAAGACAACCAAAACAGAATTTTCAGCCAAGCATTTCATCAAACAAATTGCATACACCTCACTAAAACACATTTGAACAGAGAAAAAATGAACCAAAACTCCTCCAAATCATGTCTTAAATCAGATCAAAGCAAGAGAAACACACACTCAATTCAACAATAACTCACACTAACCAACTAAAAATATGTCTATCTACAAAGAATTCATCTCAAACCAGCGCATAAACAAAAAGCCCATGAAAACCTCATCAAAAGCAAGAAAAACCACAATTATAATATTTTGGGCATTACATATAAGGCTTGTTGTTGTTGTGGTCTTCTGGCTTTCGGCCTTTAGGTGGATATGCTATCCTTAATTTTTATTTTTTTTTTTATCATTTTTCTTATTTCGATAATACTGGAGTGGTAGGATTTAGGTACCAATTTAGTTGAGATGTTTTTCTACATCTGATGCTAGTTATCTTGTCTCATTATTTATTTATTAAAAATAAATAAATCCGGCCTGCTAATCTAATTCTTCGCATTTTTAACAACATTTCAGACCTGGGAAATTTGGAAGGAAGGGGCAGCTTCAAAAGTTATAGATCCCACCATTTCAGTCGGTTCGCGAGCTGAAATAATGAGATGCATACATATTGGATTGTTGTGTGTTCAAGAAAATGCCGCGGATAGACCCACCATGAATTCAATCGTTCTCATGCTTAATAGCCACTCTGTAACTCTCGCAGTACCCTCAAGACCGGCATTTTTTATGCATAGTGACATTGGACCAGACAATATGTTAGTAGCGTCTGATGGGAGGTCAGGAGTAATGACAAGATCAGATCGTGATTCCCAGAGTCCCTCTGTTCCAGGATCAATAAATGAGGTTTCAGTTTCAGAAGTCTACCCTCGCTAGCTTGAGGATCAGTACTTAATTACAACTCGGCTCGATCCATTAAGCATTTTTAGCCGTGGTTTTAATAAAACAATGTTTCAGGTTATATGATGTTAAGAGAACCAACATGACTTAGTGACAATGCCAGAGGAACATCACCGTACAGTATTAAGTGTTCTTAGAAATACAACCAGGATCATCACACACACACACACATCCGCGGGAGTGAAATAATGCTGGAGTATTTCAGTAACTGCATATTTCCGAGTCATCCCTTAATCAAGGTCGTTTAGGACTAAATAAAAGCTTTGGATACGCTGGTTGTTTAGTGTAGTATTGCTGGACGTTTTGCTTAGCTGTTTAAAGTAGCTGTCGTTTGCCTATTTATAGAGTCAGTTTTGCTTATCAGAACGCCTCGTTTTGGTGTGGAAGTCCTAAGAGGATGAGTCTATTCTGAACTCTTTCAGATATGGAAAAATAACATTTGAGCTTGTAATACAATTCGTCTGAATTTGTGGTTTATAACGAATTATTAATTAATTTCTTACGCAATTTTGTAACGAATTCATAAACAAATTCACGAATCTGGAAGTTTAATCCCTTCAGAAAATGCATCTTTCAACAGCTTTAAAACATAGTTCATACACTCATTGGGCTATTTGTAGAGCACCTTTAAATGCATAAGTTTCACAAAAAAAATTCAATGACAAATACTTAATACACCTTGGATACAATGCCGATTCGAGCTTGCACTACTACAATTTGGCCCATTTGCGTTGTCGCAAATAAGTAAATATTTATGACGACTTCTTGTCACAAATACATTTTGTATAAGAGAAAAAAAATTGTCGTCGCTAAAAACTCTCGGCCTCTCCCCGGTTTTCTGACCCAAACGCCCAAAATCTCTATCTATTCTCTTCTAAATCCTTACCAAATCAACATTATTATAAGTTTCATTTGTTTTTTCATAAAAAAAAAAAATCCCAAAATTGCACCGTCAAAGTCTGCCGCCATTTGCTCCTCTTAACCTTGCCGTTTTCAGCCCCCATTTTAGTGGGTTTGAACTTTGTAAGTTTTTCCATATTTATTGTATTTTTTAGTTTAAAATGTTTGAGTTTTTTGTTGTTTGAATTTTGTGTAATTATGGATTTTAAATTTTAAATTTTGATTTATAGATTTTAGAATTAGTATATAATTTGAAGTTTGGATTATAGATATTGAATTTTGAATTATAAATTTTGAGATTGTTGAAATTTTAAGATTATAATTTAATTGAGGATAAGGTTAAAAGTTTTGATAATTGTTTTGGATGGCACATCTTACGATTATGGTGTGCCAAATCTTTTAAAAGCTGTTTTTTTTTTTTTTTTTACAGGTTTGAATTTTTAAATAATAAGGAAAATATGTCGTTATGCTGCCGAAATTTTATTAAAACTTATTAATTTTAAGAATTTCATTAATAAAATTTAATTATATTAATAGAAAGTAAATTAAAAAATAATTATAAACATTATGAGTGCAACAATAATAAAATGAATTATTTATAAAAATTGATAAAACTTATAAAGTTGAAACATGAAGTGTAAAACTTTCTTTATGAACGTGACTATATAGTCACAATAAAACATGAAGTATAATTGAATGTGTTATTGTTTTAATAGTCAAGATGCCAATTGACAAAAGTTGGATACATCTGAAAAACCGGTTGTCTGATCAGTATTGGGAAGGGTTATTTGCTTTTATCAACATTGTCGAAGACTATGTTAATGAAAGTGGTTGTATAAGTTGTCCTTGTCGGAGGTGTTTAAACCATAAGTGTTTTTCAATAGAAATAGTTAGAGCACATATACACCAATATGGCTTCAATACTTTATATACGACGTGACATTACCATAGTGAAGACGATATTGCGACCAATGCAATAAATGAATCAGTTGACGAGATGATTGCAGTTATACATAATGTTGTTGGAAATAACTCTGATTATGATATACCGGAAGAAATTAAGTGATGCACAATACGAGTTGTTATCCCAAGAAAGAGTAGTAGTGATGTTGTGCTCTAATCCTACCAAATAGTACCAATGCTAGACACAATGTTATTGAACTACTTTTTTATTTTAATTTGTTTCAAAATCAAAATATCCAACTACTAAGTATCCAATTAATAGATAAAAAATGATTTCTGGTGGCACTTTTTTTTTTCTTTTTATATCTAAGCATATATGTTATAATTTTATTAATATATTATGCATGTGATCACATTTAACACTGCAAATAACTTGTGATAAATTTGTGCTGATATGACTCATTTTTAGAGCATCTTTAATCCAATGCTAAATTTATATGCTAATACAAAGATAATATATTTCAAGTAACAAAATCATACTCCAATGCAACATATCTAAACTTGGTTTTAAATTTAACATCCACTATAACATATCCAAAATTTTAACATTTGATTGTTTATTAGTAAGTATGTTCACTTTTTCACATAAAAATTACAACATTGAGATTTTTTGTTTTAATTTTTTGACAATCAAAAAATTACTTTTATAATTTCTTAAAAACTTGAAATTTATGACGTGAAGTAATTTAAGGATTTAAAAGTGCATTATATTAGAACACAAAATAAAACAACATATCAAAAATACTATCGGACATTTTTTGGTCAAATATAATATCAATGCTTACATTTTTTTAGGAAATGATTTTAGTTTTTTTTTTCTTTTTTTATGGGAGAAGATGATTGAGTTAAAATGCAAAATTTTGCTCATATCTTAAAATTTAACAGAGATACCCTTCATCAAAAATATGCTCTTAAACAATAACAGAGATGTAGCATACCCATTTAATTATGCTCTTAAACAGGAGCCTTGGCAGCCTTCATTCCTAATGTTTCACAAGTACGAAAAAGTACCTCACCAATAAGATCATATTATTCTAAACAGTTAGATAGATCTGTATCAGATTATGCCACTTTATATTCCTTTTTACTTTGATTTTAACTGGATATAACATTCAAAAATATGCATTGTTCCTCAAAATAAAATAAAAAAACCCTAAAAAATACTATTTATCTTTTCATTTTCTAGAGAAAAATAAAGTCAAAGTATAAAGCAGAAAACATATAAGAAAAGAATTATGCAAGAAAAAAGAATCTCTAGAAATTAAAGAAAAAAAGAAAAAGTATAATCAAGGCATCTTCAGTTGCTGATCACATGTAAATAAAATGCTCTCAGATTATGAGGACCGGATAACGTTATCTGGCAAAAACTCTACACAAAAAGCTAAATAAATGTTTTTAAGAAGATCGAATTTTGTACCTTAAAGGCCTTATTTAGTTCACCGATTTAAATTTTTAATTTGAGTTGAGATGTAATTTTATGTGAGAACTTTAAACTTTAGTAAAAAAGTTAGATGTGACTGTTTTTGAAAGTTTTTAACTTTAATAAAAAAAAAAAATTAGATGTGACTATTTCTGAGAGCTTTTAACTGTAAGAAAACTTGAATTGAAAACTCAAATTGGTAAAGTAAACGAGATCTAAAAAATTAATTTATTGTTTCTACTTACTATAACTACGGAACACAAATAACAAATTTTTAAGGGCTACTCCTTATTCCATATCCACCTTTATGAAAAAAGATAGAGAATTTATTTTTGTGGGTACGTGGGTTTAGATATTTATCTTTTATTTTTGATAAATACTTTTTTGTTAGTGTAATTAGTTGATTAAAAGGGTTATGAATCAAGAATAAAAGGTAAAAATCCCGATTTATACACTTTTAATATGTATTTGTTAAGATTACCCATGTTTATTGAAATGAAGCCCAAGGTCCCACACACGCACATGTTAATCTCACAAATGTTACTTGAGGTTTAATATAAATTTCACTTTTATCCATGACTTTTAAAACGTCTCGCAATTAATCCCTAAGGTTGTACTCTATTTTAATTTTGGTCATTATGTTAGTTTAGTGGTAAATATTTAATGGAATATGTGAAAATTAAGGACAAAAATTGAAAACTTATACAATTCAGGGACCAAAATAATACAAAAAATAAAAGTTAACTCCTTAGATAATCCTAAAATTTTAACTATTTTCAATTTTGATTCTTAATTTATACAAATTCTACCTAGTTAAATTTACACATAAAACCTTAAGGCCCAATTATGAGACGATTGAAAGGGCATGGATCAAACAAGGATTGAAAGTAAACTTCAAGACGCTTTGTGAAATTAAACCTCTCTCTTCCTTTAAAAAAAAAAAAAAAGGGAGTTTCTCTATAACTTCTTTATTAGTAAGATCAATTTTGACAATTACTTCTGATTAAGATCATATTAAATTAAAAAAATATATCAATCATACAAATTTTTGGTATAGATTTACTGTTGAAAACATATGCTTTTAGTAATTTTATTTTCAACTCCAAAAAAAATATTATAACAAAGAGTGTTTTGAAACTGCTAATCCTCAACATCATTTCAGTCGGATATGAAAGGATAAGATCGTCCCATTTGGAGACATCTACTCTATAAAACCAGGTGCGTGAAGGAACATGGCGTGAGATTTTGAATATGACATTATATTTTTTAATAAAAATCATACAATGGTATATGAAAAAAAAAAAAAAAAAAAAAGGCTTTATATACAAGTATGATACTGCCAAATTATATTAAAAGTTGTATTAAACATTAAAAAATTTAATAAAAGTCAAAAACAACATATGTTTCAATAAAGTTTACCATTTTCTGTATCTTATTACAAAATTCCCCTTCCTCTTATATCGTTTTTGACTTTGCATGATTCTGAAGAAGTCAAGGAAGCAAAATATCTTTCAAACTTTTGGCGAATAAAATATTATGTCACTTGCCTTTTGACCCGTCATCTTCACTAACGAAGGAGCAGCCGGCTATACGCATCCGCCTAACTTACGTGTACCCCTCGTACACTCGTGTATGTTTTGTAGAGATAACAACTCACGGCATGTTACCACTGAGATACCATGTCAGCACGTTACTGCAACAGAAAGAACAATACTGAGAGCTGAGACTTAGTTTGGTATTTTTTTTTTTTAAATTAATTTTTATTTGTAGCAGAAAATAATATTAGTGTTTAGTAAATTTTCTTAAAAGTATTTTTTAGAGAATTTTTTAAAAATCTACAGTCAAAATAAAAAACATCATAAAAATAACTTTAATTTTTAAATTATATAGAAATCAATATAATATAATTAATGAAATTATAATATAATTAATGAAATAATAATATAATAATTAATAAAATTAAATATTAATATAATCTTATAATTATAATATTATCATATATTATAGTGTATCACATACGTTATAGTTGTATAATATATTTAATTAATATAATATAATATATTATAATATAATATAATTGTAATTTTTAATTATATTATAACTTAAAAATTAATGTTTCTTATATAATATTATAATATGTTTTATAATATTGTAATTATATTAACCATTTTAATAATATTATTATATTCTATATCATAGTTTATAATATGTTATTTATTTCTTGATTTTATTGTATTATATTAAATATAATAATAAATATACATTATATTGTAATTGTCACGCCCCCAAAGCGGGGTGGGTGACGTGGAACTCAATTAGGGATTAATAAAGCGGAATTCCCCAACGGGGCCCCACCTGATTGCATTAAAATAAATAAATAAACAATATAATCCAGAGCCCTCGACACACTGGGGCTCCACCCCCTGAGATATCAATTATCATACATACATGTTCATGTAAATAAACAATTACAACAGACATCATCCACAGTCTAGTAAATCCAAATATTTATTTAAGTTTACAGAATTTCTCAAATTCCTTACATTTGCTCAAGAGGATAACACAATCCTCGCTTGCTCGATCCGTAGCACCACTCAAATTCGATGCACCGCTCCTCGAATCTCTGGGAGGGTTTAAACATTTGAAACATGAGCGAAAGGCCCAGTGGGATATAATTTGAAATAATTTAAATAAGCGAGTAAATAAATAAGTGCGTAAATAAAGTAAATAGACATTCGACCCCCGACGAGCAGTAGGAACCTCACATCCTTTTTCTCAAAGGAAATATACGAAACTAACCGTATTACAGGGCTTGATGAGTAATTAGTACAAATTACTCACCTCACCAAGTGCCTCGCCCTACGGACCGGTTTGGGTTACTGCCCCCGAGGATGCACTCTCCGCATCCTATCTGGAGGCTTCTGACAATAGACTCTATTACCAGTTCACAAGATCTCTTATCTTAAGAAATCATCCGTTTAACATTATGAAATCGTTCATATGACCCCACGAACTACTCAAGCCATGGGCCCCATGGTGAACAAGCCATGAGGTTCCATGGTGACAAGCTATGGATTCCAAGGACAGGACAAGCCAAGGAATTCCATAAACTAACAAGCCATGGTTTTTAAAACGTTTTCTTTTCGCAAATCAATCCCTTTCTTTAAAACATTTTCAAGGCCAAAATCTTCTTTGAAAAACAGGCTCACAAGGAAAAGGGATAGAAATCCTACCTCGCACAATCAAACACAGGACTAGCGTTGCCCTATCCGGCTTCCGCTTCCTCAAGCCCCTTGATCTGAATCCACAATGAGCAATCGATACAAAACACCACTTTAGGATCAATCCTCGGTCCTAAAGTAATCCAATTTCAACCATATACCAAGATTCTCAATTAGTGTGCCCTAATCCATTTTCATGTTCAAATTCCATTCCAAGGGTTTTAAATATCAAATCGGGATTTAGGATACTAATCCTTTCATCCCAAGTCCCCAAATGAAGCTAATTTGGGTTCTCCCCAAAAACATGGGTCAAAACGACAATTTCGGGCCAAAACAGGGTCAAACCCCGTGTACATCGGTCGACCGGTGACGAGGCGGTGCAACTCTACCGGTCGACCCGGTAGAGTACACACCGGTCGACCGGACGGTCGACCGGTCGACACCAATCCGATCGACCGCATTGCGGGTCGGCCGGTGAAATCGACCGCGAGAGAACTCGGAAATCGGTCCAAAACCTGCAAATCCAGTCCCAAATCCAGATTTTTCAAAGGGAAAACACTAGATCCGGGTTCTAGGTCCTAAAACAAGTCCAAAGAACCCAAGATCTCCAATTTCTACTCTAGTTTTACTCGAAAATCATCAAAATCCGTTTTGAACCAAAATAAGTTTTAAAATCCGAAAAAAAACATAGATTCAAGAGAGGTTCTTTCAGTAATCTTACCTTGAATCCTTCTCTTGATGTTGAAAACTCTTTGAAATCACTCTTTGGCTCAAAACTCGTTCGATTTGGGATGGAAATGAGAGAGAGAGAGAGGGAGAGAGTGTGGCGGGAGAGTGAAGAGAGAGAGAGAAAGGAAAAGCATACGGAAAAAAGAAAAGAAAAGGAAGGAAAAGAAAAAAAAAGAAAAAAGAAAAAGGAAAAGGAAATAAAAATAAAAATAAAATGACATGTGCACTAAAAGCAGGTCCGTAAATGCCCATATACACATACGGGTTAAAATAAATTATCGTGAATAATTTAAATACCTTGGAATTATTTAAACTCAATTAATTAAATCAGATTAGGCACACTAAAAATCTTAATTACCTTAATTAATCTCAATTAATTCGTCAGGGTGTTACAGTAATTATATATATATTATATTATAGTATAATATAATATAGTCGTAATTTTTAACTATCCACGTCAATTCAATCTCATAAAACGTTATTAAGTGTGATGTTAGAACTAACACAACTATTATAATTATAGTATACCAAACACTCAGTTACTTTTTTTAATAGTTGTTTCTTCATTCATTACAGTTAAAAGCAATTTTTTTCAAAATCTACGGCATTACCAAACTAAGCCTATGTAACACTGGTGTTGGGCACTACTTACTAATAAAAAGATGAGTTTAATAATATAAAATCGCACTACTCATTAATAAAAAGTGAGTCTAACAATATAAAACCGAAGGTGGTGTCTGTACGTTTTTCTAACGAAAATGGAAAAATGCTCTAATCATCCAATATGCAGTGGTATTTAAATTTGGAAATAAAAAATCAAGAGAAACTGTGTAGTGTGCTAAAATTTTTTGTCATTATAGTTGTTATTGGGTTACTATTGAGGACATGTAGATTTTTTCTATCAGTAAAAGTGACATGATTTTTTATTATTAAACACATTCATTCAATACTTAGCATCCCAAATAAAGAAAAATTAACAATATAAACACATAAGTTTTAAACACTTCAAACTTTCAATACCTAGTTTAATTTACGCCCCTGAAAATTTCTTTTAGCTCTGCAACTGAGGATAAAACATTTTTAGAAATTCGATCATTTAAATTATATAAATAATCAAAGAATTTTAAAATTTGAAAATGTCGTTTTTTTACTTTAACACTATGTTTGATATGAGAGAGATGGAGGGAGGAAAAGTGGTCGAGGAAAGAGTGAGAGGATGTTTAGTTGGAAGATTCAAACTATGTGATTCGAAACATTTTCAATTTACGTGTATTTTTTGTGAGAGAAAATACTGTAGCGAATCACGAATCATGAATTGAATGAGAGAACAAATCTCTCTACCAAACATCCTCTGAATCTTTTGTTTGGTTAGTGAGAAAGGAGGAGGGAGAGGAGACGTGCATAAAGAGAGAATCTTCCTGGCATTTATTTGGATCATTCCATTAATAAAAGAATTTAATTAATCTACTTAAATTTAATGAAGAAAATTCTTTCAATAGGAATGAATAATAAATAATAAAATTAGACAATATAATAAATAAATAAATAAATATCATTCATTTTTTCAGTTACACTTTACTTTTATAAAAATTACCATAATTCTCTTATATTTATGACTTTCAGTATCTTATCAATGGCTTCTCTTGCATTACCGGGCATAAGCGATTTTGGTGCAAAATTAATATTATTTTTTAAAATACTTACTAACTAAAAATATCTTTTAATGATAAAAATACTAATTATTTTTGTAATGGCAATAATTGAAACGATCTCTCTCTTATTGAACAGTCTAAGGCCCCGTTCACTTCACCGATTCGAGTTTTGTTACAGTAAAAAGCTCTTAGAAACAGTCACATCTAACTTTTTTGCTACAGTAAAAAGCTCTCACATAACATCACATCTTAATTCAAATTAAAAATTCAAATCAGCGAACTAAACAGACCCTAAGACTGCCTAATCAATATTAATATTTGCATTACCTTGATGTGAAATATATTTCCATTTTCTTAAAAAAGGGAAATAAAAAACAGGCACTATCTATGAGAATGCTTAACAGAAAGCTACCCATAAACACTAGGCAACATATATTTGCCCACAAGGCATGTGGTGAAAAAACTGCCGCGTTTGGAATAATTTTTATTTTTATTTTTTATGTTTTTTGAGAACAAAAATAAAATAATTTTAAAATAATATTTAACACAATTAAAAATAAAAAATAAAAATAAAAATAATTTTTTTATTTAATATAAAATAAAAAATAAAAAAACTTATTTTTATTTTTATTTTTAAAATAAAAAAATATTAATAAATTTTTTATACTAAAAATAAGTTTTTAAAATGAGTTTTCAACACACCTAACTTCGCGTGAGTGGTGGTGGAGTGGGACGTAGACTAGGCAATCATATAAAGTCGCCGTCAGCCACCTCATTAAACACTTTCTCTCTCCTCTTGCTCTCCATCTCTTTCTCTTTTTTTTTTTTTTTTTTTTTTTTTTTTGTCTCCCAAACGTTTAAAATCACAGACTTAAACGTTTCGAAAATTCATGGAAATATAAAAGAAAAAGAAAAGATGATGATGATGTGATATTCCTCGCTAAACTTTGACACGCACTTTCCTATTCCTCCCTTCCCTTCTCTCTCACGCGCCACCGTCACCGTTTCACGCGCCACCGCCACAGCCACAATATCCTCTTTTATCCTTCTTTCCTTCCGACTTTTGTTCTCTTCCTCTCCTTTTTGCTCACTTTCTCTCTTTCTTTTCCTGAATTCCAAACAAAACTCTCTCTCTCTCTCTCTCTCAAGAATTTGGATCTAAAGGTAAAGGTGGAGCTTTAATCTTTATGAATTCGGAGCCTCTGATGAGAAGAAGAATATGGGCGGAGTGACGTCGTCAATCGCCGCCAAATTCGCTTTCTTTCCTCCGAATCCGCCGTCGTACACGCTTGTCGCCGACGACTCCCGCGGCGGTCGGTTCCACATTCCGGAGATTCCGAGGAGAGACGACGTCGACGTCCTCAAGCTCAGGACTCGCCGCGGCAACGAAATCGTGGCCGTCCACGTCAAGCATCCTAGGGCTTCCGCCACTCTTCTCTATTCCCATGGAAATGCCGCCGACTTGGGCCAGATGTTCGAGCTGTTCTCCGAATTGAGCGCTCGGCTTCGCGTTAATCTCATGGGGTAACCAAACTGCTTTCTGTTTGAAGCTTAATATTTTAGATATAATAACATAGGATTATATTCTGGACTTTGAAATTTCTTCTATTGTTTGTTGGTAATCCAAAATTCATGTGTTAAAAGTGTTAGTTAAAGCTAGTTCTGATTAAATGTTGGCCTGCGAAACACAGAAAAACTATTGCAATTAACTTGAAGTTACTTGTTGTAGTCGAATTAGTTGAAGCTCATTCTATGTTCTGGTTATAAGAGGATTTGAAGCTGAAACTATGGGGTTTGGTTATGGTGACTTTACGACCAGGACAGTTGTTGGGGGCAGCTGTAGCTCTGTTTATGGCTGAACTGTCTATTTCGTGTGCTGGTTGAATCCATTTTCCGTTCAAGATAGGGGGATGGATAGAAAATGAGTATGAAACTGCTCCAACTTTGAAAACAAATTAGCATAAGTCAAATAGGTGGGAGCTCATTACCTAAGGGTTCAGAGAAAAGAGAATTGAATGCATTATGAATGGCACCTTTACGCTTACTATTAACGATCGGATGAGGTTTTGGCTTTTTGAGGAACGTGACTGTACATTTTTCTGGTATATGGTGAAGCTTACCTGGTCATTGGATGGATCCTTTACGTGTTATGTTAGGAGAAGAGAAATTCTGGATAATATTTGTTTTACTCATAATTTTCTTGTCTTTGCTGAATGGATAGGGAAAAAAAAAAAAAAGAAAAAACAAATACTGCCATTTCAGTGTGGGTTGTGATTAGTATCACACTATATTATTGGATCCAATTTTTCAGCAATCCTTCAGTACTTTTTACTAGTATAGGTCCGCCGTTGGTCTTATTTCTTGTCCAAGGGGGCATTCCCTTGATGTTTTTCTAAACTGAGTGAATGGATTGACGAAATGGTAACATTTGATTTCTAGAGCTTCCATTACCATTAGTTAGGTTTGGGCTACGTTGGGTGATGTCCACCCTCACTTTTGCTTGACCTGATTTAGTGCTTAAGTGCCTATATCATAGAATCTAAGTGAGGTGATTACTCATGACTTTTGGCTTAATGAAACTCCCACATTCTGAATTTGTAGCATACTTCACATTTTTAGTTAAATTTTAGATCTGAGAAGAATGTTCATTTAAGACATCCAGCTTATAAAAAAGTTCCGTTCTTGCGGCTGTCTAATACTATCGTGCTTATAACCAAAAAGCATCTAAAGACTTGGTCACAAACCAGCTTCTTGCACACATACTTGGCTTATAAGCATTCAAATGTTTCAAAGACTAGCTATGTTAAAAAGTGAGTTATAAAAACGAAAACAAAACAAAATCGCACCCTCAAGTGTTTCCCATGCATGCTCCTAGTTCAAAGTTCTGAAGAATGATGGCGTCGTATCCTTTTGTGCTATGTTCAGCTTTACACATTTCTATATATATAGACATATAAATTGAGTTATTCAATCATACTTCAGATATGAAATATAGCTGTGCTCTGTAGGATATGTATTGCTTCAGGTTTGCACAATAGAATGTTGTCTGCATGTTAGTGATATATATATATATATATATATCTCCTCAAAGATTAAAGGTGTGTGCTAGGTTTCTTTTGCTGGTTTCTCACCCACAAAATTGACGTCCTTACATTAATCATTATTTTCGTATTCTGATGGATTTGGGAAAAAAATAAAAAATCCTGTTTTATTCGAAAATATTCTTATGTTATTTTCAATGTTTCAAATTAGTTTTATGAAAGTATCATTAGGGCCCAGTTGACCCTTTTGTCCTCTTGCATTTTTTGCGTCTTTCAATCCCCGTCTGGGGAAAGTTGTAATTCAAGTTATGTGGTGCTTTCATTCGTATACATTTTTAAATTTTACTGTACTTTGGATATGAAGTTAAATTACTTGGTATTTTTATTTTTACTAGATAATAAAAGGGGAAAAAATGGTTCTTATGAAATCTTACTTTGTGCAACAGGCGTTAAAACACATATAAACTGGTTAGAGATTAAAGTTACTGCAAAGGCAAAATTGACTTATTTTGAGTACAATACCATCTGTTTCTCCAACTATCTTGTTGAGTCACTCTCAATCTTTTGGCATGGGTTTTGTAGGTATGATTACTCTGGCTACGGACAGTCAACTGGAAAGGTTAGATTCTGAGCTCCCATCCATAGTTTCCCAATGATTGGAAATAAACATGAGATTTTTTTATTTTTTATTTTTTTAACGTTGTCAGTGTATCTATCCGTCAACATTTTTTTGCTGAAAAATGTAACCTATTTTGATGGATTACATGTTCTTAATGCATCCATGGATTTTCTTAATGCATCCATGGATTTTCTTAATGCATTCCAATGTGTCAATATCATACTCCATGTGGCCATTTTTTCTTTTAAAATGCCTAATTCCTGGCATGCAGGATTATATAGCATGTAACAAGCATGAAAAATTTGGTTCCGAGTTTCTAACAATAAAATGAGGCAATGTTTAGCAGTAAAGGGTTCACTGATAAACCATGCGTTGTCTCTTCTTTTGTTTGTTTCTTTTTATATCTCTGTTGATATGTATAATTTTATATTTATATTCCATTTTGTTATGAAAATGTGCCATTGTTTCTAAAATGCGGAGGATATATTGCACTTGAAAGGATGGTAAAAAGAACAGATTTTTATAATGTTACTGTTGGACCCGACCAACAATCTGCATATTGCGTTCCCTTTGATTATTATGGTTTTTCTTTTTATAATTTTTATGTTTAGAGGTCATTCTGTGTTTTAGAAACTGACATGTTTTGATTAAAAACAAAACGATAGAATATAATAAAAGATACATTATGATGCTTTTTCGATACGATTTGTGGATAATTGTTTTGAGGATAATTCCAGACACTCCTTAGTATGTAATCGATGGCTCATCAAGTAATAGTACTGTCTTTTTCCCCCTTAACCAGCCGACAGAATACAATACATATGCAGACATTGATGCAGCATATAAATGTCTCAAGGAGCAGTATGGAGTTAAAGACGAACAATTGATATTGTATGGCCAGTCTGTTGGTAGTGGTCCAACAGTTGATCTTGCGTCACGATTGCCAACCTTGAGAGGTGTGGTTTTACATAGCCCAATTTTGTCTGGGCTGCGGGTGTTGTACCCCGTCAAGCGAACATACTGGTTTGATATTTACAAGGTCTGTTATCTTAATACTGTTGTTATGCTTACTTCATTCGTATACTACCCCTATAATCATTTTTTTTCCCTTTTCAGAATATCGACAAAATGAGTTCAGTGAATTGCCCTGTTCTGGTTATACATGTAAGTAGTAACTCAGTTTTAATTTTGACTATATTCCTCTCCTCTCCGTGTGTCTCCCCCTTTGGCCCTTTTCCCATTATTTGGTAACTTGTCAAACAACTTTTCTTTTTCATTAAATTCGTTTAATTTCTGGATAACTACTACAGAATTCTAACTAAGTTTCTTACTATCTATTATAAAAAAAAGACATTCTGAACTGGAGTAAGCACCTGAGGTTCTGAATAGACTCTTTTGATGGTTGGCTGGATTGAAGTGGTTCTTTAAGCGATTATAAATCTAGTGAGCTATATAAAATTGATACTTTGTGGGTTATTTTCTCCGAATCTCTGATTAGTTACTAAGGCATTGTTCCAGTTTCAGCAAAATGAACTCGAATAATCCAATCAAGTTTCATGCTTGAGTATAAAAATAGATTGACTATCAAGTTAATATAGGTTTTTAGGTTAAAGCTTGGAAAAGCAGAGAAGAAAGATTGGTAAAGAAAGTGGGTACCTGAAAGATCGTAATTGTTCTTCCTATGTCTCAGTGCATACATATATCTTAGCTGGCTAAAAGTTATGGTAGTATCTTGGCAACAATATTCCAGAAATGCATCAGATTTTATCCTATGATGCATCATTTTACGAAGCTCTTGTTCGGGTTGAAATAGGGTTGCTCCTTTAATTTATTATTACCCTTCATGTCATCTGCATGCACCAGCTTGCACCGTAAACTTTGAGATACCTTCGAGATTTTTCATCGATGCTAATAAATTCTCTCTGTGTATGTGTAGGGAACAGCAGATGAAGTTGTGGATTGTTCCCATGGGAAGCAACTTTGGGAGCTTTGCAAGGAAAAGTACGAACCCTTGTGGCTTAGTGGAGGTGGACACTCTAATCTTGAGATCTACCCAGAATTCATTAAACAACTAAAGAAGTTTGTACATTCCCTTGGCAAATCAAGATCGAGCGCTAATGGTCCGAAGAAAATTGGAGTAGAAACTGATGGTCAGACCAAACCAGCTGAAGCTGGAACTTCTGACACATTTGAGTTGGGTGCTGATCTTCCCGAAATTTCTAGAAACAGTTTAGATAGTCGGCTCGAGAAGTCTAAAAAGCCAAACAAGCCTGAAAAATCTAGGATGAGCACTGACCGCGTTGACAGGTTTAGAAGAAGAAAGGGTTTAGTTTGGTGATCTGTTGAGAGACGATTACAATAAATGAAGTGCTTGTTGAAAAAGGTTTAACTCCTTCTACCTCTTTTATTTAACGATGTATCAATTCTAAAGCGAATAGATCATCTTGTGAGTTCTTTTGACATAATTTTTACTTTTCTTCTTTTTATGTATATTCAGAAACCGAGTGAAAATTCCACGTATGTATTTCTTGTGTAATATGAGCTTGAGTCGGAGACGAAAGTCTTGCAGTTTCATTTTTTTTGCTAGAACAGTGATCACTGATTCTTGTTGGTTGACTTAAAAAGCTACACATACTAAGTAGTGTTTTTGAACTTAGATATGATCAGAAGGTATAAGGTATTATGTACGCGTACAGACATGTATTGAGTCCCGGATAAAGGTAATGACTAATAAGGTATAGGGTATTATGTCCACAACATATTCGTGTTATTAGTGGTTCCTTGAGAAAAAAGAAACAATTATTAAAGTTCAATTAATGGTTCCTTGAGAAAATTATAAAAGTTATTAAAAAAAAAAAAAAAAGAACTCTAGTTGACTAGAGGCACACTCAACCGTAAAAAGTAAAAAATTAAACTTTTATTTTGATTTGCTCTCTTATCCTGATGATCAGGTGCACTGCAACACACCATTAAAACTGAGATCCAGTCCAACTTACTGCATAGAACTGGTAGTATAGATATCTTGTACACGACCCAAGGTGTCCCAAAAAAAAAAAGGGGAGAGAGTAAAAAGAATGATTGGTACTATTAGGGTTCATTCACTTCACTGATTTGAATTTATAACTCGAGTTGAGATGTAATTTTATGTGAGTTTTTTACTGTAGCAAAAAAGTTAAATGTGACTATTTTTGAGAACTTTTTACTATAACAAAACACAAATTTTAAACTCGAATCAGTGAAGTGAATCGGCCTTAGTTCATGAACTTTGAGTATAGTGATATTTTAGTTCCTAGACTCTTAAGTCTCGTTTAGTTCGTCGATTTGAATTTTTAATTCAAGTTAAAATGTGATTTTATATGAGAACTTATAACTGTAGCAAAAAAGTTATATGTGACTTTTTGTGAGAGCTTTTAATTGTAACAAAATTAGAATTGAAAACTCGAATTCTTAAATTTTTGTTTTTTTTTTTTTGTTTTTTTTAAGTCCCTGATACTAAAATTAACAAACGATTTCTGAAATTTAACAAAAATAATCATGTTCTATTATGTGTTGATTTAAAATTTTACAGGAAAAATTACGTTGTATGTAAAATTCTCTTATTACTATTAAAACTTGATAAAAAAAAACTACAACTTTTTGCCCTTATTATACCTATTTATGTAAAAATTTTCAGTCATTATGTAATAAATATAAGATTATCTATATCTAAATTTTCAGAAATTGCTTATCAATTTTAATTTTGGGGACCAAAGTTGTCAAAAATTAAAAGTTTAAAGACGAATATGCTAAAAATTAGTTCATAGACTAAAATATTCCTATAATCAAAATTGAGAAATTAACAGTGTCAATATCCCAAATATAAAAAGACAAAAAAAGCCCAGTAAAAGATGTCTATAAAATTTTGAACAACAGAATAACAGACAATATTTAACCGAAAATAAATAATAATAATAATAATAATAATAATAATAATAGCGGACAATAACTAAACAGTACGAAAAGATGTCGAACCTATTTAGTTGGTTAATTTAAAATTTTAATTTAAATTAAAATATAATTTTATGTAAATTTTTTTATTATAATAAAAAAATTAAATATAATTATTTATAAAAAAATTTTAATATAATAAAATTTAAATTTTAAATTTAAATTAACAAAATAAATTAAACATTATATCTTTTCGTATCTTTTCATAGTCACTTCAATATTAACTTTTCATTTTCCTCGCCGACGCGTGTACGGCCGCTAAACTTGTAACGCGTTCATACTTCTTGCCCTTTTTGGTCAATTAAAAATAATATAATATATAAGGCTTAACATTATGTTTACAGATAACATACATAAGACATTCTTGGTTGCTTCATATTTTCTGTATTGAATTAACATATTGTACACAGAGCAACGATATAGGAACCGTTCAATATGTATTGTAATTAAGGCCTGCATACCATATTGTCCTATGCTAATTTTCTCCTGTTATTACTCCATAGCTGAAACCTGCATCAATACAACTTTTTTTTGAACCGATATCATGTATCAAATACTGCCTCAGATAAACACTCAGATTTCTGATTTTCCCAGCTCCCAAACAACGCCATCAGTAATGCCGGAAGATCATCATTTCCTAAACGAAGCAATCTTCGCTGGAGGTCTCTCTCTCTCTCTCTCTCTCTCTCTCTCTCTCTCTCTCTCTCTACACACACACACACACACACACACACACACACACACACACACACACACACACACACACACACACACACACACACACATATATATATATATATATATATATATATATCATATGTGATGTTAAAACTTTGCTGTGAGATGATTGTACGTACAGATAACTTCTGGGGTCTTGAAGCTGCACTTGGGAGAGCAGATGGAGTTGTCAGATCTGCTACAGGATATTGTGGAGGAAGTCTTCGAAAACCCTCACACAGAGAGGTATAGAAAAACAAGAAAAATACGTACAAAACCCACTATTAATCCAAGCTCGTGTATAAGTCTACACATATAAAGTCGAGATCTGTTCATGAATATGCAGGTAAGTGAAGGAGGAACAGGCCACACTGAAGCTGTCAAAGTCATATACGATAAGAGAAAAATCTCGTACAAAACCCTCTGTGATCTCTTCTGGGAAACCCATGATCCAACCAACAGAAATTACCTTGTAATAATTTCTCACTCATGACCCAATTAATACTCCTTGACGGTAAAATTTTATACATATAATTTAAAAGCATCTATATTAGTAGCGTGTACATTTTTTATCGTCAAATTTCATATCGTACTTATTTGATTTATACACTCTTTTATTATGTAATATATATTTTTTTGTTATTTAATTTGTTGCATGTTTAAATGGTTCGTGAGGATATAATTAAATTAATATTATTTTGCAGAACTTTGGAACAGGAACGCACCGTAGATCAGCCATTTTTTACAGAAGTGAGGAAGAAAGGAAGCAAGCGCAGGAGTCAAAAATCAAAAAGCAGATGAAACTCAACAAGAGGATAGTGACCAAAATAACTTCTCTAGAATCTGAGTTTTTTCCTGCAGAGAATGAGCACCAGAAGTATTATTTGCAGCAAAAGCATTGGCTTTGCCAGAGTTTGGGCCTGAGAAGCACATTGCATTTCACTGAGTCAAACATTGCCTGCAAACTCAACGGGTAATTAATTACGATAGTGAAGACCTTTATTTTTAGCCATGTTCAAACAATAAAATGATCAAAAAATGTCGTCAGTCCTGACTTAAGATAAGGTCAAACGGAAACTATGAACGAGACACAGCCGAATTACGGGGCCCACAAATATTTAGGTCAAAAGTGTTATGCATTATACTATATGTAGATGGACCATTGGTTTTGGAGTCGACATCACTCACTATTTATTTATTGGGAGAAAGAGAAAAATAATCTGTTAGCCTGTTTATTTTGCTGATTTGAATTTTTAATTTGAGTTGAGATGTGATTTTATGTGAGAACTTTTTACTGTAGTAAAAAAATTAAATGTGATTATTTATGAGAGTTTTTTACTGTAGTAAAACTTGAATTCTAAACTCGAATCAACGAAATAAACGGTTTGAGATGAATTAAAATTAATAAGTTAATAGTTTACATAAGTTAATAAATAGGCTAAATTATTATTTTCGTCTATAACTTGTCTGGTTATAAATCATAACTTATCAAGTTATTATTCATAATTATCCATAACTTGTCTGGTTATGAACCATAACTTGACAAGTTTGTCCATAACTTATCTGATTATGAACTATAACTTGACAAGTTATGGCCTATTAATTTCTATAACTAAAAATTGACATATATACTTTTTTAAGCTTTTCATATTGACTTATTTTCTACTATTTCCCTTATTTATTTAAGCCCATTTGTTTTTTTATATCTATTTCTAATTTTAAATCGTGATTTATCATTTTTTATAGTATTTTTTCTCATAAAAAATACACATAAAATGAGAATGATTCTAAATTATAATTTTAAATGCATGAACTAAACATCTAATAAGTAATAGTAACTTTCTATTAATGATAGTGCTTAACACAGATAATTCATCTTAAACTTTTTCTTGATTTAGTCAATTTTATTGAGCTATTTCTTACCTCCAATAATCATCTAATGAGCGTCATAATTTTAATTATTTTTTTCTTAATTTTAATTAGATAATTTACTAGGAGTCAGAAATGCAGTGGGAAATTTATTATGCTTATAAATTCGTAGATTAATCCTATTAATGGTCCCCTAATATTTATCTTCAATTTCACTTTAGTTTTAATTTTTAAAAAGTCTCACATTTAATCCTTAAAGTTTTATTCTCTTACGATTTTAGTCTTTATGTTAACTAGGTATTAAATATTTGACATAATCTATATAAATTAGGAAGTAAAATTGAAAACATTAAAATTTAAAGACTATTCATAGAAATCAACTTTTGTTTTTTGTATTATTTTAGTCCCTAAACTTTAAATATTTTTAATTTTGGTTTCTAATTTCTATAGATTTTATCAAAAATTTAACACCTAAATGACAAAATAACTAAAATTGAAACAAAGTAAAACCTCAAAAATCAATTGTATGACGTTTTTAAAAGTCAGAGACTAAAATGAGATTGAGAATAAGCCTCCAAAACTATTTATAAGATTAACCCTGAGTTCTTTATTCAGTAGCCTATAGATCACATGTACGTAAATACAGTGGAAATTTTTTTGTTACATGTACTATCTTTTCTTCAATTCATTTTTCAAATTAGAAAAACCTCATTAATTAACATTGCGGAGACTAAACTGATCAATTTAATAGACTTCCTATTACTAATAACGACTCACTAGCTTCAAAACAATGTTTACGAAAATAATGCCTTAATTAATACTTAATGAGCAATAATATTGGTGCTTCTACTTTGACCTCGTCATATTTTGTCTGCTGATTTAGAATCAGATCGAATTTTGTGTTAAATGATAAAGACTATTTCTCTTAAGTAATTCTTTGTATTTGTTTGTATATATATATATATATATATATATATATATTTTGGACAGAATCCTGGCTATGGAAGGAACACAAACTATTGCTCAACTGACAAAATTTCTGAAAGAACACGAGCTTCCAAAGCAGACGAAGTCGATATGTGAAGAGATCATATTAGAATTAGTGAGAAAAGACGATGATTTTGAAAATCCGCGAGCTTTATAGAAGCTATATGCTTTTAGCCGCTACCTTGCAAAATATTATACACAAAATCAGCCTCCGCAGGACCTAAAAGTGAAGAAGTGCGAAGAAATGTAGCCCAAAAAAGTACATCATATGTTTCATAAATTATAGGCAGCTAAAATAGCTTCCTATAAATTTTCATTTATGTTGGAATTTCCAATTTATAGTTCCATTATTGATTATGTGGATGGAAAAGCTTGGATGTATTATTACAAGGCCGAAAAATGCCGCCCAAAAACATGGACCATGTCTGCTGCACCATAATAATGCATTTGTCACAACATAGAACAATTACCATCACGTGATCTGAAGTCCGAGCATCCGGTTGTTAGGCTGTTTTAGATCAATAGACAATTACTTTTTTTTTTTATATATTTTGGTTTTCTTCTAATATATGATTGATAGATTACGATTTACCTTTGATGACGGGTCCCAGATATGTTCATTCCACAATATATGGGGTCATGTCTCGCTTAGGTAAAGAGAAAGTACAGTGCACCTCTATAACCCAAAAAATTGACCGAACCTATCCGGTCTTGGTTATCCAGATATTTGTCTCATTTTCTCTTAAAAAGAGGAAAACTATTGCTCCATACATTAGATTTATTTAAAATATGAAAAAAGCTTATTTAGAATACCAAATATTTGCATCATATACTACATTTGATATAAGATATACTTTCATAGTATCATAGTAAGATATCAAGAGTAGGCACCAAAGACATCGGATATCCTACCATAATAATATGAGGTATGTCGTCGTGATACTAAAAATTTTGACAACTAACGATAACCGGCTACGATTGTTGATATTCTACCATAATTCTGATAGGCAGTGGTTACGACTGTTGATATTCTACCATAATTCTGGTAGGCAGTGGCGGAGCCACTTGAAGATAAGTGGGGCAGCCGCCCCCACTTAAAATTTTTTGAAAAAAATATTACTTTTAAAAATTTTAAAATTTTACATTTAAACCTCCACTGAAATAATATATGCCCCCACTAAAATAAATATATTTTTTTATATGTTTCCACTAAGATAATTTTTTAAAAAAATTAATGTACACTTCCACTCTCCTACTAAGTAAAAAGTTAGCTCTGTCACTGCATGATAGGTATTCGGGAGTGATATCAAAGATCTCGGCAATCGGCTATAGCCAACCGGCAACCATGAGTATCCTTCCAGGACATGCCAAGCTTCCATCAAGCTTTGACGAAATCTCCCTTCTTTTTCTTTCAAATTTGTGGCTATCAAATTTCATCTTTCTCAAGCTCTCTTCAAGACTATTCCTCGAAGTTATCATAAAAGCCTTCCAGAAACCCAGAAAATCTTCAAATCTTTGTCATCTATACTACTAATAGAACCTCCAAAGCTCGAGCCATTTCCTAGAAATTCTCAAAATTACCTCCATAAACGATCCGAGTTCATCTCCAGTGCTCTGCTTAGAAACCCAAAAATCCTTCAAACCTTTCGTCTTCTTTACCACCATTGAAGAAACTTCAATTCTTACTCATAACCTAGAAACTCCCAAAGTTGTCTCCGGAGCTAACTCGAGTTCGTCTCCGGAGCTAATTCCCAGCAAACAACCTGTGTCTCTCCATACCAAGCTCCGAACCATTTCTCCATTAACCATTTGTTAACTCCAACCATTCTTCGATTCTGTTTGTTCCATTATTATTCTCTTGATTTTGTAGGTGTTATTTTCGTAGATTCAGTAACAAAGTGGGATCTAAAAACCATTCTTCTTTGATCTCCTTTAGGGCTAATCGACTCTATTCCAAGTTGGAGATCCCTAGTTTTATCCATCTTCTACACATGACCGAGTCTTTTCGATTGGCCACGTGGGAACTGCCACAAACGAACTAGAGACTACCACTTTTGCGAATCTATTAGGACCACGTATGATAATTTAAATTAGAGTTATTTATTGATTTTATTTTAAGTTCAAATCATGATAATTGATTAAATTAGTAGTTTAAATTCTTAAATCAAGAGAATGGTTTTAAAATTATGATTTATGATTTTATAATCATGATTCAAAATCATTTAAATCATGATTCTGTAAAAAACATTGATTTTGAACCAGGATCCAAAATTATGATGGGGTTTAAATCACCTTAAATCACCAACTAAAATTTAGGTAAAGAAATGTGGTTTTATTTTTTTAAAAAATTGATGATTTTTGAAATATCAAAATTTAAAAATAAATTTAAAGAATATTATGGTTCATTTGGTTGAGAATTTAAATCAAATGATTTAATAATCATTTTCCAAACCAAACTATAATTGATTTTTTTCAAATCATTTTAATTCAAAATCATTAAATCAAACATTGATTTTGAATCATGATTAGATCTAGTTTAAAAATCATCAAATTCGGATTCATCAAACCAAACACGATTTTTTAAAGAGCGTAAACATGATTCTAGATCCAACCAAAAATTTAGGTAATGAATATTGTTGGTATATTAAAGAAATAAAATAAAATTGTTATCAAAGAAAAGTTTTTTTTTTTTTTAATCAAAATTGATGATTTTCATGAAATATCAAAATTTTAAAATAAATTTTTAAATATTTTGAAAAAAAACTGCACCCTCTCGTGAATGTCGGCAGTATCAAAATCTTGAACTTTCGATAGAAATTTAGATCAAGTTCTCGATTTTTCATCCGTAACTTGTCCCGTTCATTTCTCCGATTCAAGTTTTCAGTTTTAAGTTTTTACAGTAAAAAAAATCTCAAAAATGTCACATCTAACTTTTTCTGCTACAATGAAAAGTTCTTAAAAAATGTTACATCTCAGATTGAATTGAAAACTCAAATCGATAAAATGAACGAGACTTATATTCTAAATATTGAAGCTTTTGAAATAAGTAACCAACAAAATACATAATTTTACATTTATCGAGCTCAATATCACATAAGCAGTTGTTGCGAGTGTTCGTTTTCTTTTTCCCTCAATGAAAATGATATTAACAAGTTTCTTTTTCTTTTTTTTTTTTTGGAAAAAATAAAAGAAAAGAATTAACAAGCTTCTGTATTCTGACAGGTTATAAAGCCAAACTACGTGCAACTGGGAAAGTAGAACCATGGATTTTGGCACTTCAACCGAGTGAGGAAGAAGCTTCTTAATTCTTCATACGTACAAGAAAGGGGAAAAGATGGATCCAACCGATCTAGTGAAATGAGTCTAGAAAAAAAAAAAAAAAAAAAAGTTCCACCCCTTATTTTTCTTTTTAATTTGGATAATTCTTTTGTCACGTATCAAAAAAAAAAAAAAAAAAAAATACTAGTAAGACAATAATTTAATTATGAAAATCAAATGCAACTTTTAAATGTTAGATCAAATTTAAATTATATCAAATGAAATATAATAAAGTATTATAATATGCTTAGACAGTGGTTTTTTTAATCTTTTTAATGTCTTGAACAAGTAGTTTTTAAGTCCCGTTTATTTTACTAATTTGAATTTAAAATTTGAGTTTTACTACATTAAAAAGCTCTCAGAAACGGTCACATCTAACTTTTTACTACAATAAAAAGCTTTCACATAAAATCACATCTTATCTCGAATTAAAAACTCGAATCAACGAACTAAACATGTCCTAAATCCAGCTAAACTTTTTCAAAAATTGGTCAAACATATTTACAGCTGTTCACCCTTTCCACCTTTTGAAAGCACGTGAATTTCTTATGCCCTTCCACAGCTGAGAAGGGCAAAACTAGATTCCTCTTTTACCTTGTTATAGAAAACAGGCATTGGCTTGAATCCAAGGCTTCAAGCCAAATTCGTACAAACGTTTGTTGCTTAGCCTTTTGTATGCTCTGAGTTGCGAGCAGAATGGAATCTTATCTCATATGGAAGAACCACTTTTGATTGGGTTCTACAGAAATGTCTCTTTTGTATGGGAAACAAACAAAGAGGTTAATATTGTCAATATATGAGACATCATAATATGCTAATAGTTTGATGGATGAGAAGGCATGAAGTTTGGTTGGAAATGGAAGGTATTTTCAGGTGAATTATACGATGATACTGCAAGTCATTAATTCGTGATTACAAAATATATATATATATATATATATATATAAAATCATCACACTTGGTCTTTGATCTTTTAAAAAATGCTTTGAAACATCATCGATGTAAGCACCACTATTAATAGAAGGTGGGTCCTTTCTGTTGGTCCCGTATCATGAGACTTATCTTCTATCAGTAAGTGATGCTAAACAATATCGGTGTCCACAACCTTTTAATTTAATTTGACAAATCCCTCTCCATGATTTTTTTTTATTTACTAGAATATTTTACCTAATTGATAAGAGAATGAATTTCGAACAGAATTAAGAAGCATGTGCCATCAAGGTAAGGTTAGTTTGAAGGGTAATTAGTAGTTTACCTAATTGATCACACGTGCTTCTTTACCCTCTAAATTTGGACTTTGCTATTAAAAACACGAAATCTGCTTGTAAATCAAGAGATCAAAGAACGGTTTGGTAGAACTAAAAGGTCAGGGACCGATTTATTAGAAACTTAAAACATCAGGAATCAATTGTGCTAATATTACTCCTTGGAAAAAGAAAGTATTTTTAAGTAAATTAAATAAGGTGTATTATTACATTTTCAAAAAAAAGAAAAAAAGAAGATATATTAGGGGGGACTTATGTGGCTGGTATCCTTATAGCATATAACTGCCAAAAAAAAAAAAAATAATAATAATAATAATAATAATAATAATAATAATAATAATAATAATAATAATAAATAATGATAATAATAATAATATAATAATAATAATAGTAACAATAATAATAATAATAATAATATATAATAATAGTAACAATAATAATAACAATAATAATTATATAATAATAATAATAATAATAATAATAATAATAATAAAATAATAATAATACAGATGTAAAATATTTAGTTAGCCAGCGAAGAGAATACTTTACACTTAAGAGCTACTATTTTAGTAAATTTCAATTGATCACGTGATGGACACATGATTACATCTTTTAAATTTTAAAAATGGATCATTTGATTATACGATCAAAAAAAATTTACTCAGTCATTTGTAAAAAAAAAACAAAGAAAAAAAGGTTAAAAAATGTCACCATGTTTATAGTTGAAAGTCTAACAGTACTTATAAGGTAATATGAACGCCACATCATACCCTTCTTCAATTTCTGCTGCACGAATATTTGATAAACAAAAGGCATGCAGATGGTGGTACAAATAACATAATGTGGACAACATTTATTGGAGTTAATCTAGTCCTGAAAATCACTAAAATGTCGGCCGTGTTTGAAATTAATTCCATATTTATTTTTTATATTTTTTAAAAAAGAAAAAATGAAAAACGTTTTTAAAACGACAAAAAACAAAAATGAAAATAATTTTTTAGTTTAGTGTAAAATGAGAGAGGAATGAAGTCGTTTTTCATTTTTTGTTTTCGTTTTTTCCTCTCTCGAGTAGAGAGAGAGAAAGACATTAATTATTTTTTTTATAGTGAAAACAATCTCTTAATAAAACTACCAAACATATTTTTAAAAATAATTTATGTTTGAGATTGAAAACATTTTCATTTTATTTTCATATAAAAAAAAAAATTTCATTTTGAAATGAATTCCAAACACGCCCAATCCATTTTACATTTAGTTAAATAGAACATGGGCGGAAAATTAAAATATTTATTTCGTGTCTTTTAACACAAATAAAAGGAAACTATTATTTTTACCACACCAAAATAAACAGAGATTAGCATTTTGTTTTGGGACGTTTCAAACTATGGACTAACATGGGATTTGGGGTTAAAATTCAAGACCGTTTTTGAGAATAATAGAATGATAATAAAAAGAGAAGTTGTTTTCATGCCGGATGCAGCCATGCTTTTGTCTCTTTGGCTTGTGCATTACCAATTTGTGTGTCTAGGGAGAAAAGAAAAGGATCAATTTGGAAAGGGAAAGAGAAAACTCCACCCAAACCCGGTGGTCTCTACAGCAATTATGACTTGCCCCTTTTTTCTTTTTGGCTGAAAAAATATGTTCTTATTTTTTGTAATACCCATTATTTTCTCTCTGTTCTTGCTAAATTAAAATTTATGTTGCTTCTAAAGTGGGATTCTAGTTAAGACAGATTTAAGTTGTTTCTATTTTTTTTAGGAGAGTTGTTTCTAATTTTTTTAGGCCCTCGTTCAGTTTTCCAATGTGAATTTTCAATTCCAGTTTGCTACAGTAAAAAATTCTCACAAAAAATTAAATCTAACTTTTTTATATTATAGTAAAAAATTCTTATAAAAAATCACATTTTAATTTGAGTTGAAAATTTAAATCGAAAAACTGAACGAATACATCCCATTTTTCAATTTACTTGGATCCGACAAGTATATATAACTAAATGGACATCTTGATCACTATTTAATAACTAATTAAGAGCTTAGATATATGAAGAAACGGCGAATTGAACTCTGCCTAAATACTCCAATTGAATCCCATGTGGCACCACTAGAATAATTCAACCAATAAATAAAAATAAAAATTATTGAAAAAAAAAACATAAACAAGTGTCTGTTCAAATCTCAATAAGAGAAATAGCCCTTCATTTTTCTTATATATTTTTTTTTTAAACAACATGATTAGAAGTGATTAAATTATGTCTTGGTGCTTCACAATCATGATTTAAGTCCCAAAGTCGTGCGAGTTTAATGCCTCACCCCAATGAATGCCAATCCATTTTATAGCTTAAAAAACGGTTCACTGGGTCCCACTGTATTGTACGGGTATAAACTAATTTTGTACTCTGCACAGTCTCTTAAAGCATAATAATGGAACGTATCTGAGCAACAACAACACATGGAAGCTGCAATAAAGGCACACTTTTGTTGATAATTGTTATCTTCTTCGTTACTTTTGTCTTAATCCCTTCCTATTCCATTCTTTTAATTTTCAACTTTGTCTAAACCTTGTCCTCCTGATTTATAACATCTTCTAGAGGTCAGAACGCACATTCACCCTATAAGAATTCTGAGTCATTTAAATGAGATTTGAAGTTATTTTTGTCTAAATTAACGTTCAGAATCACGATTCAAAATCATTTTCGATTTACGTATATTTTTTATGAGAGATATTATGATTTAAATTTATAACAAAATTACAGTTCTTGGCATTCAATAGAGTTTTTGATTTAAATTATATTCGTCCCGATTCGAATCAATGGTTCACCTGATGGAGCGTTCATTTTTTGATTTGAGTTTAGAAAACACACAAAGAAAATTCAATTACAACTACAGTTCTTGGCATTCAATAAAAACTTTTCATTGAACTTGTAAAATGGTTCAAATCACATGATTCGAATCCCTGAACTAAACGGACCCTAAAAAAAAAAAAAGATTGCACTGGAGGTTGGGATGGAATTTAGGAAATGTTACTGGTTCGATCCCATATAATATAACAAAAAGAAAAAAAGAAAAGGTAACAGATATTTGGTATTACGATACAATCATACAATCATACAAACTACAAGAAGAAAACAAAGCAAATTTTTGAGTCAGAAAAGTATTCCAAGATGTACAAAACCCAATAATTACATGTACATATTTGAGATGATACTAATTATTTTCGGAGAAAAATGCGCACAGCTCAGTTTTTTTTTTTTTTTTTTTTTTTATTAAAAATGTGCCGTTGGTAACAGAAAACATGAACTTCCACGCCAACACGTACCGAGATACTTACACACGCAGTTCTGTGCTGTGGCCGTTTTATTCCTTCATCAACACACCGCGCACATTAGCAAACTACGCCGGCAAAACGTAGAACACCGTCTTCTTAAAATCCGTATAGGCAAAAAGCAAAAAAAACAAAAAACAAAAACAAAAAGAAAATTAAAAAAGAGAAAAAATAGAAAAATAAGTAATAACCTTTTTTTTTGGGTGAGAAAAAACTAAAATAATATTTTCACAACAGAAATCTAATAATACTTATGTATATAAACAAATAAAATCAAACGAAAAATAATTTCTGGAATTTCCCGTACATTTTGATTTCCTTTTTCCATATTACTTTTATTTTTTTAATCTCTACTCAGGGATTGAAACGAGTACGGGTCGCCAAGCTCTCCTGAGCAATCTGTACCGGAACCCCGCCGTCACCGGCCTGAGCGAGCCGGTTCCGCGCCGCCGAGCCGTCAATCCGCCTCCGCCGACACTAAATCCACCAATAACGCTTCCGGTTGCCGGTAACAACCCTCGCTCTTCTTCTTCTTCGTCTTCTCTCTCGCCTCTATTATCCGAAACCCTATCTTCAAGAGGCGGCGACGACACGAACAGATCTTTCAACTTCCGGCGAACCCTGGCGTCCTTGCTCTTCTCCGGCCGATCGTCGCCGCCGTCTTCGTCAATGTCCTTGACCTCCGACGATGCCTCGCGGCGGGGAAGTCTGCGCTCTGGGCGGTTGAGGAGCATCCGCAAAGTCTTGCGTCGGCGGAGATGGATGACGGGACTCGCCGACGGGCTTCGCGTGGGGCTTCCAGCGACGGCGCATTGAGTCGCGAGGAGCTTGAATTTCTGCAAGGTCGCCATGGAATATGGATTAACGAAGTGAAAAACCTCTCCGTCTGTTCTTCTCAGGAAGAGAAATGGAGAAATTTGGCGCATCGATTAGGAGTGAAATGGTTGCTTGTTAGAGAGAGAAAGCGAGATCTGATCTGTTGAGGCCATGGGAATCGATTCGGAGGCGCTTTAGGCCTTCTTTAGGTGTTTGGAGTGAGAGAAAAGAAGGGAAACTGAAGAGACTGTGGAGAATTTCATTTTCGGTAGATAAAGTGAGGAATCGACGTTTAGGCTTTGTTGAAAGAAAAAAAATAAAAACAAGGAAGATAATTAATTAATTAAAAACAAATGAGAGAATAGAATACGGTTTTTTTTTTTTTTTTTTTTTTTTTTTTGAGAGAGAATAATGAATAATTGAATTGAAAGGGGATGGAAATGAAAGGGGCTTCTGTTTTGTGTCGGATTGGGTCCTTCACTGTTCACTCAATTGAAAGCTACGTGCTATACACGTGGCAGCCTCTTGTGGTTTTGAAACCTTTGCAGGATCGACGAGATGACCCATAGTCCATGTCGTTTTGGAAAATGAATATTAGGCGTTTGATTCGAGAATTCAAATTATAATTTAAATTATAATTTATAATTTATTATAATAATATTTTTTTATAAAAAATTATACATAAATTAAAATAATTTTAATGACATAATTTAATTTATGAATCATATATATATATATATTTTTCAAACTCTTAGGAAGTGCACTAATTTAGCAAGAAAAAGAAAATAAATTGTTTTTGTTTTGTAAAAGAAAAAACGGGGGGTTTTTTTTTTTTTTTTCGGCTAAAGCCAAAAAAAGAGAAAAAAATCGGCTTTGTATTGTCTTATTCGTTGGAGGAGAATTGCCAAAAGTTTTCATACTCCATCTTGACTTGAGAGACAAGAAAAGTTATCCTAATTAAGTATTAAGGGGGAAAAAGAAAAGCTCTATTAAGAATTTAGGATTGCTATTACTGATATTTTTAAATTTCGGGTTATTTTCAGGTAGTTTCTCAAATTTTAAAAATTCTTAATTTGTTTTGTAAATTTTAAACTATTCATACTTAACTCTTTAGTTGGAAATTTTATTAAAAATCAATTAAAAAAAGTGAGTAATACAATCACGTAATTTTTTAATTTGAATATCTATTAAAAATAAATTGATAAAAATTATATGACCACACTTAACTTTTTTTCGATTTAATTTTAACAAAAATTCTTATATAAAATCTTAAATGGGACTAAATCAAAATTTAAAAAATAATGTGAGTTTTAAAAGTTTATAAAGCAAACGGAAAATGACTCTAAAGCTGAGCGGGCACTAATAAAATTAAGCCAAGACTTTAATGCATTGCATCCATTGAATGTGGAATTTCACAAAGGGTATGAAAAATATTGTGTACACGCCCTTTGCGAATTGTTAGTTCAGCCGTTTGTGAATTGTTAGATTTTCACTATATTGATTTTAGAATATTCTAAAAATTCAGTTTTTTTAATTTACATGCCAAGTTTTAGCAAAATAGTGAACAAAACTAAGAAATCAATGGAAGCTTTGACCAACGTAGTGACATTCAACATTTTAATATACAACAACTTTACTATCTACTATGTGAATGCAACAGGGAAAAGCGGAAAAAGAAAGAGTGAAATGTATGGAAATCTGAGTGGGAGTTCTAATAGGAACTAGGCGTAGGAGAGCTGCTAACCCATTTATCATTCACAACAGAATCTGGAGAAAGTGGGGGAGGCAAGTTCTTCAGAAGCGCAGTATCATCTGATCTAATGTCCACAACCTCTGCTTTCTGTGTGACAAACTCTTGATTCCCAATTGCTTTCAAAGTAGTCAACACCTCATCCATGGAAGGCCTCATGTCCCTCTCATGCTGCAAGCAGCGGAAGGCCAACTCTGCCACGGCCGTTGTCGTTCGCCTTATGTTGTCGTCACTCTCGAACCCCAGACAAGGATCAACAAGCTCATTCATAGCATGATTTTGAATCCTGGTAATGGCCATATTAGCTAAATTGATATCATGTCTGTGCCTGTTGGTGTCCACGGCTTGTAATGAAGATATAAGTTCAATCAAGACCACTCCAAAGCTATAGACATCGCTCTTGTCCGTAAGTTGGTAAGACTGGTAGTACTCGGGATCAACATAGCCAGGAGTACCTTGTGGGGCGGTTGAGACATGGGTGACATCATTGGGGAACAATCTTGAGAGGCCAAAATCGGCCACTTTGACTCGGAATTGATTGTCTAGGAGAATATTGTTGGTCTTGACGTCGCGGTGTATAATGTCGGAACGGTGGAGGTAAGCTAAGGCATCAGCTGTCTCTATGGCGATGCTTAATCGAACAGGCCATCTGAGAACACTGGAGTTGGTATGTTTCCCATGAAGATGGTCAGCTACTGTTCCATTCGGAATGAATTCGTAAACTAGAATGAGCTCTCTGCTACGTCTCGAGGTGCATCCATACAACTTAACAAGGTTCTTGTGTTCTAAACGACTGAGGATCTCAACTTCATTCTTGAACTGCTCTACACGTTTGAAGTTCGTCTCATATAGGCGCTTCACCGCTACTACACGACCATCCCGGAGCACGCCTGGTCAAATTAACAATTCAATGAAATATTATAGGAATTCAGTGACTAATAATTCAACACACACTGATATTGGAATAGAAACCAGTGGCGGAGCCACTTGAAGATGAGCAGAGGCAGCCACCCCCACTCAAATTTTTTTAAAAACTATTACCTTTAAAAATTTTAAAATTTTACGCTTAAATTCTCATTGAAATAATATACACCCCCACTAAAATAAATATATTTTCTTAGCCACCTTTACTAAGATAATTTGTTAAAAAAAATTTAGTTTACGCCCCAACTAAAATGAAATGCTAATTCCGTCACTAATAGAAAATGATGTTTCAAATGGTTTATCTTACACACCATAGTAAACAACCCCAAAGCCTCCCTCTCCAAGTTGTCTGGAAGGGTCAAAATTGTCGGTGCCTTCCTCTAGTTCGGTGTAGCTGAACACCTGAGCTCCGAAATAGGTACTGCACTTTTCGAGGTCGGATTGAGAGTAGGTATAAGAGCCAGAGTGCGTACTTCGTGTGAAATTCGTTGAGGAGGTAATCATGCTCTTGGTTGATGGGGGCGTGATAAGCTCTTTGGTTTGAATTAGAGCATCGCGTTTCTTCTTTTTTTGTATGCAAAAATAATAACCAGAACCACCTATCAACATGCCAAGGATGCATGCACCTGCTATTGAAATCCCTATAGATGAAACAAATAAAATTTCTCACATTTTCTTTTCTATACCATGATCTCCAGTTAAACAATATATATATATATATATATATATATATGTGTGTGTGTGTGTGTGTGTGTGTGTGTGTAATCACTTATGAAATATTTACCTACTACTTTTGAAGTTTGGTTGCTATCACCTCCTGTAACAATTAATGAAGAGAGAAGAAACATTAGCTATCACAAGTAATTTTGTCTACAGAATATTCGACTTAAGCACCTTTAATTACCTTGATCAATGATCATATAAATAACTGTTAGGAGAAAAAACCTCACCCTTACACTCACACAGTAGAAAATATAAATTAAAAAAAAAAATAAAAAAAAAATAAAAAGACAAAGATTTAAGTGGTTTAGAAAAATTTTCTACATCACAAAAAAGGAAGAAATATTTATTAATAGTTTCAGAACTACACATTTAATAATTTTTTTCACTTTCTCTATCTACCCAAAATCCATTACACCCTTGTTTATCTCTCTCCTCACTTCTTTCTCTCTCTCTTAAAAAGAGGTAATCTGTCTCTATACTTTTCTCTGAGCATACATAAAGTCTTACACAAAATATTTATTTATGAACTCCTAATAACCCTTGTCTAAAACAAAAAAAAAAAAAATAACTTACCTAAAAAATACAAAATTATTATTTTTTCAAAAGTAATTTGAGTCGCTTAACCAACAATAACTAATATATACCACTCTATCCATACATACAAATGAAGCTTTTATTGTGACTTTTAAAAACTATCAGATAGAATGTCATCTGTCAAGGCAATAGACGAAGGTGACATTGCATGTAAAGAAGCAGGACAGGTAATAAAAGTGAACCTTTTTCCTTAAGGCAACGATCAGATCACAAATAAAGGTAAAAAGCTAGAAGAAAATTCCATATTTGTCTATCAAAGAAAAAGAAAAAGATGAGTTAGTTACACGCCATGGCTTACTTCAGTAGCGAAAAAAAAAAAATATATATATATATATATATATAAATAAGAAAGAAAGATAGCCTGAATTATAGAAGACGTTAGTGTGTATTCAGAATCATGTATAGTTCCCAAACAATTCAAACTCAATATGGGATAAAAAAAAAAAAAAAAAAAAAAAAAAAAAAAAAAAAAAAAAAAAAAAAAAAAAAAAAAAAAAACCAATCAAGATAGTAAATAGATTTTCTTTTCCGGCTTCGAGCCTTTATAGTGAGGAACTCTGTAGACACTGAATCTCCAAGCCACTTTAATTTCAACAAAAACATTAGGATTTGCAACGCGAGGATGGAGAGAGCGTATATTCATCATTCGGCTTGCAATTATTATGGCGAATTTTACTCTGTTTGCTTTCAGTTTTATGGGTGAAATCCACAACTCAAGGCAAAGAGAATCAGAAAGACATATTAAAGTTCCGAAAATGATGTTTCTCTGTTTATTCAACAGAGAGACCAAACTGAACTAAGTCAATCTACCAAATTACCTTCTATCATGGAAATTTATTCCATCCAAACATGGCCAAAAAAAAAACAATCAAGATTCTGTATATACTGTACTAATTATTTACTTTTGTACCCAAAACTCATAATCCTAATCACAAAGATCCTTAATCTTCTACAACGTTTCACTAAAAACACTATTAGCTAAGACAGTTGGACAGAAAAGCTTAAATACCTACTTGAAACCGAACAAACTTGGTCGCCACAAATGCAAATGGGTTTGCTCGAATTGGAGTCGAATTCGCATTGTCCACCAGAACCAAGGCACTTGGAACAAAGATCAGAGAACGGAATTGTGTAATTCACGTTGAATCCCAACATCAGAGCATTCCCAAGCAAAGACCGATTTTGCGTAAGATTATACGCGATGCTCTCCAGTATCGGTACGCTAATGCTTGTATCGCAATGGATTACCCTCAGGGCCGGGTCGTACGGAATCGGACCGACCAAGAAGTACGAATCGTTCGATGGAATCCCGAAATTCACACACCAAATCCGGTTCTCCGGCTTCAAGCTGTACAGCGAGACGTTGCACCGATAGAGCATCGTCAGATTGGTGTTCCCGACGCCATAGCTGAAGACGCGAGATTCGAGAGACGTGTTGACGAACTTTTTGGGGCAAGTCTCGTTCCAGAGATCCGATCGTGCCAGGGTCAGAGTGTGTTGGAGCTGGTCGACTCGGAGGACTCGGTACTTCAGCGAGTTGATGGTGATCTCCGCCGACTCTCTGCCGGAGCAGGATAGGCGGAACTCCGGCGGGCCGCAATATTCGGGGTGGTTGCCGCCAGTGAAGGGATAAGATAGGTTCTGGAGAGAACCGCAGCTGAAGGTGGTGTTGCAGTCCGCGGAGACAGAAAACGACGTCGTAAGATGGACGGATAAGAAAACGGCAAGGAAGAAGATGACGGCGACGGTGGCCGGAGGGGAAGGAATCGGGTGCATTGCTGAGAAGTGGAGAGGGAGAGAGTGGAATGAGATGGCAGTTGGCAATAGGGTGGTGGGTTTGACTACTTGGCGGGAAGGTGGCTGGTTTGTTTTTTTCTGTTGACTGGTGGCTGGATTTGTTTGAATTCTTGGCTCCTTTGTATGGAATATCACCATATGGTGGCTGTCTTTCATTATTATAATCAATTAAATAATGATTAGATCCTGCAATACCTGTTCTAGAACATATTTTATCAGTTTTAATGTGGTAATAGGGTCTGAACCCACATTATTATATAGAGTTTTGGATGGGGACGTTATTACTTTGCATGCAATCTGATGGGCGATATTCATCGATATTCTACCAGTTGTAAAAAAAACATTTTAAATTGCCATGGTCGTATACTCGTATTGATCGGAAAAGAAAAGTAGTTAACAAAAATATGACTGGAATGAGATGCCTATTGATTGACCGGAGGACGTTTAGTTAGAGAATTTAAATCACATATTTAAATTATGTGATTTAAATTATTTTTAATTTATTTATATTTTTTATAAAAAAAAATACTATAATAAATTACGAATTATAATTTAAAAAAAATAAATTCGTTAACCAAACATCTTAGGGGGACCCCCGCCTTTGGCCCTATCCTGTCTAAGGAGCTCTGTTAACTTTTAAGATAATTTCATTAGTTTTTTGGACTTTTGCCTCCGTAAAGTTTTAATTTTGAGAATTTACCCTTTTAACTTGTTAAACTATTGCAACGTGACTCATTTTATTGATATTTGTTTTGATTCTTAGATTAAAGGGACTAATTAGAGTAGGAAAATTAAGGAATTTGTCTTACGGTTTGAATTAAGATGTTAGAAGTTTTAGTTAAACGTGATGTTTTTTTAAACGGTAAAAGTTCAAGGGATAAATGTTCAAATTTCCTAATTCTATTTAAGTTATTAATTCTTAACTATGAAACATTTTTAAAATGTCTTATGATTGTTTGAAACAGTTTAGAATATACCCGATCTATTAAAAACTTCTCAAAATGCCCTTCGTCCACTTTCATCTAGAATCCGAATATAGTTACTAATTTGACTCGTCACTAAAGGTTCAAAAAATGTATTTTTGTAATAGAAATCCTTATCATGAAAAATATTAATAGAAAAACTAATAACTGAATTTCATATCAACCCTTGATCTAAATCTATCTAATCTCAGCCGCTCATTTAAATTTATTTAAAAATGATATGAAGCATTAGCTTTAGACATAAAATGACAAAAACACCCAATAATTTCAACCTTTGATATGGAACATAATTTCAGGTCTTAATAGCTTCCAGTAAGACTTAAGGTTAAAAAAGCCTAACCAAGAACAGCTCCCATGAACCATTAGCGTTGCCTTGTTCTCTACGGAAGCTCCTTCGCGGCCTGAGATTCGCAGAAAATGCGAATCTCAGGCCGCGAAGGATGGGGTTAGCAAAGGAGGTGGGAGTTTGTGACGAGTTGATTCAACTCTAGTTTTTTATTTTCCAAATAAATTTAAATGAAGGGCTAAGATTAATTAGGTGGATTTAAATCAATGGTTTATATTAATTAGAGTAGTTAGTTTTAATTAATAGTTTTTTCATAATAAGGATTTATATTTAAAACACATTTAATAAACATTTAATGGCATGTCATGTCAGGAAATTAATCAGAGCCATTTTGAAAAGATTCATAATTCAAAAGTCATTTATGAAATTAATAATAATAGCGGTGATGACGACCGCGATGATAAAAAATAAAAAGCAGCGAACACGTTTTCGGAGCGATTGGTTTAATATCATCATTGGCCTACATGATTACGTTTAAAAGCTAGAGGCTCTATAGAACTCTATTTGGAGGTTTATTTATTTATTTTTTGATTGGAAGCATGTTAAGACCAGAGACAAGTGGGCTTTAAAATTGGAATTGAAAATTGGCATTTAAATATGTTGGGCAAGACACCCAATTGGGGATTTATTTTTTATTTTTTATTTTTTTTAACGAAACAATCAAATGGGTAAAAAAAAAATAGGGTGTGGTCATTTATACAATTTAAGTTATTATATAATTTAGATTGTGTATGTAAAAAAGAAAAAATTATAATAAAAAATTTTAATTAAAAATTATATAAAAAAAAATACTGTAACATGACTTTAATTGAACAAGACCATAGAATAGTAAAAGTTGGTTTTGCAGTCAAATCAGGCAAAGGTCTGTTTGGGCGTGATGAAAATTCTCATGTTGCAGAAGGAGACTCCTAGAGGGTGTCACCATTGGTTGCACCCCAGAAAGGCTGAAACTAACTATTACTAGATTAAGGTTTTTTTTTTTTTTTTTTTTTTTTTTTTTTTGGTTGTTTGGTGGGTGGTGGGGAATATATATCTAAAAATAGAGATTGAACACTCAGTTGATAACTAAAGCGAGACACGGATTGATACTATGATAGGTGCTTTATATATTCTAGAAAAGACTCGTATTGAAATCCCTATGTTCCTTTAGCTAAGCTAAAAGATAAGAACTTGCTCAAGCTATTTAGGATCCTCAAATTATTTAGAAACGGATTGGAGAAGAAGAAAATCGAAACTTACTTGGAGGAGAATCAGATCCACACATGAATCCATAAGGTCTGTCTTTGCAGTAGCAGGTGAATTCTCCGGTTGTGTGATTGTATCCACAGACTCCGTCGGACTTTACACATTCATCACACCTGCTATTGTTTGCTTCCCACTCCATCTGAAATCCAGAAACTAGCGCAGCAGTCAGATTCGGTTGTGACAATGCATTAACAGCTTCTTCTATAACCCCAGCTTCTGAGTCGGAAATACGAACAACCACACTTTCCTGGCAAGTTTGAATGAATGTGTAAAGCAATTTCTTTGTATTATCTGTGGCAAATAAATTAGTAACTGTTGTTCCGTCATTGGGGCAACTGAATTGACTTGAAACCCCAACAATAACTGCTGATGAACATCGGTAGTAGAGTGTCAGGTCTTGGGTTTCAGAAGTGTAGTCAAAGAAGGTGGAATCCAAGGTGGCGTTTTTGTGTTCTTGAGGACAGGAATCGTTCCAGTAATCGGTCCTAGCAACCGTGAGAAAATGTTCACTCGAATCAATCCCAAGCACGCGATAGCCTGTCGAATTAATTGTGATCACCGGTGCCTCTCCGCTGCAGTTCAGCTCAAACTTCGGGTGACCGCAATAATCTCGCCGTGTCGGACCCCAGAAAGGATAGCCAACGCCCTCCATGTTTGAGCAGTTAAAGGTCGTGTTGCAGGCCAAATATAGTTCATCTTCTTGAGCAGATACAGAAAAATATTGTATGCAGATTGAGATTAAGGTGACGATCAAGATGGGGAAGAAGACCTTTTGGGAGAGATATTGGAGATACATATTTTGAGAGAGCAGGAAAAAGATAGTTTGAGATGCTCATAATATAAAACTGAGAAGATGAAGAGATGAATCAGTATTTGATTTAATCAGTTCAGTTCAAATGTCATCATAGAAAAATAGTGGCTTTGACGAATTATAAGCTGAGGTGTATTGAAATATGTGTCGCTATAGAAGGTTCTATTGGAAAATATAGTACATGATAAAAATGTGGCAAAGTCATGGCTGAGTTTAATTAGGAGACCTAGTCTAGCATCTATGATAGAGTCATTAAACTTGAGAACCGCGCAGCGTTTCCATCACGAAATCCAAATTGTCCGGCTCATGTTTCAAACCTCGGACTAAAGCACGCAACAGTAAACTGATTTTCTTTTTCCGAGTTTAAATTATAGTTTAAATTTTTATACTGCAGTATTTCTTTTAGAAAAAAAATGAAAATTTAAATTTTCTGTTCAAACATATGAACTAAACGAGACTAATGCTTTTCATTAAATCTCGGTTAAAGACCGTATTTTAAAAAAAAAAAAATCAGCATTCTCATTCAGAAGAAAGATATTAACAAAATCCTCCATATAAATAACATATTGATGTACACACACGTCTCACACATCTATATTAATTAATGTTGTCAAAGTAAAGTAACTAAGAATCACGTTCTAGTTTTCTGTGATTTCAATCGATTACGCCGAAGCCCTAGGCTTCATGTGAGCCAAAAAAAACAAATTTTTGGTCGTGTTTCTAGAACCTGGAAGACAGTACAGGCGTGAAGATAATTTAGGGCATCTCAGGAAAAAAAGTAAAGAAAAAGATGCTAATATAATTAAGAGACAACAGAAAGTGTTGACTGCTAAAAAACCATTTGTGGAACAATTTAATGGTCCTAGATCGTCAAAGCTTTGAACAATTCAATGGATGATTCATTAAGTTAATTTATGCCCAAATACTTTATTATGAGAAACTCATACTGATTCGTTCTCTAATAAACAAGTCGCTTCTTCTATGTGAGATTTTAATAAATAAATGGATAGGATGACTAACTTAGAAAAACTCTGCAGATTGGAGTTTCCGTTTTGGAAGTCTTTAAAAGTTAGGCGCCAAATGGTAGGAAGTAGAGTTTGGAGCGAGAATTGTGTATGTGTCCGGTGTACTACTTATAGTTTTCGTATGTCATCTAATTGCCAGAAAATAGGAATCTCCAGAGTCATATTCCAAAATGGAAATTTGAGGTTTTTGATACAACCATTATTATCTTAAAAAAGAAAGAAAGAAAGAAAGAAAGAAAAAAGGTCCCCTATTAGTACTGCTAATCTTTTTCCTTTCTATCTTTTTTTCTCTCATTTTTCCTATTTATGAAACATGAATTTATCCATCAATAAGCCTATATTTAACTATCCATATTATGACTTATAGTCACATAGATATGGATCTAATTTATTAAGATATAATAATCATTATTCATTAATGATCCACCTTTTAAAAAAAAAAGTGATTTTTTTTTAAAATTTTTTAGGGTAACAGCTTTTTTTTATTATTATTTTTAACTAATATTTTATCCATATATGAAGGTAAACATTTTTCCTCGAAGAAAAAGTCAATTAGTGATTCAGTGAACGTTGACTCTGTACAGATAACGCATGAGAAAGCACTACAAGTAAAATAATAATCGCAAAAAAAAAAAAAAAAAAAAAAAAAGGAACATGACAGGTTGGAAAAATAAATTAATGTACAAATTTGAGAAGGATATCCTAAAAATTAAAAAAAAATAAAAAATAAAAAATTCCCAGGACGGCTAGTAAACTATGCATTGGCAGAGAGGGAAGCCTAGATAAAATATTCTTTTATGATACAGTCAAACGAAGGCAGATCATGCGATACACTGAAACTAAGGCATACCATATGGACGAATAAATTAGTTCATTGACGAAAAATGAAGTTGAAAGCTAATCGTGATATATATAACCATATTTTCACATAAATTAGAAAAAATTGAGTTATTGACTCTATTTGTCCCTGAACTTTAAGCATAGTGATAATTTGGTCTCTGACTTTTTAATTTTTAATTTTTGACAGTTTCAGTCTTTGAGAGTAAAATTGATGAACGATTTCTGAAATTTAACATAGATATTGTCACGTGATAAATACATGACTTTATTTGTTAAATTTCAAAATTCGTTCGTCAATTTTACTGTTGGAACTAAAATTGTGAAGAAAATAAAATTTTATGAACTATATATGTTAAAATTAAAAATTTAGTGACCAAATTGTCTCTATGCTCAATGTTCAGAGACTAGCAAGACCAATTTCCCTAAAAATTTTAAGGTAACAACTAATTAACAAACTTAAAATGAAAGCATGGGTGAAGAAATTAATACTCTCTAATTAACCAAATACTATGCAATTCCCCTTCTTCAATTTCAGTTGTATCCGATTTCCCTTCAAGCTACTTGAGACTAGCTCAAGTGATTAGATGTGTGAGCACGTGACTTAGGATTCAAATTCTAATAGTTTCATTTCTTTTTAATATAGTGAGGCTATATATCTCATATAAAATAAATAAATAAAAGATAACAAATGGGTCATATCCAACTTTTAAAAAAAAAAGGACTAGGATTAATTTCACATGCACTTAGAACTTAAAAGATTTATTTCGCTTATCAAAAGATCATGAAGAAATTGCACTAAAATGTAATTATCACTGCTTTAGACTTTTAACATTTATGTTTTAGTATATTTGGTCGGTGTATTGTTTTACTCCGGGGCAAAGATGTAGGAGTTGTGAGACGCCTACTAGAAAGGGACAAAATTAATTAAGCGCCACTTTTGTCAAATGTGGACCAAAACGTTATTAAGTGCCCCCTTTATGTTAAATATATAAATAAAGGCACATAAGTCCTTTTCTATCAATTGAAAAAAAGAGCGACTCGCCACCTAATCTAACCATCTTTGAAGAAAATTAAGTTTATAATTCTAAACTTGGACCATGGAAATTAAATGTGGTCCTGAAATTAATTATGATAAAAGGTTAACGTCAATAATTTATATTTGATCACTTGGAACTGGCAGCATTTAGTCCGCCAGTACTCAACTACTCTCTATGAATCGATCGTGTAGAATCTCGTGAATTTCACATAAAGGGTAATGAGAGATATTAGAAAATAGGACAAATGACGTAATTTATATATATATATATATATATATATATAATCAACTAAAGCTTAACTTTGAAGAAGAGGAAACATTTTTTAATTAATCCTGATTAACGTGGATGCATGTATCACAAAGAAAAAGTACAAGACAGTTTGCCATGGCAACATTAATAATTTTTAATTCAGAGCACTCTTTTTATTCTAAGTAGAGTACTTGCTCTTATTTAGCAAAATCTAATCTAATGAACTAATCCTACCAAACAAACGCTAGTGCTCAATTTTGAAATGGTAGTGTTAGTAGAGATCCCAAATATTTCACCAAAGTTTTGTAGCAAATAATACGACAAGTGATTTATAATAATCCAATTTGTTAGTCTATGTATATAGATTGAGAGTCACATTTTATCAATGAAAATAAGCAATGACTTTTCTGACAGGAAAATTTCCAAATTAATAACTTTAGAAAATGAAATTAGTAGAATTGCCATTTTTTTATTTTTACACTCAACGACCACCTTAGTTGTTTAGTGTAAGTGTCAAAATCATTTTGAAGATAAAAATTGTGAAACAATCATTTTACATAATCCTATTTGTAAGTCTATTATAGATAGAAAGTCACATTTTACCAATGAAAAATAAGCAATGCATTCTTTGACAGGAAAATTTCCAAAGTAATAACTTTAGAAAATGAAATTAGTAGAATTACCCTTTTTTATTTTTACACGCAACGACCACCTTAATTATTCAATATAAATGGCGATATCATTTTGCAGATAAAAATAGTGAAACAATCAAAAACATAATCCTATTTGTTAGTCTATGTATAGATTGAGAGTCACATTTTACCAATGAAAATAAGCAATGCTTTCTTTGACAGGAAAATTTTCAAAGAAATAACTTTAGAAAATGAAATTAGTAAAATTACATTTTTTTATATATATTTTTTATTTTTACGTTGAACGACCACCTTAGTTGTTCAGTCTAAATGTTGAAATCGTTTTGCAAATAAAAATCATGGAAAAATCATTTTACACACACCGTTTGACCAGCTTATCTTTTGTTTGATTACCAGATTATACTAGTATGACCAAAGTCGCTGTCACAAGGATGAAAAACAAATGGGACATTTCCACGTGAAACAATGCAAATATGAGGAAGGTAATTTGGTCAATCAATTCTTACGTACCTGTTTTGGCATCTGGTACTTCCAGATCACCTCCGTCGTCCCCAGATCCCGGCGTCGGCGGACAAGTCCTGAGCCCCAAGGACGGTTCATTCTGACAATAGCACGTCGTTTGATTAAGTCTCCCGTCGTATCCACAAACGCCATTGGAGTTCTTGCATTCCTCACAAGCCTCAAAGTCCACCTTATATTTCACAGGAAAGCCTTCTGCTAACGCCTTCGAGATCACCGAAACATTTCCTACCTCGCCGTAGTTACGCACCGGATCGGGAACTCTCGCAATCACGCGCGAGCGGCAAACCAACTCAGCTCCTGCACTTGTCGAATTCCCTGGCAGTATAAACCCCTTCCCACTGGCGGAACAGTTAAAACCTCCAATGTAGCTGTTCTTTTCAGGTGAACAACCATACAGCAGTGTTATATCTCCAGAGGCCGGAGCATATTCAAATAGCACTGGATCCAAACTGGTGTTCCCATATTGTGGGGCACAAATTCCATTCATGTAATCAGTTCGAGCTATTTTGAATATCTGAGCCTTTTGGTCTACCTCTAAAACTTGGTATTTCACACCCTTGATATAAATCGTTGCATTATTTTTTTCGCAGTTCAGCTTCAGACCAGGATGGCCACAGCCTTCTGGTCTACCATCTCCGACAAAAGGAAAATCTGCTTCTATCGTCCCGCAACGGTATTTGTTACTACATGTCGTGTACCAGTCGAAGCTCGCGGATAAAGGAATTTTTTCGAAAATTAGGAGTGCAAAACAAAAAAGGACAAGAAGATGAGACGGCATTATCGAGAGTTTTTGATTCATTTCCGGTGAAGAGATAAAGGAAGCGAGTTTCTGGGGATTGTGGATTGTGGATTGTGGAAATGGCCGTTTGAATGGGAACAAAAAAAAAAAGAAATCGATCGGACCACGACGATTTTCGGAAAAAGTATTGAATTCAAAGAAAGCGATTTTGGGTGAAGAATCAAGGACGAAGAATTTTTAGGGGCTTGTCACTTGCCTTGTTATCGTATTCACAATTAATGGCATGTCACAATAGCATGTTCCTTTTTTTCTATTCCAGTTTGACTATTTTGTTTGTGTGGGATAATCTAACATGTGAATACGATAACAAAGCCTTTCCATCCAAGCAAATGAATGTTAGACTAGACTTATGTGTATTGATCAACTAGCGTCCGTTTCATGATCATTGGCCATCCATGTTAAAATAAAAAACTATTGTTCATCCACTTCTAAATAGTTTAAGTTTTTGAAATGAATTAATAAACTAATATAGTATCAAAATAGGAGATCTTGAGTTTAAACTTCCTGTAATTAGACTCTTTATTCCTATTTAAATTATCATCATATGTCATGTCTTTAATATATTTTTGATTTAAATATTCACGTGTTGGGCTTTCTAATTAATTTACCCACACGATTACTTATTGTCCAGTCCACATGTGAGGGGAGTGTTAAAATATAAAAATTATTATTGGCCCACTTTCTAATAGCTTAAGCTTTTGAGATGGATTGGTAAACTAACATGATATTAGAGCATGAAGTCTTGAGTTTAAACCCCCGTAATTGCACTCTTTATCCCCATTTAAATTGTCATCATGTGTTGAGTTTTTAATATATCTCGGACTTAAACATGTGTTATTAAGCTTTCCAATTAATTTATCAACAGGATTTCTCATTGTGTAGTCCACACGTGAGGGATAGTATAAAACTATTGTTGACCCCACTTCCTAACAACTTAAACTTTTGGAATGAATTAATAAACTAACAATTCATAAATAAAATAAAACCATTTTGAATAAATCTCAATGAAAAACAGTGAATGTGTTGGGATTATTATAGCTAGCCACGTGGTTATGATATCAAATTCATAAATTAATATATATACGCGTATACAAGTGAAATATCAACTTATGTTCATGGGAGTCATTTAGTGTTAGGAATTGGCAAGTGGGTGATTGATTATGACATGGAAGAATTTTTGCATCATAAAATGGGTGTTGAAAAAGAATAGTATTGGTCCTCGGTTGTTCAAGCCCTTCTGTCAGTCTGACTTGTTCTTTGAATGTTGCGATTTTTTATACTTGGACGCGCAAGAATATAATGTGGGGGCAAGTTATGCGCGTAACTAGAGTCATAAAAAATTAGGACGTTGATGTTATACTTGGAAAATGATCCAAATACAAACAAAAATACTTTTCCTCTAACCATATGAGACCACTCATGTTGTAGAAATCCTGCAGCCACTGGAAATTGTAATACTAAAAAAATATATAAAGGGACACAAGAGTCCGTTATTTACTTGACCACCTCAAAAATAAATTGCATTCACAGCTACAAAAACTTAGAACTTATGACTAATTTGTAAAGGGAAGAAAAATACCATAAGGGAAGGCACATGATGGATTCTATGTCTTAATAATGTTTTGGGATCTTTATCATATCCTAATCTTAAAGTAGCCTTAACAGTGCAAAGTAAAATAAATAGAAAAACAAAATGTGGACATTTTCAAAATAACTTTTCCTTTCTGGGTTCCAATGTTTACTGTTTACAGAAAAAAGTAAAGATCAAAGGAAAGTAAACATATATGTTTAGTTCGTTGATTTAATTTTTTTTGAGGTGTTGAGATTGTAATAAAAAGTTAGATGATTAATTAGATGAAATGAGTTTTGGGGTTGAGATTGTAATAAGGATTAATTAGATGTTAGTTTGTAAATAAGACTAAGTAGATTGTTGTTTTCTTTATTTTCCCTTTTCTTTGCTGAGCTAGAGATTTGTTACAAAAAACCCTTACTTTCCTTATTTCCTAGTGTGTGTATAAGGATCTATTCTCTTGGTTTCCTAAGCAAGCAATATATAATGCTTCATTTCACAAATTTCTCTCAGCTGTTTTCATTCTTTTTGTAATATGGTATCAAAGCAATAATCCCCTACCAATCTCTGGAAATTTTCCTCTACTCATCCAATGACTAGGGCCGGCGGCAACTCCGGCAATCGTGTGGTTGTTGCATCCTCAACTCCACCAGCCATGGAGGATAAACAAGTCCCTATTTCCTGCACAATGGAGATTACCAAAGCATCGTTTTGGTTTCCAACCTTCTCACTGGACCCAAGTACAACACTTGGAGCTGCGCCATGATTATGGCTTTGACCGCCAAGAACAAGCTCAGTTTCATCGACGGGAGCATACCACGGCCTGAAGCTGATGATCTTTTCTCCGGCATATGGATACGCTGCAACAACATGGTGATTTCCTGGATCTTGAATGCTATAAGTTGAGACATAACTGATAGTCTCCTTTATATTGATACTGCTACTACTGAGATCTGGTCGGATCTTTGTGAACGATTCCATCAAAGTAATGGGCCGTAGATCTTCCAGATGAAGACTCACCTCATGGCTCTACATCAAGGTGTTCTTAATGTGAGCACATATTTCATCTTGACTAAAGATACTCTGGGAGGAGCTGAAGTTGTGCCAACCAATCCCTGTTTGTCGTTGTGGAGGCATGAAAAGCTAGATGAAATATAAACAACAAGAGTGCATGATGCAATTCTTGATGGGTTTGAATGAGTCTTTTTCTCAGACTTGAGCTCAGATCCTCCTGATGGACCCTTTATTGCCTTTGACCAAGTTGTTCGCTCTTGTGGTATAAAAGGAACGTCAGTGGGCAATCAACGGTGGAATTCTTGTTCCCACCACTCTAGCCATGGGAGACTTACCTCCTATAGCCCCTACTGCTGCGGCATCTAATTTTTCCCCAAGGCCTAGGTGGGACTACCTAATCTGTACCCATTGGGGCTTGCAAGGTCACACTATGGATAAGTGTTACAAACTCCATGGTTTTCCTCCAAGTTACAAGCCGAAGCCTAAGAAATGCCTTGCCTAAGCCACAAGCAAACTAGGTTGCAGTAATGTTGCCTGAAGAGCGCACCTTAGAGCCCTTAGTTAGGGGCTTAACTACCTCCCAATGCTAGTAGCTCATTGCTCATCTAAGCTCTTAACTCCAAACCAATGCATGCTCTACTTTGGATTACCAACAACCCAAACCATCAATGTCAAGCTTCAATGGTATTCTTTCCCTCTCTACTATCTCTATTTTTTCTACAACTCATTTTCCTTCCATATCTTGGGTTTTGTACACATGAGCAACACATCATGTTTGTTGCTCCTTGTCATGTTTTGACAACTCTAGGCCTATAATCAACTCCCATGTTTCGTTGCCCATTGGTCTCACCATAGAAGTCACTCGTATAAGGTCTGTTCCTTTGTCAGATAATCTTACTTTTCACAATGTTTGTTAGATAGTCTTATAATCTTTTGTCAATGTTCTCCATCTTATGTGCCACAGTTCATAGTTTCGTTTTAATCTCTTTTGTCAATCAACTTACTCCTCGAGTCACCACTTATAACAAAAATTTTCACTTAAAACCTTTGTGATCTGGGACCATATTAGATTATATTAATTTGGGATGAATGAATTAATCTCAAAATTCATTTATCTTGAACTCAATTCGGAAAAATTCTTCAGTATCTTCTAGTTATTTAACTTGAGTTCTCTAAGTTTACAACAATATTGTAAAATGTTTGTGTTTGAAAATGAAATTTGTATTATAGGTTGGGACATTCCTAGAATGTAAAGATTCATATATTGAGGAATGAATTAGAAAAAGCGATGTTACAAATAAACTTCTCATTGTTCAATATGTCATTTGGCGCATAAGCAACGATGTGGAATTTTTGGAGAAAAATTTTTGTTCCTCTTCTACTTTTGAATTTAATACCAGCCTTAACCTGTGGGGGCTTTACAAAAATTGCTTTCAAATTTTTAACCATTGTAATTTTGGCCACCTCTAAAATTAGGGCAAAAAACCATTCCGAAAATTGTCTCAAAAATACTTGATTTAGAGTAGAAGTCAAACAAATAAAATGAATCAATCTCTATCTCTAAGATAATTTTTGTTTTAATCAAAATTTGAATTTGGAACAAAAATCCCTTCCCTTATAATGCCAAGGTGGTCGGCCACAGTTTTTTCCATGGGTTTATCCCTTGTGTGCTTTTTAAACATACTATTATAGATAAAAGGAAAATATTTTATCCTTTATCCTAAATGTAGTCAATTTTAATTCGATTCAAATTCAAATTTAAGTCAAACTTAAATTAATTTGAATTCTAAATTGAACAACTTATCAAATAAGTTTAAATGGATAAATCAAATGTGTTCAAATTCAAATTTAAATAATCACATTATTTAAATAATAATTAATTCTCAATTTGGAAGAAAGTGTTCAATCTTTTAGAATTTAAGGTTTTGGTTGTTTATGTTATGGTTCAACACCTCCTAAACGGTATAAATTACTCTCCTTGAGCCATAGGACTAATGGACCCCCGGATACAATGTAAGCACCAATAAAATTAATAATTAATTAAACACTTTAATTAATTAATTAATTCTATTAATTCAATAGTTACTCCAGGTATAAACTTGGAATTGTAACTTTCAAAATTATAGACATTAATTACTTCTAAACTGCGAAGTGTCCATTTGATATAGTCATTGCATATCCCTTTTCTTTCCTCTTTTAAATAATTCATAATTAGAGCCTTTAGAATCCGTTAACCTCTCTAATTATATCTTTATCCTTGAGTACCATTGATTCTCGAATGGACGGTGATTCATAAAACACATTCATGAATCTCTCCAATTTTTGGTCAAATCCGAATCAACCCTCAAGAGAATTTTTATCTAGAGTTTTCTCAAGAAGGAATGGATTCCATCAAGGTAATAATAACTGAAAGAACCTACTTCATCATGTTTCCAAAATACAAAAATCATTTTTCAGGGGTTCAAAACGGATTTTGATAAATCAAAAGTGAAACTAGGGTAGAAATAGAGATCATTAAGAACTTGGGATTAAGATCATTCTATATATGACCATCGATAGACTCAATTAGAATTTCTATAGATTTAACGGAAATTATTAGAAATTCATATTGTGTATGTGTCCTTGTTCCACATAATCTCATTATGCGAAATACACTCATTCAATATCTTGCCATATTAACAGTGCGGATAACACCGTTCCATTCTAAATGGAAATGACATGTATTAATAATGTTTTAATTAAAGATTCCGAACTTTAATTAAATTCATTATGAACATTGCTTTTTGATTATTATCCTCAAACATTATCCTCTTGCATATAACACTTATATACAATGTTTAAGGTTACATAAATAATCATGGAATTTTCATTGATATTCATAAAATATTCATAAATATATGCACATAAAATAATGAATAAACTCTTTTATTAAATAAATAATAAATGTCCTATTACATCTCATGCGTCTAGGACTCCATTCCCAACAATTTCCACTTTACATCTTATGTGCTTCAAGACCATATTCAGGGCCGAATGATTGGGATGAGTAGAAGAGAAGGAAACCTCTACATCTTGGACTCTACTCTAGTCATTTTCCAGTTTTCTCCAAGTTTATAGCAGATTGTAATAATGTTACTTTAACAGCAAATGAAATTTGGCATTATAGGTTGGGACATCCTTCTTATGTAAAGATTCATATATTAAGGAATGAATTACAAATTAGTGATGTTACAAATGATCCTTCTCATTGTTCAATATGTCATTTGGCTAAGCAATGTCGTCTACCTTTTGTCTCTTCCAATTCTTTGTCTGCTTTGCCTTTTGAATTAATACACTGTGACATATGAGGGCCTTTTACACCAATGACTATTGAAGGCTATCATTATTTTTTAACCATTGTAGATGGCTGTACACCTTTTACCTAGGTATACTTGATTCGTGCCAAATCAAATGTCAAAATTGTTGTTCCAAAATTTTTCACTTTAATTCAAAATCATTAATGTGAGCATAAAATCAGTTACGTCCGATAATGCCAAGGAATTGTCATTTCTTGAGTTTTTCCATGAAAAAGGGATCATCCCTTATCACTCTTGCATAGACACACCCTAACAAAATTCTGTTGTTGAAAGAAAACATCAACACATCCTAAATGTAGCTCGAGCCCTTCATTTCCAATGACATATACCTCTAGATTATTGGGGAGATTGTGTACTCACAATTGTTTATCTCATTAATCGAACTCCATTACCTCTTTTTTCCAATAAAACTCCTTTTGAGCTCCTTTGGAAGAAGAAACCATCATATTTCCATCTTAAGGCTTTTGATTGTTTATGTTATGGTTGCACACTTCCTAGACATCGCCATAAATTCTCTCCTTGAGCCATAGAGCCTATTTTTCTTAGTTACCCCAAGGTACAAAGGATATAAACTCCTTGATCTTGCCTCTAACTTAATTTACATTTCTAGAGTGTTGTCTTTCATGAAACAATGTTTCCCTTTAAGACAGAAAGTGTATCAAATTCCTCTATATATTTTTTCTCTGACCAAGTGTTGCCTTATGCCTATGATGTTAAGCCTTTTGTTCCTATATCAAGTAATCTACCTGATTTTACTACTTCCTCCTCCACACGTCCAACTCATCATGTCAAACCACCTTCATATCTTGGAGACTATCATTGTTCTAGTGCCTCTCACTATTCATCATCCACATCTCACCTCCTTTCTCATGTGTTGAGCTATGACAAGTTATCCCATGACCATAAAGCTTTTGTCCATACTGTCTCTACACACTTTGAACCAACTAGTTTTTCACAGGTTGTTGCTATCCCGGAATAGAGAGATGCAATGACTACCGAGCTTGAGGCTCTTGACCAAAATGACACCTGGTCCGTGACCACTCTTCTTCCTAGGAAACATCCCATTGGCAGTAAATAGGTGTACAAACTCAAGTATTGAGCTGATGGAACCTTAGAGCGTTACAAAGCTCGCCTCGTCGCCAAAGGATACACACAACAAGAAGGTATCGACTACCTTGATATCTTTGCCCCTATTGCTAAAATGGTGACCGTTAAGGTCCTTCTCGCTCTCCTTGCCATCTATGGTTGTTATCTCACCCAACTTGATGTAAATAATGCCTTCCTTCACGATGATCTCCAAGAGGAAGTTAATATGCCCTTACCTCCGGGTTATCACTGTGAGGGGGAGCCTTTACCACGTAATCTGGTCTGCCGGTTATATAAGTCTCTCTATGGGCTTAAACAAGCCTCTCGCCAACGGTTCTCCAAGTTCTCAAGTGCATTACTTGAGAGAGGCTTCAAACAAGCTGTTGCGGACAATTCTCTGTTTATTAAGAGGAATTGAGTCTCTTTTATTGCCTTGTTAGTCTATGTAGATGATATTGTTATTGCCACTAACAATGAGAAACAAGTGGAGGATTTCAAGACTTTTCTTGACAGCCGCTTTAAGCTCAAGGACTTGAGAAGATTGAAATACTTTCTAGGGATAGAAGTAGCTAGATCAAATATAGGCATCTCCTTAAGCCAGAGACATTATGCCTTGCAGCTTCTTTCAGATAATGGGTACCTCGGATGTAAAACGAGGAAGACACCTATGGATCCCAATGTAAAACTTTCCCAAGATGAGGGAGAATTGCTTGATGATCCATCTCAATACAGAAGAATTATTAGGAAGCTATTATATCTCACAATAACCAGACCAGATTTGTCATACTCTGTCAACAAGTTAAGTCAATTTCTTGCCAAACCAAGAGTTCCTCACTTGAAGGCTGTGCAACGGGTACTTCAATATGTTAAAGCAACAGTTGGGCAAGGGATCCTTTTTCCCTCTACCTCCCAGTTCACTTGAGAGGCTTCGCTGATTCAGACTGGGCTTCTTGTCCGGATAGTAGAAGGTCCATTAGTGGATTATGTATTTTTCTTGGAGACTCATTGGTTTCTTGGAAATCCAAGAAGCAACATACTGTTGCTAGATCTACGCTGAAGCGGAATACAGATCGATGGCCAACGCAACATGTGAGATTATGTGGCTACTTTCCTTACTTAAGGACCTTGAAGTCGACCATTCAAGGCCTCCAGTTTTGTATTGTGATAATGAGGCCGCCTTCCATATAGCAGCCAATCCTTTCTTTCACGAAAGAACCAAGCATATAGAAATTAATTGTCACCTCGTTCGAAAGAAAATTCTAAACGGAAGCTTAAAGACTTTATATGTAGCTTGTCAACATAAAGTTGCAGATATAATGACAAAGCCATTTTTTCCATCTCAGTTTGCTTCTCTTATGGGCTAGATAAGAATTCAGAATATTCATTCTCCATCTTGAGGGGAAGTATTAAGTGTTTTGGGGTTGAGATTGTAAATAAGGGTTTATTAAATGTTAGTTTGTAAATAAGACTAAGTAGATTGTTGTTTTCTTTATTTTCCCTTTCTTTACGAGCTGGAGGTTTGTTACAACAAACCTCTGCTTTCCTCATTTCCTAGTGTGTGTGTGTGTGTGTGTATAAGGACCTATTCTCTCAGTTTTCTAAGGAAGCAATACAGAATGCTTCATTTCACAAATTTCTCTCTGCCGTTTTCGTTCTTTTTGTAAAGTAAATACATGAAAATGAAACAAAATAAAATAAAGAGAACAAATGTATAGTGGCTCAATACAAGAACACCTACATATATATAACATATAGCTGCTAAGTTTTTATTCATAGTCTCAGAATACACACTCAAACTCTATCTTCTTATGATTTCTCTTGTCAAAAAAAAAAAAAAAAAAAAGAGGAAAGAGTACATGTTTAAGATTCCAAGGATGGGTTTGGGATTGGGTAATAATTATTGTAAGCAACTGATGGACTTTCACTAAGCTTACCCGTCGGTGTTGAAAGAGAAATTTAGTTGCATAAAATGTGGGCCGATTCTTTTGTCTAAAAAATTTTAAAAAAAGACAACTCGAGTTCTAATTTTATTTAAGTTTATATTTCTTTAAGTTCCAATTTTATTTAACTTTACTCAATTTTATTCAAGTTACAATTTCAACTCAAATTATTGTTGGGAATAGTGTCCTGAAAGCATGAGATGTAAAAGGATATTTATTATTTATTTAATAAAATAGTTTATTCATCATTTTATGTGCATATATTTATGAATATTTTATGAATATCAAATAAAATTCCTTGATTATTTATGTAACCTTAAACATGGTATATAAGTGTTATATACAAGAGGATAATGTTTAAGGATAATAATCAAAAGTAACAGTTCATAATGAATTTAATTAAAGTTCGGAATCTTTAATTAAAACATTATTGATACATGTCATTCCATTTAGAATGGAGCAGTGTTATCCGCCTTTATTAATATGGCGAGATATTGAATGAGTGTATTTAGCATAATGAGATTATGTGGAACATGGACACAGACACAATATGAATTTCTAATAATTTCCGTTAAGCATAGAAATTCTAAATTGAGTCTACCGATGGTCATATATAGAATGATCTTAATCACGAGTTCTTAACAAACTCCTATTTATGGATTTATGTCTTTTGATTTACTCGATGCACGGATTCGAGACCCTGAATCCTATTCCTTGTATTTTGGAGACATAATGAAATAGGTAGCTGGGAATGTTATTATACGAGATGGAATCCATTCCTTCTTGAGAGAGAAGCGAGATAAATAATTCTCTTGAGTGTTGATTCGGTACTTGGATTAGTAAAGCGCTACGGTTCATGAATGTGTTTTATGAATCACTATCCATTAGAGAATCAATGGTACTCAAGGATAAAGATGTAATTAGAGGTTAGGAGTTCTACCGACTCTAATTATGAATTATTTATGGAGGATCGATCTATATGCAATGACTATATCAAATGGACACTTCACGGTTTAGAAGTAATTAATGTCTATAATTCCGAGAGTGCAATTCCAAGTTTATAGTGGAGTAACTATTGGGATTAATAGAATTAATTAATTAATTAAAGTGTTTAATTAATTATTAATTTTATTGGAGCTCAGAATTATAGGTCCATTAGTCCCGCGTCGTCCTTGTAATTCTACCGGACACAAAGGGCAAAATGGGAATTTTAGAATTACGGAATTCTAAAATTAAATACTCGAAGAATAATTAATTGAGAATTAATTATTATTTAAATAATGAGATTATTTAAATTTGAATTTGAACATATCTAGATTTATCCATTTAAACTTATTTGATAAGTTGTTTAATTTAGAATTCAAATTTATTTAAGTTTGACTTAAATTAATTTGAATCGAATTAAAATTGAACTCTTTGGATAATGGATAAAATATCTTCCTTCCTTATCTTATTTAGGTGCCACACACAAAGGGATAAAACCCTAGGGTGGCCGGCCAAATAAGGGATAAGGGGAAGGATTTTTGTTCCAAATTCAAAATTGGAGATAAGGATTTGATCCTATTTTGAAGTTTGACTTCTTCTCTTTAAATATGAGATAAATGGAAAATTGTAGGACAATTTTTGACATATTTTTCAGCCCTAAGAAAGGTGGTGGCGAAATTTCTCATAGGGAAAAAAAGAGTGAAAAATATTTTTCTCCAAAAATTCCACATCGTGCATGCGTTGGTGTTTGTGGAAATTCGAGTGTTTAAGAAACCGTTTTTGTCTCACGTGTGCCCACACACACGTCTCACGTGGAATCAAGGAATTGGCGTGGAAGACTTTGGTGTTCTAAACACAAAAGCTTGGACCTAGGACTGTTTCGTGGTCAAAGAAAATCAAGATATCATCCGAGTCGGCTACAAGGTATTTTTTTCGGTTGATCCTTGAATCTTATAAATTAATGAGATTAATTTATTGGTGCATAAATTAATATAATCTATAGAGTATCTCAAAAGTTTTATGAAAATTTTTGTTATACACGATCCGCCTTTCGCTGCGTTTCCGCCGCGAATTCGATTCGGCAACCAACAATTGGTATCGAGGCGGTTTATAGGCGATATTAATTTATGCTTGATTATTTGATAATTGAATATGTATGTATGTGATGAGTAGGCACTTGCATTTATGGATGTTTATTTTTATTCAGATGATGATGAATGTATGGATGATGGATTTGGTCGTTAATTATATGGTTCCATGGATCGGTTATATTCATTCGTTAATAAAATTAATTGTAATTTAATTCGGGATTAGAATTATTGTAATTCTAGGATTTGGGTAGAATTAGGGTTTAAGATTTTGAATCAAGAAGGAGGCCTTGAAGATCATATTTGAAGCCTTCAAAGAAGCCCAGAAACTACCCAGAAAAATTCTGGAAATCGGGGCCCAGGCGCGGCCAGGACGCGTCCCAGGACGCGGCCCAGGCGCGGCCAGGACGCGGCCCAGGCGCGTCCCGGACGCGGCCCAGGCGCGTCCAGGACGCGGCCCAGGCGCGTCAGGACGCGGCCAGGCGCGGCCAGGACGCGGCCCAGGCGCGCGTCAGGCCGCGGCCCAGGCGCGTCCAGGCCGCGCCCCAGCGTGTGGCCAGGCCGCGGCCCAGCGCACCTGGCGGCCCAAGTTCGGGATTTGATCCCGAACGGGCCCGAAGGTTTCCGAAACCCTCGTGAAGCGTGCCGACGGGCCCGGAAAAGTTCCGGATCCCAAGGAAGGTGAAATCCAACCCGGAGACAAAGAATGAAGCCGAAGAATGAAGAATTTAAGAATCGAAGTCCCGTTGATGTAACGGAAGAATATAATTATTGTAATTATTTATTTATTCGATTCGATTGAGTTGTAATTTATTTTTCCATGGGACCCGGTCAAATTCATCTCAATAGTTGATTGCATATATTTATATTTTATGTTGATAATTATATATTATATATGTCCATGCATATAACATGCCATGTAGATATAATGTGCCTACTCATATGTTTTTTTATAACAACATGCCATGCATACAGCATAATTGTTATTATTTATTTTATTTATTATAAAAGGGTTTTAGAAAAATAAAATAAAATAAGAACCATCTTATTTGAAAATTGATTTAATATGATTAAATTGATTTAAGTTGCAAAATTGATTTGCAAAATAATGTTACATGTGAAATTGAATTTAAAAGTTAAATTTTTGAATTTCACATATCCGAAAAAAATAAATTGTTTATTTTTCGATTTGAAAATCATGAGATGTTTTTCAAACAAAATACATGTTTGCAAAATAATGAGTGGGAGAGGGTTGTATGACAATACGACCCCTTTGGTCTCCATCATTAGTTCAACACCGTGAGATTCGAGAAAGGGGCTTGGCGGCGGCACCGATTCCGCACTCCCCTACGGAAAGTGTTCTTTCGGATCAATAACAAGGTTGACTTCCTAGCGATAGGATTCAAGGATGTATTTCGGTTTGACCTACCCTACGGCGGCACTCGGAGTTAAGTCTGTAGAGAATCGAAATGATGGGTTACACTCATGGAGATATAATCAAATTGTTGATTATATTTTTGACCAAAATTAATGTAGTTGATAAATATGAAAATATGAGATATTTTGATTATATTTATTAATTGAGAAGGTCTCGGTTCAATTTGCGATATTTTGACCTACCCCTACGGTGGCACTATATTCGTGGTAAATTGAATTATCGTTGGCACCCAAAATTAAAACATGATTTATGTATTTTCATGTGCATCATGCATCATATTTTATTGTGCCAAAATTAACATGCCTTGATATTCATGCACATAAATTGATTAGATGAATATTCTATTTATTCCCAAACAATATGTCGAATCCCATTATCACACTACTAGCGTTGAAAAATTAGGCGGTGATAATTATGCTAAGTGGAAAAGTAACATGAACATACTATTGGTCTGCGAAGACTATAAGTTTGTCCTAAGCGGAGGAATGTCCTCCTGAACCCATGACAAGCTGCATCCAAAACCGCAAAGGGAGCCTTTTGATCATTTGGATCAAGGCCAACAATAAAGCAAAGTGCTTTATCTTTGGCCGACATGAGCGATAATGCCCAAGAAAGCATGAGGAGATGGAGGCCCTTATGAGATAATGGAGTCTCTAGAAGCCATGTTCGGCGCTCTTACGAAAAGGCTCGTTTGGATGCCGTAAGGGCTTTCATGAGCGACAAGATGAAGAAAGGTTCTTGGTCAAGGCACATGTTTACGAACATGATTGATCACCTCCACGATGCGGAGCTCAATGGTGCGAGAATCGATGAAGCCACCCAAGTTGGCATCATCACGGAAAGCCTATCCACGACTTTCATGAGTTCGTGAACAACTTTGTTATGAACAAAAGGAAGTGCAATCTCCTTTGAACTCATGAATGACCTGCAAAACTTGAATCCACTAACAAAAAAGGGGGGAGGAGAAGCAAATGTTGTAGTTGCGGGGAAGTTACGATAAAAACAAAAGGAAAAACCAGAACCGGGGAAAAGCGAAGGAGAAAAAGGAACAAGGTAAATCAGATTTACTAGTTCTTGAAACATGTTTAGTAGAGGGTGATACCTCGCACTGGATAATTGATTCGGGAGCAACTAATCATGTTTGTTTTTCTTTGCAAAGTCTTAGTTGTTATCTTTGAGTTAGCCGATGGGGACTACCACGATGAAAGTAGGCAATGGCGCAAGTGTTTCGGCAAAAGCAGTGGGAGAAGTTAGACTTCGTTTTAGGGAAAATAAATTTTTAGTTTTGAACAATGTTTATTTTATTCCAGACATTCGCAGAAATTTGATTTCTGTGGCCAAATTATTTGAACAATTATTTAAAGTTTATTTTGATAATGAATTTGTTCATATTTCTCGAAATGGTTTAAATATTTGTTCTGGACGTCTGGATGATGGTTTATATTGTATAAAACCAATCCCTAATTCACTGCTTAACTTTCTTTGAAATGTTCGGAGTTGCGAACCTAAGAATAAAAAGCAAAAGATTTCTCACGAAAATAACACATATCTGTGGCACCTTAGACTTGGTCACATTAACCTAAATAGGATTGAAAGGCGGTAAAGGATGGTCCTTTGCGTGAGCTAAAAGTTGGCGAGCTTCGATCTGTGAATCTTGTTTGGAAGGTAAAATGACCAAGAGACCTTTTCTGACAAAAGGGTAAGAGCTACAAAACCCCTACGGTGATACATTCGGATGTATGTGGACCGTTAAGCGTCCAAGCTAGAGGAGGTTCGAATATTCGTCACCTTTATTGGCGACTATTCGAGATATGGTTATGTTTACGATGCAGCGGAAATCGAAACTTTTGGAAAGTTTAGAAATTCGAGCGAAGTTGAAAAACAATTAGGTAAACCAATCAAGACACTTGATCGGATCGGGGGTGAATACTGGACCAAGAGTTCGGGATTTCTTGATTGAAGAAGGTGTGGTATCAATGATTTGCACCGGTACACCACAGTGAGAATGGTGTGGCGAAAGGAGAAATCGGACTTTGCTCGACATGATAAGATCAATGTTGAGTTATTCTTCTTGCCTACTTCTTTTTGGGGTTATGCCTAAAACCGCTATGTATATTCTGAATCTAGTTCCATCTAAATCTATACCTAAGACACCCCTAGAGTTGTGGAATGGTCAAAAACCTAGTTTGAGACACATTCGCATATGGGGGGAGTCGGAAGACACGTCTTTGAGGCAAAAGACCGGGAAGTTGGAACCAAGGTCGAAGTATGCATCTTTGTGGGATACCCACAAGGGACAAAAGGAGGATTGTTTTATAGTCAAGCGGATCAAAAAGGTGTTTGTATCGACAAATGCCACATTTACGGAGCATGACTATATGATAGATTTCAAGCCCGAAGTAAGATAGTATTAGAAGAATTACTTTCCGATGAGATCGGACCACAATCGACAAGTTGTCGGACCACTCGGAGAAAAGACCATAGTTCCTAATCGGACTCCGGTGACACCTCGTCGTAGTGGGAGGGTAAGCCGTTACCCGACCGTTATACCGGGAAGCCCAAATCGTCCTGGCGATGGCGGTAAGGAGGATCCATCGACCTTTAAGGATGCGATGGATGATTACGATAAGGAAGAATGGCAAGAAGCTATGAAACTCGAGATGGAGTCTATGCACTCTAACTTAGTCGGCAACTTGTAGATCTGCAGAAGGGTAAAACCCATTGGATGCAAGTGGATCTTCAAGAGAAAGAGAGGAGGCGGATGGAAAAGTAGAGACTTTTAAAAGCAAGGCTAGTGGCTAAGGGTTATACCCAAAAGGAGGAGTTGACTATGAGGAAACTTTCTGCTTGATAGCCATGCTTAAGTCCATCCGGATACTCCTGGCCATTACAAACATATTTTGACTATGAGATATGGCGGATGGACGTCAAGGCGACTTTTACGAATGGCTATCTTGATGAAACCATCTATATGGATCAGCAGGAGGGTTACATAGTGGAAGGCCAGCAAGAGAGAAAGTCGCAAAGCGCAAAGGTCCATTTATGGACTGAAGCGAGCTTCTAGATCATGGAACATCGGGTTTGATGAGGCTGTAAAGTCTTATGGATTTGATCAAAACATTGATGAACCATGCGTCTACAAGTACAAGAAAGAAAGAAAGTGGTCTTCTTAATTCTTTCGTCGATGACATCCTACTCATTGGGAATGATGTGGGAATGATAGCGGATGTAAAGGGTGGTTAGCCACCAATTCCAAATGAAAGATTTAGGAGAGGCAAGCTATGTTCTTGGGATCAAGATTATTCGAGATCGCAAGAAAAAGCTTTTAAGCGTTATCACAAGCATCTTATATAGACAAAGTGTTGTCTAGGTATTCGATGCAAAACTCCAAGAAAGGGAATTTGCCTTCTAGGCATGGTATTCATCTTTCTAAGGAGCAATGTCCAAAGACCCCCCTTGGCGGGGAAGAAGATATGAGAAGGTATCCCTACGCTTGGCCGTGGGAAGCCTTATGTATGCCATGTTGTGTACAAGACCCGGATATACGCTATGCGGTGGGAGTAGTCGATCGCTACCGGTCCAACCCGAGGATTAGATCATTGGGTTGCGGTGAAGTGTATTCTCAAGTATCTTAGGAGAGCGAGAAACTATATGTTAGTATATTCGGAGAAGATCATCTCTCACGGATACCTGATTTCGATTTCCAATCGGATAGAGATAGTCGACGGTCGACATACGGATCTGTGTTCACTCTTAATGGAGGAGCCGTGGTATGGAAGTATAAAGCAAAAGTGTGTTCTTGACTCTACCATGGGAAGCTGAATATGTTGCGACTTGTGAAGCCGTAAAAGAAGCTACATGGCTCGGGAAGTTCTTAAGCGATCTGGAAGTTGTTCGGATATGGATAAGCCAATTAAGCTCTCTTTGTGACAACAATTGGGCGGTGGCTAATTCAAAAAAAGAACCTAGAAGCCATAAGAGTGCGAAACATATAGAAAGGAAATATCACTGATCGGAGACATTGTGGATAGGCGATGTAGCGGTTCGAAGATCGCGTCGAGAGGACAACCTTGTCGACCCGTTCACCAAGACATTGCCATTGAACATTTTTGATCGGCACTTAGATGGATTTGGGATTAGAGACATGACACACTGCTTTAGGACAAGTGGGAGATTGTTGGGAATAGTGTCACGAAAGCATGAGATGTAAAAGGATATTTATTATTTATTTAATAAAATAGTTTATTCATCATTTTATGTGCATATATTTATGAATATTTTATGAATATCAAATAAAATTCCTTGATTATTTATGTAACCTTAAACATGGTATATAAGTGTTATATACAAGAGGATAATGTTTAAGGATAATAATCAAAAGTAATTGATTCATAATGAATTTAATTAAAGTTTGGAATCTTTAATTAAAACATTATTGATACATGTCATTCCCATTTAGAATGGAGCGGTGTTATCCTTTTTATTAATATGGCGAGATATTGAATGAGTGTATTTCGCATAATGAGATTATGTGGAACATGGACACAGACACAATATGAATTTCTAATAATTTCCGTTAAGCATAGAAATTCTAAATTGAGTCTACCGATGGTCATATATAGAATGATCTTAATCACGAGTTCTTAACAAACTCCTATTTATGGATTTATGTCTTTTGATTTACTCGATGCAGTTCGAGACCACGAATCCTATTCCTTGTATTTTGGAGACATAATGAAATAGGTAGCTGGGAATGTTATTATACGAGATGGAATCCATTCCTTCTTGAGAGAAAGCGAGATAAATAATTCTCTTGAGTGTTGATTCGGTACTTGGATTAGTAAGAGCGCTACGGTTCATGAATGTGTTTTATGAATCACTATCCATTAGAGAATCAATGGTACTCAAGGATAAAGATGTAATTAGAGGTTAGCAGTTCTACGACTCTAATTATGAATTATTTATGGAGGATCGATCTATATGCAATGACTATATCAAATGGACACTTCACGGTTTAGAAGTAATTAATGTCTATAATTCCGAGAGTGCAATTCCAAGTTTATAGTGGAGTAACTATTGGGATTAATAGAATTAATTAATTAATTAAAGTGTTTAATTAATTATTAATTTTATTGGAGCTCAGAATTATAGGTCCATTAGTCCCCGCGTCGTCCTTGTAATTCTACGGACACAAAGGGCAAAATGGGAATTTTAGAATTACGGAATTCTAAAATTAAATACTCGAAGAATAATTAATTGAGAATTAATTATTATTTAAATAATGAGATTATTTAAATTTGAATTTGAACATATCTAGATTTATCCATTTAAACTTATTTGATAAGTTGTTTAATTTAGAATTCAAATTTATTTAAGTTTGACTTAAATTGAATTTGAATCGAATTAAAATTGAACTCTTGGATAATGGATAAAATATCTTCCTTCCTTATCTTATTTAGGTGCCACACACAAAGGGATAAAACCCTAGGGTGGCCGGCCAAATAAGGGATAAGGGGAGGGATTTTTGTTCCAAATTCAAAATTGGAGATAAGGATTTGATCCTATTTTGAAGTTTGACTTCTTCTCTTTAAATATGAGATAAATGGAAAATTGTAGGACAATTTTTGACATATTTTCAGCCCTAAGAAAGGTGGTGGCGAAATTTCTCATAGGGAAAAAGAGTGAAAAATATTTTTCTCAAAAATTCCACATCGTGCATGCGTTGGTGTTTGTGGAAATTCGAGTGTTTAAGAAACCGTTTTGTCTCACGTGTGCCCACACACACGTCTACGTGGAATCAAGGAATTGACGTGGAAGACTTTGGTGTTCTAAACACAAAAGCTTGGACCTAGGACTGTTGGGTGGTCAAAGAAAATCAAGATATCATCCGAGTCGGCTACAAGGTATTTTTTCGGTTGATCCTTGAATCTTATAAATTAATGAGATTAATTTATTGGTGCATAAATTAATATAATCTATAGAGTATCTCAAAAGTTTTATGAAAATTTTTGTTATACACGATCCGCCTTTCCGCTGCGTTTCCGCCGCCGAATTCGATTCGGCAACCAACAATTATAACTCAAATTCAACTAAAAAATTACACTCAAATTACACTCTAAAAGAAAAGGCCCTTTTTAATTTAAGTGGCAAAAATGGTCATTGGACTATAGTTCCTGCTTGCCTATGGGAGGAATAAGGAGTGGATAGGATGGTCATCGAGCTAAATAGCAAATTAAAAAACTTAGGGAGAAAGAAGAAAATAGGCTAAGACTTGAGATGAATTAAAATTAATAGGCCCATAGTTTACATAAGTTAATAAATAGGTCAAATTATTGTTTTCGTTCATAACTTGTCTCGTTATTTACCATAACTTTATAAGTTATTATCCATAATTCATAGTTTTTGTCCATAATTTATCTAGTTATAAACTATAACTTAATAAATTTGTCCATAATTTATCTAATTATGAATTATAACTTGATAAATTATGATCTATTAAATTTTATAACTAAATATTAATCTATATATTTTTTAAAATTTTTATATCGATCTATTTTCTATTATTTCTGAAAAACTTATAGCACTAAAGGATAGGAAACGGGCCTTAAAGGGCCTAAATCTTATAGCACTAAAACTTAACCTAAATGGACTAAGGCCCTGTTTGGAAGTGGGATTTTATGGGAAAAAAATTTGAAGGAAAAGGTTGTAGATAACGTCTTTTCAAAAAGCCTTTTGAAAATTTAGTACATAATACAAAATTAATTATGCTATAATATTTATGGCATGATATTTATTGATGTTAAAAGTTTCCTACTTATATTTATATTGGACACTGGTACGTTACAGTATCAACTAAGACAATATGGTTTGGTAACGTCTAAAATTGTTAATTATCAAAAAAAAAACCCGACTAAAATTGTTAGGATTAATTCACACTATAGACTCCAAGGGTTTAGAATTTCTTTAAAAAAAAATTCTTTGAAATTATAGAAACTTAGAATATAATTAAGTTAAGAAAACAAATCCAAACAAGCTAATCAACAGCTTCATAAGTTGGGTCCTACTCTCCAGTACACATAATAATAATAGGAAATATAAAATGAAAATACATTTTCCCATGATCAAAAAATAAAAAAGATCGCTGACAATGACAAACAAGGCGAGTATCAAAACGACAAGCAAATTTTATAGAATGAGCTACAAATATCTCTGAAAGCAACCATATATATATATATATATATATATATATACACATATATATTCTATTTGACATCTTTGTCCATGTTTCTTAGCATAAATAAACAAATAAATAACAAATAAAAAATACAACACTTACCCATACTACTCCACGGTGTTGAGTTCCGCATGCAGGAGACACATAGAGATGGAATAAATGCAAAAATACAACTGGCGCTTTCGTGCTGATCACAACTGGCGCTTTTATATGATCTCAAGTTTATATAATATATATGTATGTATAGATATTCTTGATCCATTTAAAATTCGATGGCAAAATGAATTCGTGACCTTAAAAAATAATGTGTGCATTTAGAACTTATTTTAAAATTATTTTTATTTTTTATATGAAAATAGAAATGAAATTATGCATTTAGTAGTTTTATTAAAAAAAAAAATTCAATATAAAAAATTTATTAATGTCTCTCTTTACTCGAGAGTGGAGAAGACAAAAATAAAAAATAAAAAATGATTAAAAATTTTTTTTCTTTCTCTCACACTTTACACTACACTAAAAAATCGTTTTCATTTTCATTTTTTGTCTTTAATTGTGTCAAACGTCATTTTTCTCCCGTTTTCATTTCTTTTCCTCAAAAAACATGAAAAATAAAAACAAAAACAACTCTAAACATAGCCAATATGTTTGCAACCCAACCTAATCCTAGTCTACACAAAATATTCAAATATTATAGTAAATAAGATTGTTACGAAACTAGTGAAATATAAAATAATAAGATTTTAAAATATTGAACTAAATAATAATAAATAGCAAATTTAATTACAAGATAAATAATTTATTTATTGTTTACTTCAAATATTTTTAAATTAGTCTGCTATTTACTATAAAAATGCTAGTTACTTCTTTCTCCTTATATAAAAAATGCTTGAACTATTGTCTCTCATGAAAACTTCAATATTTTCAAAGTCTGCTCTTCACTGTAAAAATGCTATTTACTTCTTTCTTCCCATATAAAATGCTTGAATAATTTGAAATTTGGAATTTGTTTTTTCAAAATAATTTTACTTTTTTTGTTTCCTACATATGAGAATATTTTAGGGATTTGTTCATATAAATATCGGCGTATAACTTCAGATAAAATTGTGAAAAAAAATATTATTTATACAATTCCATTAAAAAATAAACAATTATCATTTAGTTAATAAAAAAAAAAAAAGTTATAATAACACTTAATTATCTAGAATGACAAATAATAGACATGTATAAAATCATAACAAACTTTCTTTTTTTTTTTTTTTTTTTTTTTTTGTTTTTTTTGTTTTTTTACACCCTGTGCATAGGGTCCCAACTACTGAATATATTCGGAAAAGTGTTGGACAAAGTTGTCGATATTTTTATGATTGTTTTCATAATAGGAACCTTAAAGAAAACATGGTAGGCTTGCGGAAATTAAATGTAATCAAGCGACACAAACATTTGTGAATAATACAACTGATGAGACATAATAAAATAAAATAAAATTAAATATGACACAACATCTATTCATCTTAATTTTTTAACTTGACGAAAAAGACGGAAAGAGATGCATCTGGTTTTTTTTTTTTTTTTTTTTTTTTTTTTTTTTGAAATAAGAGATACATCTTTTTCATTGCAGAAGATGCATGAAAATGTAAAATAATAACTAAAAAGAAAAAGAAAAAAAAAAGATTAAGACAGCCAACAGGTACACACAACACATCAAGATTCATGTGAGTGAAAACGACGGTATAATGTACTCCGTTTTAAAACCCAAACTTATGAATCAAGGCCATTGATATGGTCATTAGAGCTTTCTTTCCAACACTTCAGAGCAGAGTTGGCCCATCATGTGGTAGAAAGACATGAGATCTGACAACTGCTCTACCGACATTTTCGCCATCACATATCTTGCCATGCTTTGCCTTTGCTCATCCAACTTTAGTATCTTTAGGTAGGAATTTGCATTTCTCACCGTTGCACCCATTCGCTTCTATCTATTCTCTTGTTGTAAACTCAATGCTGTATTCGACTGTGAACAAACCGCGAAAAATTAGCTCAAGAATCTATTTGGATGGTGCATATTTATGAAGTAATTCATACTTATTCATCAAGAAGATCATAAACCACCTCAAGGAATTCAGCTCCAGCTTCAAGTTCAGATTCTTTTATTGGATCCATGTCATGCCCTGTGGCGTAAAGGTTCCTAGCAAGTGAGAAACTTCTAACATTAACTTTTCTCTTCTTCTCCGTTTCTCGAACGTCAAGCTTTAATGCGGCATTCGGAATTGATGTAGAGCTATTCAGCTTCTTTTGATAAGCAATCACCGCCTTCACAAATTCCTATTCAAAAAAACTACTAATTAATCTCGAGTATTTTATGCTTTGATACCATATTAAGACTAACACTGTATAAAATTTAATACTAAATTTCAAACGCGAAGGGAAAGAGTAATTCATACAAAATTAACATACCTGATATGGAGAGGGGCATCCGGGATAATCGAATTCATCGGAATCCGGCTTCCTCATTCTTTCAGGATGAAATTGGAGTCCCATGATAAACTTGCCCTCTTCAGGATTATAAGCATCTGGGTCATAGAACCCTTCAATCAAACCATCCGGTGCATAAGCCATGGGGACAAACCTTTGAGCCAATTTCTTAACCCCTTGGTGGTGATAACTATTAACCCAAATCTCCGTTTTCCCTTCTTCCAAGGAATCCTTAAACCACTCATTTAAAGGAGTATTTTCGACAACCTTAACAACATGTCTGTGTCCATCATAGTTGTCGTAATCAATATGCACAACTCTTTCACTTTCCTTAGGACGCTTCTCAGAGATCTCCTTGTCTATGTCCTGATAAAGGGTCCCACCACAAGCCACGTTTAGGACTTGAGAGCCCCTACAGATTCCCAAATATGGTATGTTCCTTTCAAGGCAAAGCTTTGCGAGGCTCAACTCGATTGAGTCCTTTTCTCTGTCTATGGCGGTGTCGCTCGAGTGAAGCCTCCTGATTTCTTCCACCTCTTGCGAAGAAAGACCCGAGGCCTCGGCAGATTCTCTTTCGTAGAGAGACGGGTCGATGTCTTCGCCTTCGCAGAGAAGGACGCCATGGATGGGCTCGAAGCTTCTCAACAACGTGTGAACGCCCGAAACTCGAGGAACAATTACTGGTACTGCGCCGTAACCGACTATGAGATCAAGATGATATTCACCTGGAATATTTTCACCAGAGATACGTCAACAATTTTGCTATAAACATATCTATATATATATATATATGTGTGTGTGTGTGTGTGTGTGTGTGTGTGTGTGTGTATTCAGTCATAAATTAAATGTTAACAACAATATCGATTCAGAAAATAAGAAAAAACATACCAACGAAATCTACAAACTTGTTCTTGCGGACGCTGCGCCGGGAGACGATCAGGACTCGAGGAAGAATGACTGATAGATCGGAATTAGCCATGGCTTATGTGATTTATGTATTAATTGCTTGATATGTTTATTTGTTTTTCTCGTAATATTACTGCTTTAGTCTTGCCTCCGCTTTCTGTATTTATAGAGAAGCTTGTGGAAGAGACACGTCAAAATTGGTAAAACGAGTAGAAATTAAAATATTAAAATATGTTTTACGTTTAAAGCATGCAAGAAAGAAAAAAGCGTAAAGAATACTAGGTGCTCACTCAGTCACAATTGTGTGGTTTCCAGGCGCCGCGAATGCTCACACTACGACAATTATGCCCATTTGCAACGACGTTTTTTGCGACAACATATGTTGTCGCAAATAATACACTATTTACGATGACATATCGTCACAAATTCCTCCCGTTAAATAAAGTGTGTATGTCGTCGCTAATAAGTTTAATGTCGTCGCAAATAATATTGGCGTGCAAATTTCAGTGGCGCGGAATTTTTGGCGCTAAGGTAATCCATGTTTTTCTGACGACAAGTAGGGACTATTTGCGACGACGTGAGTTTTGGATTATTTGCGACGATATTGTTTCAATGTCGTCGCAAATAACCTAGTTGACGAGAAAGTATGGGTGGGAAAAAAAGGTTATTTGCGACGATGTTTGTAGTAATTGCGACGAGAATCTCATCACAAATAATTTTTTATTTGCGACGACATCTTAAATTTATTTGCGACAAATTTGTCATCGCAAATAACTATGGCCTAATATACCCTTCTTCTTCTTCTTCTTCATTTTCTTCCGACTCTCTCTCTCTTTCTCCTGCAACATCTCTCTCTCTCCTGTGATATCTCTATCTCTGCCTCCTCTTTCCGTTGCCGCCACCGTCGCTCCCGCTGTCGGCCTTTCTTCTCTCTCTTCCCTTCTCTTTTCCCTTCTTTCTCTCTCTCTCTTCTTCCCCTCTCCTTCCGCCGCCGCCACCCCCTGCCGCCGGCCGGCCCTCCCCTTCCCTTTCTCCCTTGTCTCTCTTCTGTTGTTTCTCTCTCTTCCCCTCTCTTTCTCTCTCTTCTTTCCCTTTCCTGGCGCCGCTGCCGCCGCACTACCGCCTGCTCCCGCTGGCCCACTCCCGGTGTCCTGGTCCCGCCGCCCTACTCCCAGAGCCATGCTCCCGCTGCCCCAGTCTCGCCGCCCCTATCCCCGCCGCCCGGTCACAGAGGTAGTTTTTTTTCTTTTTTCTTAACAATATTGTTCTTTTTTTTTCTTAAGCATTATACTTGTTATTAGAACTTGATTATACTTAGAACTTAAAATCATTTCCTAAACATTATACTTAGAACTAGATGAGTAGAATTTTGAACTAGATGACTACATTATATTTAGAACATAGAATCATTATACTTATTATTGTGTTTATATGTTACTTTAGACGTTAATAAAATGTTAATTTTGGTGTTTGAAAATTATGTCTGATGTTTTAATTTGATGTAGGCGTTTGAGTAGGCGTTTAATTTTTCGCCTTCATCCTTGTTTGCACGGTTCCTCTGACGTAATCCTTCTATTTTCAGCCCCCGTTTAGTGGGTTTGAACTTTATAAGTTTTTTATATTTATTTAGTTTAAAATTGTAGTAGTGGTATGAATTCGGGATTATGTTGAAATTTAGTATATGTTTATGATTCTTGTTCTGAGTGGTACATCTTGCAGCTATGGTGTGTCGAAATCTTTTAAAGTTGTTTTTCTGCAGGTTTTGATTTTTGGATTATATGAAAAATAAGTCGTTATGCTGCCCAAATTTAGTTAGGAAACCATAATTTTAATAAGTTCATTAACACAATTTAATTAATAAAACTTAATTGTGTTAATTAAGAATAAAATTAAAATTAATTGAACACATTAATAAATTGTTATGTCTATTTTTGTCGTTTATAGTTGAAATGCCGATTGAGAAAAGTTGGACTTCTTTGATCAGTGATCTACCAAAAAATCAAACCCCCCCCCCGCCCACAATCTCTATTTTTTTTTTTTAGAATAATCCTGTTTAATTTGCACGAGGTTTACAGGTGTTGGGAGTTTGGGTCAGCGGGCTGCCCGAAGCCTGAATTTTTTCGGGCTCGGGCGGGCAAGCCCATTTCCCGCCCGCCCAATGTAGTTTTTCAGGTTCGGGCTTGGGTAGCCCGAATTGTGCATTGACTTTTTTGTCTGCCACCGTCTAATCGCCATTTACCACCGTTCGTTGGAATTTTTTTGAATTTTTTCAACCATGCTCAAACTGCCCGACCCGTCCACCCGAAAATTATGTGTGCCTGAATTGCCAAAAAAAAACCTGAACTCGCCTGCCCGACAATTGCCCAAATGCACATAACGGCTACTTTTTTTGAATTTTGCCCGAATTCTACCTGAAAACCCGAGTTGCCCGAACTGTTTGAGGTGCTCGACTGCCCGAATTACCCGAAAACGGCTAGTTTTTTTAATTTTACGTGAATTTTGCTTGAAAACCTGACCTGCCCGACTGCCTAAATTACCCAAACGGCTAGTTTTTTTGAATTTTTCCGAAAAGCCTGAATTGCCCGAACCTGCCCGACTAACTGAATTTCAAAAAATAGCCGTTTATCCTGATTTTTTTTAAAAAAATTATTTTTTAACCCCAAAATTTTCCTATAAATACCCGTCATCCCCTACACATTTTTCTCACTCAAACTCTCTCAATCCCTCTCAATCTCTCTCAATTTCTCTCAATCTCTCTCACAATTTTTCTAAAAACTATCATATTATCCTAAAGCTCTCTCTCTCTCAAATCAATCTTATTTTTTTATAATGGATCCTTTTGGTTATAGCGGTATTCCTATTGATGCCCAACACAATGTAGAAGAAGGACAATTTTCCACTAATAAGTTTGTTACACAAGAATTTACTAATCTGAGCGATGGTGGACATACTTGAGGTCGTGGTCGCAATAGTGGTGGTGGGCATGGAAAAGTGGCGAGTGCGACTGCATTTGCGTCTACGTCGGCAAGTGTTGCAACCTCCAGGAGGAAATGCAAGCGTACCTCGACAGTTTGGGATCACTTCGACATAATTAACGAGGTGGATAATGAAGGAAACACTAAACATATAGCTCAGTGTAAATATTGTTTATCTAAATTACAAGGTGACATTATTCACGGCACCACACACTTGAGACGACACTCCGAAAAGTGTCTTCAAAAGCTTAGCTAATCTAGCGGACCCGAACTCTGCCAAACACAATTATCTTTTGATCGCACAATCGGTGGTCTAATCACTTGGAAATACGATCCGCAAGTAGATCGTATGGAAGTTCCGCGAATGATAGCTGCTTTAGATCAACCACTTAGTTTTGTAGAGCATCCTAATTGGCAACGATATATTAAGGTTTTACACAATCCTAATGCACAGTTCACTTCAAAAACTACTCATTGGAAAGATTTACTAAAATTATTTTAAAAAGAAAAAGATGCATTAATAAACCTTTTACACTTGACTAGCAAGTGCGTTGTGTTAACAACAGATATTTGATCTGTCGTTGCCAATAAAAATTATTTAGCTGTAATCGGACATTTCTTTAAAGGATTTGATTTAGATAAGAAAATGTTAGGTTTTAAATGTGTTCTAGGATCACATAGCGTGGATTTAATATATAACACAATTTTAAATGTAATCGATGAATTTAGATTAAGAGATAAAGTAATGGCTATAACATTAGATAATGCTAGTGCCAATACAAAAGCAATTGAATTATTTGAAAATGATTTAAGTCTATTCGGTGACGATACTATTTTCCACCAATGTTGTGCATGTCATGTAATCAATTTAATAGTTAAATCCGGTTTAACAGAAATTGGTAATCACATTAAAAGAATTAGAGATAGTCTTGCATGGATTCAAGGTAGTAACCAAAGACAAGAAGATTGGTTTAGGTTCTTACAAGCATTAAATATATCTCCTAGAGCATTAGCGTTAGATATGCCTATAAGATGGAACTCAACATATATTATGCTTTAACAATGCATCCTTTATAAGGATGCTATAACAAACTATATGTGTGCAAAATTAGGAGTAGGACATATAGATGAATTTGATTGGTAAATTGTCAAGTTTTGTATCAATTTTTAGGTAGATTTTATGAAGTTACTCTAAAACTTAGTGGAACATACTAGCCAACATCACCTTTAGCTTTAGGAGAACTTTTAAGAATTAGTATTTTATTTCACGAATATAGGGAGGACCCAATCTTAGGAGTTCCTGTTCATTCTATGGAAAATAAATTTAAAAAATATTGGTCTAAGTTGCCTTTTTATATGGTTTAGGTACAATTTTTGATCCTAGATTAAAATTAGACAGTTTAGAAAGTGGTTTAGAAAACTTAGGTGAATTTTTAGGCATCACTTGTACTGACCAATTTTCAATAATAAAGGGGAAAATATATGAGATCCATGGTAAATATGAGATTAGGTTTGGAAGCACAAACTCTAGAGTACAGGAACCGCAACAACAAGATGAAAACCCACATTCATTCTTAAATATTTTCGGGTTAAAGAAGAAGAAGAAGACAACTCAAACGAAAGCTGTGAGTGGAAGTGGATCTTCATCAACAAGTGGCAATAGCGGCAGCAGCTTCAACGACCTTATAGCGTACCTTAGTGAAGGCTTAGTAGTCAGCAATACTGCAGAATCGTTTGACTTAGTTCAATGGTGGAGGGCATAGACATTAACTTGGCCAATCCTAATTGATTGGCAATGGATATATTTTCGATCCTATTCTCCACTATTTCATTCAAACAAGCCTTCAGTACGACAGGAAGAATACTTGAGGAATGTCGGAATGCATTGCAAATGGATATTGTTGAAGCATTGGTTTGCATTAAGGATTGGGATTGGGCCGATCAACGTCTACAAGATACAATTTCACCAGCAAGCCAAGAATGGATCGATGAATTTAATCGATTAACATTTAATTTTGAAGATGATCCCTCAGCTTCAAATTAAATTGTAAATTTGTAATTTGTAAATATGTATTTACTTTTTACATTGTATTTGTAATTTAATAAACAATGTAAGTTTGTACAATTTGTAATTCGTCATAAAATGATTGCATTCTTTTTTCCTTGCCAAGTTTTTATCCCAATTGGGTTTTTCTTGGTAAGGTTTTTAACGAGGCAATCATGAATTACAAATTTAAAAATTAATAAAGAAATTATTTTTTTATATAGTTCGTGTGTTCATTTCAAATTGTAATATATATATAAATATAATATATGTATAAATTGTAATATATATATATATATAAATAACTTAATATTAAAAAAAATTTAAATAATTGGCATCGGGGCGGGCGGGCTCTAATACAAGTCCCGCCCTAAAAGGTGAAAGTCCCGGCCCGTTCAAGGTGAAATTCGAACTCGGGCGGGCGGCAAAACCTCGAGCTTTTCAGGACGTCGCGGGTGGCCTGTCTAAAGTTCCAGCACTAGGTTTACTATACCAATCAATAAGATATTTTATCTTATGACGTAATTGATTTCGTAATTAAATCATAATTTTCTCAATTATTATCTAAACTCTATTAAAATTATAATTGAAAAAAAGTTTCAAAAAATTATAATAAAAAAGGCTCCCAAAACAATAGCATATAACCACACAGCCTCTTTTATTCACATTAACTTTTGTATGTGATTAAATCTCGTTCATTTCATACATTTTAATTTAAAATTTGAGTTTTATTACAGTAAAAAAATTTTTTTAAAAATAATTACATTTAATATTTTTATTATAATAAAAAATTCTCACATAAAATCATATATCAACACAAATTAAAAACTTAAATTAATAAATTAGAAGGGCCATTAGCATATTCATGAAAATAAACACATAGGAGAATCTGAGGTGGGTATTGGGCAGCATTCAACGTGGGCAGGTTCATCCAGTACGGGTCAAAGCATAGGAGAATCTGAGGTGGGTATTACGTGTTTCGGGATTGGATTTACATTTGTCGGGATTGGATAAAAAACTTTCAGATTTTTTGTCATGTGTCTCTCTAAAAAATGAGACTGTATATACTACAATAGCAACAAAATAAGTTGGGGTTGTCTCTCTCTCCTCTTACTTCCCACAAACTCCCTTCTCTTGTTTCTCTCTCGCGTATGGAGTATTGCCCTTACAACCTCTCGGACGTTATCATCTCTACTTAGCTGGAGTTCGCCACCTCATCGGTGAGATCTCTGTGAACCGAATGAGCTCAGCCTTGATACTAAGCCATGTGTCTCTGTTCGTTTTGGCGGATTCGAGCTTTGAGATGTAATATTTTTTAAAAATTTTTAATTGTAACAAAAGAAATTAAATATAACATTTTTTGAGAGCTTTTAACTATAGAAATCTAGAACTAAAAACTCGAATCGGCCAAACAATGTGTTTTCTCAAATTGGAGCTTGTACTGTATCAAGGTGGATGTTGATCGATATCATAATAGATGCTAGTAGTTACCTACCAGCATCACGGCCATAGCCCACCTATGTCTCGCTGGATGTCGACCGGTGTCACGATGGAAATTGGATGGTATCACAGCAAATACCTGAGGTTATCCGTTTGTATCTTATGGTTATATTAAGAATACCAAATACAGTGTGATGACATTTACATGACATTCTTCACAATTTTTTTTTTTTTTTTTTTTTTTTTGTTTCTCACAGCATATGTCAATTTAAGCCTTGAATTTGTGGCATTTCTGCAAAGATGCAATCATTTTGGTGTTACAAACAAATAATTAAGGCGGAGCCAAATTAAGCCTGTGCCCTAGCTAGCTAGGGGTTAAATTTACGTTTGCTTTACATTTTTTTTTTTTTTTTTCAATTTTCATCCCTGAAATTTTTTTATTTTAATTTTCGTGTCAATTCTTTTTCTAAAAACATTTCCTTTCACAAAATTTTTAGTAAAAAAAAAAACTTATTATTATCAATAAATTTTGACTTTTAAGTATACTCGTAGTTAATATATATAAATATATATATATATATATGTTTATTTAAATTATTTTAATCACAAAAGAGAGAAAACCACTTCTATTGGGAGAAGCTTGCACATTCCCACTAAATTGTGTCCTACTAGATACCGATCCCATAACAAGTCCATACTAGAAATATATTAAATCAAAAGAAAAATAATTAACGGGGTGCTTATTTTGACCAAAAGTCATGCGTGTTTCTTATGTCTAATTAACATGGTATTTGATGTAATACTGCATTTCTTTCTTATTTTTCTTTTTCACAAGATGTAATACTACAATAAATCTATAGGATACAGTAGAATGCGATTGTCAAACTACTCTTATTTTTCATTAACATGACATTATTTTGACCAAAAGTCATGCGTGTTTCTAATGTCTAACTTGGTATTTAATGTAATACGGCATTTCTTTCTTTTTTTTTTCTTTTTCTTTTTCAGAAGATGCAATACTACAACATTCTTTAATGATACAGTCAAACGAAGGCAGATAATGTGAGACACTGAAACTAAGGCATACCATGTGGACGAATAAATTAGTTCATTGACGAAAAATGAAGTTGAAAGCTAACCGTGATATATATAACCATATTTTCACAGAAATTTAAAAAAAAAAAAAAAAAAAAAAAAAAAAAAACAAACAAACAAACAAAAAAACAAAAACAAAAAAATGAGTTACTGACTCTATTAGTCCCTGAATTTTAAGCATAGTGATAATTTGGTCTCTAAATTTTTAATTTTAGCATAATTGGTCCTCTAGTTTTTGTTTTTTGACAGTTTCAGTCTTTGACAGTAAAATTGATGAATGATTTCTGAAATTTAATGTAGATATTGTCACGTGATAGACTCAATACTATCTTTGTTAAATTTCAAAATTCGTTCGTTAATTTTACAGTTAGGGAACAAAATTGTGAAGAAATTAAAGGTTATAAACTAAATATGTTAAAATTAAAAACTCAGTGACCAAATTGTCTCTATGCTCAATGTTCAGAGAGTAGCAAGACCAATTACCCTAAAAATTTTAAGGTAACAACTAATTAACAAACTTAAAATGAAAGCATGGGTGAAGAAATTAATACTATCTAATTAACCAAATACTATGCAATTCCCCTTCTTCAATTTCAGTTGTATCCGATTTCCCTTCAAGCTACTTGAGACTAGCTCAAGTGATTAGATGTGTGAGCACGTGACTTAGGATTCAAATTCTAATAGTTTCATTTCTTTTTAATATAGTGAGGCTATATATCTCATATAAAATAAATAAATAAATAAAAGATAACAAATGGGTCATACCCAACTTTTTTTTTTTTTTTTTTTTTTTTTTAAAAAAAAGGACTAGGATTAATTTCACATGCACTTAGAACTTAGAAGATTTATTTCGCTTATCAAAAGATCATGAAGATATTGCACTAAAATGTAATTATCACTGCTTTAGACTTTTAACATTTGTAGGAGTTGTGCGACGCCTACTAGAAAGGGACCAAATTAATTAACCCCCACTTTTGTCAAATGTGGACCAAAACGTTATTAAGTGCCCCATAAATAAAGGCAAATAAGTCATTTTCTATCAATTGAAAAAATGAGAGACTCGCCATCTAATCTAACCATCTTAGAAGAAAATTAAGTTTATAATTCCAAACTTGGACCATGGAAATTAAATGTGGTCCTGAAATCAATAATTTATATTTGATCACTCGAACTGGCAGCATTTAGTCCGCCAGTACTCAACTACTCTCTATCGATCGTGCAGAATCTCGTGAATTTCACATAAATGGTAATGAGAGATATTAGAAAATAGGACAAATGACGTAATTTTATATATATATATATATATATATATAATCAACTAAAGCTTAACTTTGAAGAAGACGAAACATTTTTTAATTAATCCTGATTAACGTGGATGCATGTATCACGAAGAAAAAGTGCAAGCCAGTTCGCCATGGACTTATAAATTACGGAAAAAAAATGAGTATTGCTCGCTCTCCTAATTTATATAAAACATAAAAATGGCAACATTAATAATTTTTAATTCAGAGTACTCTTTTTTATTCTAAGTAGAGTACTTGCTCTTATTTAGCAAAATCTAATCTAATGAACTAATCCTACCAAACAAACGCTAGTGCTCAATTTTGAAATGGTAGTGTTAGTAGAGATCCCAAATATTTCACCAAAGTTTTGTAGCAAGTAATACGACAAGTGACTTATCACAATCCAATTTGTTAGTCTATGTATATAGATTGAAAGTCACATTTTCTCAACGAAAATAGTAGGAAATATGCCAATATGAAAAGTTTAAGAAAATATATAAGTCAATTTTTAGTTATAGAAATTAATATGTCATAACTTGTCAAGTTATGGTTCATAATCAGATAAGTTATGGATAAATTTGTCAAGTTATGATTCATAACTAGATAACTTATGGACAAAAATAGTAATTTGGTCTATTTATTAACTTATGTAAATAATTGGCCTATTAATTTTAATTTATCTTAAGTCTTGACCTGTGTCCCTCTTTCTCCCTTTTATCAATGAAAATAAGCAATGAATTCTTTGACAGGAAAAGTTCCAAAGTAATAACTTTAGAAAATGAAATTAGTAGAATTTCCCTTTTTTATTTTTACACTCAACGACCACCTTAGTTGTTCAGTGTAAATGTCAAAATCATAATCCTATTTGTGAAACAATAAAAAACATAATCCTATTTGTTCGTCTATGTATAGATTGAGAGTCACATTTTACCAATGAAAACAAGCAATGCTTTCTTTAACAGGAAAATTTTCAAAGAAATAACTTTAGAAAATGAAATTAGTAAAATTACCTTTTATTTTTTTAATTTTATTTTTACATTGAACGACCACCTTAGTTGTTCAGTGTAAATATTGAAATCGTTTTGCAAATAAAAATCTTGGAAAAATCATTTTACATACACCGTTTGACCAGCTTATCTTTTGTTTGATTACCAGATTACTAGTATGACCAAAGTCGCTGTCACAAGGATGAAAAACAAACGGGACATTTTCCACGTGAAACAATGCAAATATGAGGAAGGTAATTTGGTCAATCAATTCTTACGTACCTGTTTTGGCATCCGGTACTTGCAGATCACCTCCGCCGTCCCTAGATCCCGGCGTCGGTCGACAAGTCCGGAGCCCCAAGGACGGTTCATTCTGACAATAGCACGTCGTTTGATTAAGTCTCAAGTCGTATCCACAAACGGCACTGGAGTTCTTGCACTCCTCACAAGCCTCAAAGTCCACCTTATATTTCACAGGAAAGCCTTCTGCTAACGCCTTCGAGATCACCGAAACATTTCCTAACTCGCCGTAGTTGCGCACCGGATCGGGAACTCTCGCATTCACGCGCGAGCGGCAAACCAACTCCGCTCCTCCGCTTGTCGAATTCCCTGGCAGTATAAACCCCTTCCCACTGGCCGAACAGTTAAAACCTCCAATGTAGCTGTTCTTTTCAGGTGAACAACCATACAGCAGTGTTATATCTCCAGAGGCCGGAGCATATTCAAATAGCTCTGGATCCAAACTGGTGTTCCCATATTGTGGGGCGCAAATTCCGTTTATGTAATCAGTTCGAGCTATTTTGAATATCTGAGCATTTTGGTCTACCTCCAAAACTTGGTATTTCACACCCATAATATTGAACAAAAATAAAGAAATCGATCGGACCACGACGATTTTCGGAAAAAGTATTGAATTCAAAGAAAGCGATTTTGGGTGAAGAATCAAGGACGAAGAATTTTTAGGGGCTTGTCACTTGCCTTGTTGTCGTATTCACAATTAATTGCATGTCACAATAGCATGTTCCTTTTTTTCTATTCCTGTTTGACTATTTTGTTTGTGTGGGATAATCTAACATGTGAATACGATAACAAAGCCTTTCCATCCAAGCAAATGAATGTTAGATTTATGTGTATTGATCAACTAGCGTCCGTTTCATGATCATTGGCCATCCATGTTAAAATATAAAAACTATTGCTGATCCACTTCTAAATAGTTTAAACTTTTGTAATGATTTAGTAAACTAACATAGTATCAGAACGGGAGATCCTGAGTTTAAACTCACGTAATTGCACTCTTTATTCTCATTTAAATTATCATAATGTGTTGTGTCTTTAATATATTTCTATCTTGAATATTCACGTGTTGGGCTTTCTAATTAATTTACTCACACGATTGCGTATTGTCCAGCCCACACGTGAGGGGGAGTGTTAAAATATAAAAACTATTGTTGGCCCACCTCCTAATTGCTTAAGCTTTTGAGATGGATCGGTAAACTAACATGATATAAGAGCGAGAGGTCTTGAGTTCAAACCCCCATAATTGCACTCTTTATCCCCATTTAAATTATCATCATGTGTTGAGTCTTTAATATATCTCGGGCTTAAACACATGTTGGAATTTTCAATTAAGCTTTTCAATTAATTTATCCACACGATTTTCCATTGTGCAGTCCACACGTGAGGGATAGTATAAAACTATTGTTGGCCTCACCTTTTAACAACTTAAGCTTTTAGGATTGATTAGTAAACTGACAATTCATAAATAAAATAAAACCATTTTGAATAAATCTCAATGAAAAACAGTGAATATGTTGGGATTATTATAGCTAGCCACGTGGTTATGATATCAAATTTACAAATTAACATATATACGCGTATACAAGTGAAATATCAACTTATGTTCATGGGAGTCATTTAGTTTTAGGAATTGGCAAGTGGGAAAGAGAAAATATAGGTGATTGATTATGATATGGAAAGAATTTTTGCATCATAAAATGGGTGTTGAAAAAGAATGGTATTGGTCCTCGGTTGTTCAAGCCCTTCTGTCAGTCTGACTTGTTCTTTGAATGTTGCGATTTTTTATACTTAGACGCGCAAGAATATAATGTGGGGGCAAGTTATGCGCGTAACTAGAGTCATAAAAAATTAGGACGTTGATGTTATACTTGGAAAATGATCCAAATACAAACAAAAATACTTTTCCTCCAACCATTGGAGACCACTCACATTGTAGAAACCTGCTGCCACTGGAAATTGTAATACTAAAAAAATATATAGAGGGACACAAGAGTCCGTTATTTACTTGACCACCTCAAAAATAAAATGCATTCACAGCTACAAAAACTTAGAACTTATGACTGATTTGTAAAGGCAAGAAAATATACGATAAGGGAAGCCACATTATGGATTCTATGTCTTAATAATGTTTTGGGATCTTTATCATATCCTAATCTTAAAGTAGCCTTAACAGTGCAAAGTAAAATAAATAGAAAAAAAATGTGGACATTTTCAAAATAACTTTTCCTTTCTGGGTTTCAATGTTTACTGTTTACAGAAAAAAGTAAAGATCAAAAGAAAGTAAACATATTAAGGGCATGTTTAGTTCGTTGATTTGAATTTTTAATTTGAGTTAATATGTGACTTTATGTGAGAGTTTTTTATTGTAATAAAAAAGTTAGATGTGACTATTTCTGAGAGCTTTTTACTGCAGCAAAACTCGAATTCTAAACTCGAATCGGTGAGATGAATGGGGCCTAATTGGGGTTGAGATTGTAAATAAGGATTAATTAGATGTTAGTTTGTAAATAAGACTAAGTAGATTGTTGTTTTCTTTATTTTCCCTTTTCTTTGCTGAGCTGGGGGTTTGTTACAACAAACCCTTGCTTTCCTCATTTCCCAGTGTGTGTATCAGGACCTATTCTCTCGGTTTCCTAAGCAAGCAATATAGAATGCTTCATTTCACAAATTTCTCTCTGCTCCTTTCATTCTTTTTGTAATACGGTATCAGAGCAATAATCCTCTGCCAATTTCTCTCTGTTTCCTTATGCCTATGATGTTGAGCCTTTTGTTCCTATATCAGGTAATCTACCTGATTCTACTACTTCCTCCTCCACACGTCCAACTCGTCATGTCAAACCACCTTCATATCTTCGAGACTATCATTGTTCTAGTGTCTCTCACAATTCATCATCCACAGCTCACCTCCTCTCTCATGTGTTGAGCTATGACAACTTATCCCATGACCATAAAGCTTTTGTCCATGCTGTCTCCACACACTTTGAACCAACTAATTTTTCACAAGCTGTTGCTATCCCGGAATAGAGAGAGGCAATGACTGCCGAGCTTGAGGCTCTTGACCAAAATAACACCTAGTCCATGACCACTCTTCTTCCTGGGAAACATCCTATTGGCAATAAATGGTGTTGGTTGCGGAATCGAATTCGGCAGCGGAAGTGCAGCAGAAAGGCGGATCGTGTATAACAAAAATTTTCATAAAACCTTTGAGATACTTTATAGATTATATTAATTTATGCACGAATAAATTAATCTCATTAATTCATTTATTAAGAACTCAATTAGAAAAAAATACCTGGAGGCTGACTCGGTTGATAACTTGAGTTCTTTGACCTCGAACAATCCTTGCTCCAAAGTTTTGTGTTTAGAAAACCATTGTCTTCCATGTCAATTCCTAGAATCCACAAAGACATGTGTGTGGGCACACATGAGACAAAATGGGTTATAATAAACACTCAAATTTTCACAAACACCAATGCATGCACGATGTGAAATTTTTGGAAAAAAAAAAATTTCCTTCTTTCTATGGAGAAATTTCGCCCACCTCTAAAATTAGGGCAAAAAACCATTCTGAAATATAGAGTAGAAGTCAAACTTCTAGAAGGAATCCAATCTCTATCTCTAAGATAAAACTTGTTAATTATCTCTTATTTGAATTTTAAACAAAATCTCCTATTCCCTTATCCCTTAGTGTGGCCGGCCAAGATGGGGACTCTCATCCCTGTGTGGCACCAATATCAGATTGGGAAGAAAGAGAAAATCATCCTTTATCCTGTAGTCCAATTTTGACTCTAATTCAAATTCCAATTTAAGTGAAACTTAAATTAATTTGAATTCTAAATTGAACAACTTATCAAATAAGTTTAAATGAATAAATCTAGATGTGTTCAAATTCAAATTTAAATAATCACATTATTTAAATGATAATTAATTCTCAATTAATTATTTTCGAGTGTTTAATTTTAGAATTTTGTAATTCTAAAATTCTCATTTTACCCTTTGTGTCTGGTAGAATTACTAGGACGATGCGGGGACTAATGGACTTATAATCCCGAACTCCAATAAAATTAATAATCAATTAAACACTTTAATTAATTAATTAATTCTATTAATTCCAATAGTTACTCCACTATAAACTTGGAATTGCACTCTCAAAATTATAGATATAAATTACTTCCAAACTGTGAAGTGTCCATTTGATATAGTCATTGCATATAGATCAATCCTCCATAAATAATTTATAATTAGGGCCAGGTAAAATCCGTTAACCTCTCTAATTACTTCTTTATCCTTGAGTACCATTGATTCTCTAATGGACAGTGATTCATAAAACACATTCATGAATCGGAGCTCCTACTGGTCCAAGTACCGAATCAACCCTCAAGAGAATTATTTATCTACTTCTTTCTCAAGAAGGAATAGATTCCATCTCGTATAATAACATTCTCAGCTACCTACTTCATCATATCTTCAAAATACAAGGAATAGGATTTAGGGCCTCGGAATCTGTACCGAGTAAATCAAAAGACACAAATCCATAAATATGAGTTTGTTAAGAACTCAGGATTAAGATCATTCTATATATGACCATCGGTAGACTCAATTAGAATTTCTATACTTAACGGAAATTATTAGAAATTCATATTGTGTATGTGTCCTTGTTCCACATAATCTCATTATGCGAAATACACTCATTCAATATCTTGCCATATTAATAGTGCGGATAACACTGTTCCATTCTAAATGGGAATGACATTTATTACTAATGTTTTAATTAAAGATTCTAAACTTTAATTAAATTCATTATGAACATTACTTTTTGATTATTATCCTTAAACATTATCCTCTCGTATATAACACTTATATACAATGTTTAAGGTTACATAAATAATCATGGAATTTTCATTGATATTCATAAAATATTCATAAATATATGCACATAAAATAATGAATAAACTCTTTTATTAAATAAATAATAAATATCCTATTACATCTCATGCTTCTAGGACACCATTCCCAACAAATGGGTGTACAAACTCAAGTACCGAGCTAATGGAACCTTGGAGCGTTACAAAGCTTGCCTCGTCACCAAAGGATACACACAACAAAAAGGTATCGACTACCTTGATACCTTTGCCCCTGTTGCGAAAATGGTGACCGTTAAGGTCCTTCTTGCTCTCAATGCCATCCATGGTTGGTATCTCACCCAACTTGATGTAAATAATGCCTTCATTCACGGTGATCTCCAAGAGGGAGTTTATATGTCCTCACTTCCGGGATATAACCGTGAGGGGACCACCTAATTCGGTTTGCCGGTTATATAAGTCTCTCTATGGGCTTAAACAAGCCTCTCGCCAATGGTTCTCCAAGTTCTCAAGTGCATTACTTGAGCAAGGCTTCAAACAAGTTGTTGTAGACAACTCTCTATTTATTAAGAGGAATAAAGTCTCTTTTATTGCCCTATTAGTCTATCTAGATGATATTGTTATTGCCACTAACAATGAGAAACAAGTAGAGGATTTCAAGACTTTTCTTGATAGCCGCTTTAACCTCAAGGACTTGGGAAGATTGAAATGCTTTCTAGGAATAGAAGTGGCTAGATCAAATACCGGCATCTTCTTAAGCCGGAGACATTATGCCTTGCAGCTTCTTTCAGAAAATGGGTATCTCAAATGTAAAATAAGGAAGACACCTATGGATCCCATTGTAAAACTTTCCCAAGATGAGAGAGAATTGCTTGATGATCCATCACAATACAGAAGAATTATTGGGAAGCTATTATATCTCACAATAACCAGACCAAATTTTTCATACTCTGTCAACAAGTTAAGTCAATTTCTTGCCAAACCAAGAGTTCCTCACTTGAAGGCTGTGCAATGGGTACTTCAAAATGTTAAAGCAATAGTTGGGCAAGGGATCATTTTTCCCTCTACCTCTTTAGTTCACTTGAGAGGCTTCGCTAATTCAGACTGGGCTTCTTGTTCGGATAGTAAAAGGTCCATTAGTGGATTATGTATTTTCCTTGGAGACTCACTGGTTTCTTGGAAATCCAAAAAGCAACATATTGTTGCTAGATCTACAGTTGAAGCAGAATGCAGATCGATGGCCAACGCAACATGTGAGATTATGTGGCTACTTTCCTTACTTAAGGACCTTGAAGTCGACCATTCAAGGCCTGCAGTTTTGTATTGTGATAATGAGGCCACCCTCCATATAGTAGCCAATCCTGTCTTTCACGAAGGAACCAAGCATATAAAAATTGATTGTCACCTTGTTCGAAAGAAAATTCTAAACGGAAGCTTAAAGACTTTATATGTAGCTTCTCAACATAAAGTTGCAGATATAATGACGAAGCCACTTTTTCCATCTCAGTTTTGCTTCTCTTATGGGCAAGATAGGAATTCAGAATATTCATTCTCCATCTTGAGGGGGAGTATTAAGTGTTTTGGGGTTGAGATTGTAAATAAGGGTTAATTAAATGTTAGTTTGTAAATAAGACTAAGTAGATTGTTGTTTTCTTTATTTTCCCTTTCTTTATGGGCTGGAGGTTTGTTACAACAAACCTCTACTTTCCTCATTTCCTAGTGTGTGTGTATATGGACCTATTCTCTTAGTTTTCTAAGGAAGCAATACAGAATGCTTCATTTCACAAATTTCTTTATGCTATTTTTGTTCTTTTTGTAAAGTAAATACATGAAAATGAAACAAAATAAAATACAGAGAAAAAATGTTTAGTGGCTCAATGCAAGAACACCTACTTATATGTAACATATAGCTGCTAAGTTTTTATTCATAGTCTCAGAATTCACACTCAAACTCTATGTTCTTAGGATTTCTCTTGCAAAAAAAAAAAAAAATAAATAAAAAAAAATAAAAATAAAAATGGAAAGAGTACATGTTTAAGATTCCAAGGATGGGTTTAGGATTAGGTAATAATTATTGTAAGCAACTGATGGACCTTCACTAAGCTTACCCTTCGATGTTGAAAAGAGTATATGTTCAAGTTTATATTCTTTTAAGTTCCAACTTTATTTAACTTTACTCAACTTTATTCAAGTTACAACTTTAACTCAAGTTATAACTCAAATTCAACTCAAAAACTACACTCAAGTTACACTCCAAAAGAACATACCCGTTTTTAATTTAAGTGGCAAAAATGGTCATTGGACTACAGTTCCAGCTTGCCTATGGGAGGAATAAGGAGTGAATAGGTTGGTCATCGAGCTAAATAGCAATTTAAAAACTTAAGGAGAAAGATGGAATTGGCCAAGACTTGAGATGAATTAAAATTAATAGGACAATAATTTACATAAGTTAATAAATAGGCCAAATTACTATTTTATCCATAATTTGGCTAGTTGTTAACCATAACTTGACAAGTTATTGTCCATAATTCATAGTTTTTTTCTATAACTTATCTGGATATGAACCATAACTTGACAAGTTTGTCTTATCTAGTTATGAACTATAACTTTATAAGTTATGACCTATTAATTTTTATAACTAAAAATTGACCTATATACTTTCTTAAGCTTTTTATATTCACCTATTTTCTACTATTTCTTAAAAACTTATAGCACTAAAGGATAGGAAACGGGCCTTAAAGGGCCTAAATCTTATAGCACTAAAACTTACCTAAATGGACTAAGGCCCTGTTTGGAAGTGGGATTTTATGGGGAAAAAAATTTGTAGGAAAAGGTTGTAGATAACATCTTTTCAACAAGCCTTTTGAAAATTTAGTACATAATACAAAATTAATTATGCTATAATATTTATGGCATAATATTTGTTGATGTTCAAAGTTTCCTACTTATATTTATATTGGACACCAGTATGTTACAGTATCGACTAAGACAATATATGTAATGCCCCCATAGGCTAAACCGGTCTAAGGCCGAATTTAGCAAGGTGGAGCTACTTAAAACATACTTTCTATACTTAAAACAATATCATTTTTAAGATGCTAAAACTTGTGGTTGATTTCATCACAAAAACAAAATGAGTAAGTGTGCAACCACAAATCTTAAACATTAAATAGTTATTCAAAAGCGATATAGTAACAAAACAAAAATATTTTGAGCCCATCTATTATTTGGAAGTACATATAAGCAAGGTGCCAGATGTAAGACTTGAGTACTCAGCCAACCTTGGAAATCATATTTCTTTTTACTCTTTGGTAACAACAACACCATCTGCATCACAAGGTAAAACTAATGAGTAAAAACTCAGTAAGTAGATCTCAAATCAAGTAAGTACTAAAATCTCTGTGACTAAAATCTCTTTGTTAATCATTGTTCATAAACTTTCATACTTATTCTTAGTTTAGGTATGATACAGAACTTCGGTTCCAAGTAAGCCTCTCTATACAGGACCTTCTCTAATTTTGGCCAATTCTCTTCTCTTCAACACTAAGCGGGGTTTTTAGAATATCTTTCTCTTGTGATCGACAAGAAACTTTCCACTAGCATTTTTCTCTAGTTGTCTCAAAGAGACAGTTTCTCTAATTTGGGGTATCGGTCCCTCGCACCCCTGCTTACCCAGCCTCTCATCCATATACCATACCATAAAATCTCTTAAAACATAAAAACATAATAAGCATAAATCATAATCTCTTTCAAAATAATTAATCATAAATACTCTTTGAACATAGTCATATAAGAATTTCATAAGAGAATAAACTTGCATAATCACAAGTCTGAACAAGTTAAGTCAAATAGGTCTTGTGATGCAGTTTGAAAATGCTTTAACTCTACTTACCTGAATTTTGATCACCACTTTGCAAGCACAAACTAGCTGGTTGTGGGGAGCCTTCAATGTGCTAATTAACCTTTAAAAACCATAGCTTTCAAAAATCACATTCATATCATCATTTAACAAACACATAACTGTGCAATATTACGAAAATATTCATAACGAATTCATCAAAACTCAAAATATTATGAGACCAGTGGCAAATAAAAGTAGGCTCAAAACCCTCTTTTTAGAGCTACTACATCATGGGTTTCGGATTTTTCAAACTAACCAAAAACAGCCCGAAATCCAAATTGAAGTATAATCTCGTCAGGAAAATGAAAGCTTTTTAACTGAACTTATAAAATTCATAACTAAATGTACAAAAAACCATTTGGGGTGATTCAAAAACTCACGTAAAGCTTGAGATGTATAATTTAATAGAAAAATATAAGATCTGTCAAAATCAATAGTACATATAGCACGGAAACAGAATCTACATAGGCTGTACAGAGGACTTATATTTGAACATTTCATCAAATACCTAGCATGCATATCCTAATCTTGAAAGACCACTCTAAAATACATGAATCATCATCTTAATAAGAGTTTATCTTCAAATAATCATCAATAATATCAAGTTAAAATCATCAATTTCATCCAGAAACCAATATTTGAACCAAAACCTTAAGAAACTCATTTTTAAGAGTCTACAACCAACATGCATAATAAGTCCCTTCAAAAATCCGAATCTCAAGTAAGATTTCAACATCTTAATCTCTGAAATCTTAGTTTCTAACATAAGAAAGAAGTTACCTCAAAGAAAAATGTGTTCCCAAGTGAATAGAAGCTCCAAATCTTGGTGGTTATTTTTGGTTCTAGGTTGAAAACGAGTTAAAATGGGCTAGTTGAGTTTTTAGCTCATTCTCTCTTAAAAACCTAGGTTTGATTCTGAGTTTTGGGTGAGAAAAGGAGTGAGAGGAGAGAAGAAAAGGTTATGGTCGGAGTTCTAGGTTTTTTTTGCTGAAATAGACCCAAAATGAAGTCTAAACATGCTAGAAACTAAACAAAAGTAGAGTGACCTTATAGTAGGACAAGTGTCTAGATTTTTCTAAGTCTCTAACATTTTTCCTAACCTCATAAAATCAGCTCTAAAGTCTTTATTTTTCTTCTTCATTTAGGTGCCTAAAGTTCACTCAATTTGCTAAAATAGCCTTCTCTCACAAAAACTCAAAATAGCAACTAAGTCCTCAACACATTTACATAAAACCATATAATAAAATATAAAATAATAATTCATCATTAAAGCAATCATAATAGAAGTAAAATATCATAGCAAATAATCGTAATAAATATAATTCCTTTTCTTCATAAGTTTAGCACATTGAGTTCCCACATTGAGCTAGTTGTACTGCACATTAAAATTGAAAACTCGACTAGCGAAGCTATAAGTTTAATAAAATCATATGATAGCTATCATAATAAAATATAATGCCAACAAATAACTTTAAGGTAAATGACAAATGTGATGCATGATTTTAATTTATTAAATTTATTTATTATTGGCTTAAGGCTTAATTAAATCTCAGGTATTATAATATGGTTTGGTAACGTCTAAAATTGTTAATAAAAAAAAAAAAAAAAAAACCCGACTAAAATTGTTAGGATTAATTCACACTATAGACTCCAAGGGTTTAGAATTTCTACCAAAAACAAAAAAAAAAAAATCTTTGAAATTAAGTTAAGAAACAAATCCAAACAAGCTAATCAACAGCTTCATAAGTTGGGTCGTACTTTCCAGTACACATAAGAATAATAGGAAATATAAAATGAAAATACATTTTCCCATGATCAAAAAATAAAAAGATCGCTGACACTGACAAACAAGGCAAGTATCAAAACGACAAGCAAATTTAATCGAATGAGCTACAAATATCTCTGAAAGCAACCATATTTATATTGTATTTATCTGACATCTTTGTCCATGTTTCTTAGCTCAAAAACAAAATAAATAAATAAAAATAAAAAATACAACACTTACCCATACTACTCCACTGTGTTGAGTTCCGCATGCAGGGGACAATAAAGATGGAGATACACATGCAACTTTTAAAAACCAACTGCCGCTTTCGTGCTGATCACAACTGGCGCTTTTATATGATCTCAAGTTTATAATATATATATATATATATATATATATTGTATAGATATTCTTGATCCATTTAAAATTCGATGCCAAAATGAATTCGTGATGTTCAAAAATAATGAGTGCGTTTTTAGAACTTATTTTAAAATTATTTTTATTTTTTGTATGAAAATATAAATGAAATTATTTTCAATCTCAAATAAAAATTATTTTTAAAAATACGTTTAGTAGTTTTATTAAAAAATTTTTTTCAGTATAAAAATTCATTAATGTTTCTCTCTTTACTCGAGAGTGGAGATGATGAAAATAAAAAATGAAAAACGAATAAAAATCATTTTTCATTTTTCTCACATTTTACACTAAACTAAAAAATTATTTTTATTTCCGTTTTTTGTCTTTAATTGTATCAAACGTCATTTTTTTCCCGTTTTCATTTTCTCTTTTAAAAAAAGGTGAAAAACAAAAACAAAAACAAGTCTAAACATAGCCAATATGTTTGGGTTTCCTAGTCTACACAAAATATTCAAATATTATAGTAAATAAGATTGTTACGAAACTAGTGAAATATATAAATAATAAGATTTTAAAATATTGAAATAAATAATAATAAATAACAAATTTAATTACAAGATACATAATTTATTTATTGTTTACTTCAAATATTTTTAAATTAGTCTGCTATTTACTATAAAAATGCTAATTACATCTTTCTCGTTATATAAAAAATGCTTGAACTATTGTCTCTCAAGAAAACTTCAATATTTTCAAAGTCAGCTCTTCACTGTAAAACTACTATTTACTTCTTTCTTCCCATATAAAATGCTTGAATAATTTGACAATTGTTATTGATATCCCTGATGAAAAAGTAGAAGACATGTAAATTTGGAATTTGTTTTTTCAAAATAATTTTACTTTTTTTGTTTCCTACATATGCGAATATTTTATGGATTTGTTCATATAAATATCGGTGTATAACTTCAGATAAAATTGTGAAAAAAATAGGAAGAAAGAGAAAAATAGGTCAAGACTTGAGATGAATTAAAATTAATAGGTCAATAGTTTACATAAGTTAACAAATAGGTCAAATTACTGTTTTCGTCCATAACTTGTCTGGTTATGAACCATAACTTGACAAGTTATTGTCTATAATTATCCATAACTTGTCTGGTTATGAATCATAATTTGACAAGTTTATTTATAATTTATCTGATTATGAACCATAACTTGACAAGTTATGACCTATTAATTTCTATAACTAAAATTGGCCTATATATATTCTTAAACTTTTCATATTGGTCTATTTTCTACTATTTCTCAAAAAAAATATTATTTATACAACTCCATTAAAAAATAAACAATTATCATTTAATTAATAAAGAGAAAAAAGTCAAAATAACACTTAATTATTTAAAATGACATAAATAATAGACATGTATAAAATCATAATAAATATTTTTTTTTTTTATATATTTTTACACCATGTGCATAGGGTCCCAACTTTTGAATATATTCGGAAAAGTGTTGGACAAAGTTGTCGATATTTTTATGATTGCTTTCATAATAGGAACTTTAAAGAAAACATGGTAGGCTTGCGGAAATTAAATGTAATCAAGCGACACAAACTTCTGTGAATGATACAACTGATGAGAAATAATAAAATAAAATATGACACACCATCTATTCATCTTAATTTTTCAACTTGACGAAAAAGACGAAAAGAGATGCATCTTTTTTTTTTTTTTTTTTTTTTTTTGAAATAAGAGATACATCTTTTTCATTGCAAAAGATGCATGAAAATGTAAAATAAATAACTAAAAAGAAAAAGAAAAAAAAAAGATTAAGACAGCCAACATGTACACACAACACATCAAGATTCATGTGAGTGAAAACGACGGTATAATGTACTCCGTTTTAACACCCAAACTTAAGAACCAAGGCCATTTAGCTTTCTTTCCAACACTTCAGAGGAGATTTGGCCCATCATGTGATAGAAAGACATGAGATCTGACAACTGCTCTACCGACATTTTCGCCATCACATATCTTGCCATGCTTTGCCTTTGCTCATCCAACTTTAATTTCTTTAGGTAGGAATTTGCATTTCTCACCGTTGCACCCATTTGCTTCAATCTATTCTCTTGTTGTAAACTCAATGCTGTATTCGACTGTGAACAAACCGCGAAAAATTAGTTCAAGAATCTATTTGGATGGTGCATATTTATGAAGTAATTCATACTTATTCATCAAGAAGATCATAAACCACCTCAAGGAATTCAGCTCCAGCTTCAAGTTCAGATTCTTTTATTGGATCCATGTCATGCCCTGTGGCGTAAAGGTTCCTAGCAAGTGAGAAACTTCTAACAATAACTTTTCTCTTCTTCTCCATTTCTCGAACGTCAAGCTTTAATGCGGCGTTCGGAATTGATGTAGAGCTATTCAGCTTCTTTTGATAAGCAATCACCGCCTTCACAAATTCCTGTTAAAAAAATATTAATTAATCTCTGAGTATTTTATGCTTTGATAACATGTTATCGTTAACACTGTATAAAATTTAATACTAAATTTCAAATGCGAAGGGAAAGAGTAATTCATACAAAATTAACATACCTGATATGCAGAGGGGCATCCGGGATAATCGAATTTATCGGAATCCGGCTTCCTCATTCTTTCAGGATGAAATTGGAGTCCCATGATAAACTTGCCCTCTTCAGGATTATAAGCATCTGGGTCATAGAACCCTTCAATCAAACCATCCGGTGCATAAGCCATAGGGACAAACCTTTGAGCCAATTTCTTAACCCCTTGGTGGTGATAACTATTAACCCAAATCTCCATTTTCCCTTCTTCCAAGGAATCCTTAAACCACTCATTTAAAGGTGTATTTTCGACAACCTTAACAACATGTCTGTGTCCATCATAGTTGTCGTAATCAATATGCACAACTCTTTCACTTTCCTTAGGACGCTTCTCAGAGATCTCCTTGTCTATGTCCTGATAAAGGGTCCCACCACAAGCCACGTTTAGGACTTGAGAGCCCCTACAGATTCCCAAATATGGTATGTTCCTTTCAAGGCAAAGCTTTGCGAGGCTCAACTCGATTGAGTCCTTTTCTCTGTCTATGGCGGTGTCGCTCGAGTGAAGCCTCCTGATTTCTTCCACCTCTTGCGGAGAAAGACCCGTGGCCTCGGCGGATTCTTTTTCGTAGAGAGACGGGTCGATGTCTTCGCCTTCGCAGAGAAGGACGCCATGGATGGGCTCGAAGCTTCTCAACAACGTGTGAACGCCCGAAACTCGAGGAACAATTACTGGTACTGCGCCGTAACCGACTATGAGATCAAGATGATATTCACCTGGAATATTTTCACCAGAGATACGTCAACAATTTTGCTACAAAACATATCTATATTATATATATATATATATATATATATATTCAATCATAAATTAAATATTAACAACAATATCGATTCAGAAAATAAGAAAAAACATACCAACGAAATCTACAAACTTGTTCTTGCGGAGGCTGCGCCGGGAGACGATCAGGACTCGTGGAAGAATGACTGAAAGATCGGAATTAGCCATGGCTTATGTGATTTATGTATTAATTGCTTGATATGTTTACTAGTTTTTCTCGTAATATTGTTGCTTTAGTCTTGCCTTTGCTTTCTGTATTTATAGAGAAGCTTGTGGAAGAGACACGTCAAAATTGGTGTAACGAGTAGAAATTAAAATATTAAAATATGTTTTCCGTTTAAAGCAAGCAAGAAAGAAAAAAGGGTAAAGAAGACTAGGTGCTCGCTCACTCAGTCACACTTGTGTGGTTTCCAGGCGCCGCGTATGGTCAGTGGTCTACCAAAAAATATAAATAAATAAATAAACCCCCCAATCACGATTTTTTTTTTCTTTTTTTGAGAATAATCCCGTTTAATTTGCACGAGGTTTACTATACCAATCAATAACATATTTATCTTATGACGTAGTTGATTTCGTAATTAAATTATAATTTTCTCAATCATTATCTAAACTCTATTAAAATTATAATTGAAAAAAAGTTTCAAAAAATGATAATAAAAAAGACTCCTCAAAACAATAGCATATAACCACATAACCTCTTTTATTCACATAATAACTTTCGTATGTGATTAAATCTCGTTTATTTTATAAATTTTAATTTAAAATTTTAAATATTATTATAATAAAAAATTTAAAAATAATTATATTTAATTTTTTTATTATTATAAAATTTTTTTACATAAAATTACATCTCAATTTTAATTAAAAATTTAAATTAATAAATTACAAGGGCAGTTAGCATATTAATGAAAATAAACACAAAGGTGAATCTGAGGTGGGTATTGGCCAGCGTTCAACGTGGGCAGGTTCATCCAGTACGGGTCAAAGCATAGGAGAATCTGAGGTGGATATTACGTGTGTTTTGGGATTGGATTTACATATGTCGTGACGTGGCAGTTAGGAGCCACTTGGAACATTCCAATTATGGCCAGAATTTTCTAGTTAGGACAACTTTATCAGAAGATAAATTAATTTTAAAAATGTTTGTTGTTTATAGTCTCTAAATAAAAAGTAGTAAGTTTCTAGTGGCCTTCGCTATTTGAAGAGAAATTCATTTTTTTTACATAACACTGTAATAAAAATATTTGAATTAATACAAAGTTAAAATATTAAAATTAAGGTAAGCATATGCAAATGAATTCGTCTATAATTAACACGGATTTTGGAATAGTTAGGAGGGTTGACACTCTTTTTGAGGGTGGATAGTCGGTTGTCATGAGATAAAAAATTTTTAAATATTTTATAATATTTTTTTTGAGAGTTTTTAACTGTAAAAATCTAAAATTGAAAACTCGAATTGACGAAACAATGGTGCGTTTGGAACTTATTCTAAAATGATTTTATTTTATTTTTTTATGAAAATAGAAATAAAAACGTTTTCAATCTTATACATAAATCATTATTGAAAATGTGTTTGATAGTTTTATCAAGAGATTATTTTTAATAAAAAAAACTCATTAATGCCTCTTTTTCTCTCTCTTTGCTCGAGAGAGGATAAAATAAAAACAAAAAATGAAAAACGACTGAAAGTTATTTTTCATTTTTCTCTCATTTTACACTAAAATAAAAAAATCGTTTTCATTTATGTTTTTTGTCTTTATTTTGCCAAACACCGTTTTAAAAACGTTTTCAATTTTTTTCTCAAAAAACATGAAAAATAAAAATAGGATCAATTCTAAACACGGTCAATGTATTTTCTCAAATTGGAGCTTTTACTGTATCAAAGTGGATGTTGATCGATATCATAATAGATGCTAGTAGTTACCTACCAGCATCACGGCCATAGCCCACCTATGTCTCGCTGGATGTCGACCGGTATCACGATGGAAATTGGATGGTATCACAGCAAATACCTTAGGTTATCCGTTTGTATCTTATGGTTATATTAAGAATACAAAGTACAGTGTGATGACATTTACATGACATTCTTCATAATTATGTTTTTTTTTTCTCACAGCATAAGTCAATTTAAGCCTTGAATTTGTGGCATTTCTGTAAAGATGCAATCATTTTGTTGTTACAAACAAATAATTAAGGCCGAGCCAAATTAAGCCTGTGCCCTAGCTAGCTAGGGGTTAAATTTACGTTTGCTTTACATTTTTTTTTTTTTCAATTTTCATCCCCGAAATTTTTTATTGTAATTTTCGTGTCAATTTTTTTTCTAAAAAAATTTCCTTTCAAAAAATTTTTAGAAAAAAAAAAAAAACTTATTATTATCTCTAAATTTTGACTTTTAAGTATACTCGTAGTTTATATATATATATATATATATATATATATATATATACACACCACTTGTATTGTAGTTAATTAAGGGGGTGCTTATTTTGACCAAAAGTCATGCGTGTTTCTTAATTCTAATTAACATGGTATTTGATGTAATACTTTTCTTTCTCTTTTTTTTTTCTTTTTCTTTTTCAGAAGACGTAATACTACAATAAATCTATAGGATACAGTAGAATGCGATTGTCAAACTACTCTTGGAAGAAAAAAAAAAAAAAAAGAACATATCAGTCTCTCTTAATGCACTATAATTGTGATCAATTTTTTAATGTAACTACAATACAGGACACGTATACCGTATGTACTTGATAAGTATTCCATACAAGACTCCGAGTTTGAATGCTTCAAGAACATTGAAAATGTCCTTCGGAAGATGGCAATGACTACCATACAGCCACAAAATGTTGACATATTGCTACAGAATTGATTTGTACCTAATTCCAACTTTTCTTCTATAGTGCGTCAATATTATTTATTATTATTATTATTATTATTATTATTATTATTATTATTATTATTATTATTATTATTTACTGAAATAAAATAAAAAATTATTGGGGCTATCATGTCCCATCCCTTCAAATATAGCATAACCTCAGGAAAACATCGATAAAACAGAAAGAACCTAATTCCATTTTTACTCAAAAAATTGACTATTATTTTCATTCACAAACACAAATATAACGTTGTATAGTCCATTGGAATAGTTCGAATACGTGCGGATTATCAAACTTTGAACCCTCTGATGATAATAACGTTGTATCTTAAAAACATTTTCTTATTCAGCAACAAAAAAATAAAAGTCTTCTTAAAGAAACAAAACATTCAAACTGTATATAATAACGTCTTGGAAGTTGTTATTTTGTACATTGCAGTAAGGGAAACTAACTTTGAAAGGTCTAATTATACTAATTAAAACAATAGGTCAATGGGATTTGATCTCTGGCTCAAAATATGAAAGAAATGCTACAAGCTTTAGAATTCTTTGTTCGTACTAACGGATGACAGGACAAATATTTTTATTCGGAACATGGAAAATATATATATTCACGAAATGAAAGTTTGAGAAAATATACATATATACAAATTCGATTTCTTTAAAGAGAAACAATATTAATGATAAATATATAACATATATAAAAATGCATATACCACAGGTCCATATACGCACATAAGTACTTGATTATAACTTTCATTTACGAGATTATTATTATTATTTTTTTTTTTTTTTTTTTTTTTGAGAATTCATTGACGAGAATTCAGGTTGGTATGCTTTTCTGATATGAAGATAAGGAATAACGTGCTCCTAAAAGATATTGCTGCACACGTTGGCAACGTTAGCCTTCCTTAAATAATAATAATAATAATAATAATAATAATAATAATAATAATAATAATAATAATAATAATAATAATAATAATAATAATAATAGTAGTAGTAGTAGTAGTAGTAGTAGTAGTAATAAATCCTGGCCTTATTTGAGTAGTAGTAATAAATCCTGGCCTTATTTGATCAACGGAGCAGAAATATATAATAAAATGATTCTCTAAACTGAAATTGGGAAATAACATTCAAGTGATACACATACAAATCGTCATTAGAACTTATTCTAATTTGAAGTCCTAATTAGTGGGAGACTCACCATTAGACTAGCGAACAAAACGAATATTTCGCCAATTAGGTTCATGCACGAGGACCGAAAGCACAAGAATAGTAGGTTACACCCGCTACATTAATTTGGTTGAATATTTTAAAAGAAAATGTAAATAAATTAGAATTATATATATATATATATATATATATGACCGTAGGAGCATGCAAAACTTGCCAAACACATGAAGTGGCCGCACACTGGAGCTTCGTGGACCTTCCAATCTACTTAGGCTGAACTTATCCGACGTGCATTCAATATTATTCCCCACTATTGAAAAATAGATAATTAATTAAACTCTACGGATAATCTAAACTATCTTGAGTAGATTAAGACACACAGGTAATAAGAATAACAATATCCCAAATGAAAATGAAGAGAGGTTGTGATGTCTATCTTGATGTGGATGCGCTAATAAGCCCTAGCTAGCTAGTTGTTTTTATTAATTTATTACCAAAACAGGATGCACAAGCTGTTCATTATTCTTTTTATTTTAGCCGCATAATTTATTTGTCCAAATCGGCTTGGTTAGGACTAGTTATATAATATTATGAAATAATAGATTAATTGACATAAATAGTCCGTTAATTTTAAATATACTAACATTTTAGTCGCTGCATTTTTAATGTTATTTTATTATAAGTCACTAAACTTTCATTTTTTTTTAAATATTTAATTGGTCCCTGACATTAAACGATTTCTGAAATATAATAACAATAATCATGGGTCCATCACATGAGAACTTAAAATTTTACAGAAAGAGTTAATTTATATGTAAATTCACTTTATTACTATTATATCATGTTAAAACTATAACATTTTACATATACTGTAGCTATTTATGTAAAATTTTCAGTTATTATTTAATAAGGACGTGATTTTATTTGTTAAATTTCAAAAATCGCTTATCAATTTTAGTGTTAAAGACTAATGGTAAAAAATTAAAAGTTTATGAATTAATATGTCAAAATTAAAAATTAAAGGATCATAGTGTGTATCCTTAAAGTTGAGGCACTCCACTAAGCCTTATTTATTTTGAAACTTGAGACCAGCAAAATCACCTATATGTTTTGTTATATATTCGAAAGCTGTAGGTCTATCAATTTAGTGGGACTCAAATTCAACTATTTGCACGTTTATGTATAGGTTGTTTGCAAATTGGTATATGAGCTTGAAATGTGTTTATAAGGCCTCGTCCACATGTAGATGTTGTTAATGCTAATGAAAAGTCGTGGGCCCTGTAATTTATTTGTATTTAATAAATAACAGATTTCAAAATTATTTACAGTAAATAACAGTTTTTTATATAAATATTTAATTTATGAGTAGTTAAACGATTGTTTTCCGTGTAAATTTTCTTCTTAATACTGCTTTTATTAATGGAGTTATTTGTTTGTTTAGGGTTTAATTCAGACAAGTTATGACTATATGATTTTTCTTATTTTGAATTGATTACTGATTTATTTCCATTTTGTTGAGTATTTCATTCTTTGCTAAATGCTTGTGAATAATATTTGGCCATTTTTTCACGATTTGAGATTCAATTTGAGACTGAGAAGTGAAGATTGATTTAGTCCATGATTGAAATACATGAATACATGTAGGATCGATGTGGATATACCTACAAGCATGTATAATCTATTTCGAGTTTCATTGTCGTAATGAGTTTCGTCAAGTTGAGGTTTTCACAAGGATGTGGGAAACCTGCTTGTTGGGGAAATTTGTTAGTACTTTAGAGAGATTAACAAATAGGTTTGAGAAACTTGACTACAACAAAAGAGAATGGTTTAATTAGTTCATTTAGGGATTTCACTTCGGATTAGTTTGGTGAATAGGTACCCTAAAATGTTATTTTTTTATTGCTTGCTTATTTTAATTTCTTTTATTTATTAATCTTACTCTTTTATTAGGGGTTCCAATAATCCATAAAGTTAAGAATTTTGGTACCTAATTTAAATTAGCACAATTCTCGCATGGTCGACACACTACTCATAAATTATATGTTGGTTTCCAAATCGAATTCGAGGTGTAGAATCGAGAAAAGTCAGATCATGTCCAAGCAAAAAAAATTTCAAAACTTTTGTGAATGCTATAGAATATATTAATTTATAATGAATAAATTAATCTAATTAATTTAGTTCAAGAATTATACATACCAACCAATTAGGATGAAAACTCTAGTATTTGACCACGAACAATCCAAGTGTTCTGGCTCCATAGACTACCAAGAATCTTCCTTGTCAATTCTTGAATTCAACAGAGAGACTGTGTCTGTGGACACACCTGAAAACATAATAAACGTTATCACTCGTCTCACAAGTCTTCCACAAACATCAACACATGTACGATGTGAAACTGGGAATGAAAGAACTTTTCTTCACTTTTTCTCTCAATTTTACACGCCTACTGTAGCAGGGTTACATGCTAACCAACTACAGCAGGGTTACATGCTAACCAACTGCGTTTTACATGCCTACAATAACCAAGTTACATGCCAGCCACAAAGAATGGAGTGAAACAGTTACACGTCGGTCACTCGCATGTTACATGTTGTTTGACAGAATGTTACACACCCATAACTGATATGTTACACATCTATCACATAGGAGAAGGAGAAAAATTGTGTTGTCCAATTTTCTATTGTCTCCTATTTATAGAATACAAGGAAGACTCATTTGCTTTAACTTGAAGGCAAAGCTTTAGTCAATTGATTATTAAGTTTTTTTTTTTTTAAATCCCATTTAAAATATAGTTTCCTATTTAATTTTGGAAGCAAAAAAAAACTCTCCCCTTCCTTATATATTATGACCGGCCATACGTTAGGGATTTCTCCCTGTGGTTGGGGCAAAATGCAGGCAGGAGAAGGAGAAAGGATTCTTCCTTTATCCAATTTCCAATTTTAACTCAAATTCTAATTCTAATTAAAATCAAACTTTCCTTAAATTTGAATTTCAATTAGACAACTTGTCAAATGAGTAAAATGATAACTTAGAGAGCAAGCAAGTGAATCCAAATGGGATTCATCATGTGTCACACGTCCCCTACACCCAATAACTAGGCATGTGGCCTATGTAGTCCCACCACATTTTGTTTTCTAAAATTAAATTAAATAATCACATTATTTAATATATAATTAATTCTTAATTAATTATTTCTAAGTGATATAATTTAGAATTCTACAATTCTAAATGTATTGTTTTACTTTAGTGTCTTGTAGAATTAACAGATTGACACGGGGAGTCATGGACTCATAATATCAAGCTCCAATAAAATTAATAATTAATTTTATTAATTTTATTAATTCTAAAAGTTATTCCACTATAAACTTGAAATTACACTCTTGATATTATAGACAATTAATTACATATATGAAACATCCATTTAATATAGTCACTTCATATAGATCAATCCTTCATATATAATTCATAATTAGTGAAATCCGTTAACCTCTCTAATTACATCTTTATCCTTTTGTACAATTGATTTTCTAATGGATTTTGATTCATAAAATTCATTCATGAATCGAAACTCTTACTAATCCAACTACCAAATCAACCATCAGGGGAATTATTTATATGCTTCTTTCTCAAAAAGGAATAGATTTCATCTTGTAATATTAGCATTCCCGACTACTTGTTTCTCTATGTCTCCAAGATACAAGGAAAAGATCTTCAGTGTGTCGAGATCTTTACTAAGTAAATTAAAAGACACAAATCCATAAATAGGAGTCTGTTAATAACTCAGGATTAATATCATGTTATAGATGACTATCGGTAGACTCAATTAGAATTTCTATACTTAGTGGAAATTATTAGAAATTCATATTATGTTTGTGTCCCGGTCCTACATAATCTCATTATGTAAAATACACTCATTCAATATTTTTTCATATCAAGAATGCAAATAAGCTCGTTCCATTCTTAATGGGAATGACATGTGTTAATAATGTTTTAATTAAAGATTCTAAACTTTAATTAAATTAATTACAAACTTATTTCGATTATTATCCTTAAATATTATCATCTAGTATATAACTCTTATATACCACATTTAAAGTTACATAAATAATTAAAGAAGTTTCAATGATATTCATAAAAATACATGCACATAAATTATAAAGATTTCCACTTTATTAATTAAATAATAAAATTTTCAATTACATTTCATGCTTTCATGACATCATTTCCAACACTTTATTACTTGAGGCTATGTGTATACTTGCGCGAGATTTTCTCCATCAGTATTTTCCACAGGTTGTGGCTCATATCACTATGTTATTTGACTTCACAATTCTCTGATTTTGTTCAATTATACATTACTAATTTTCAAATACAATTTACAATAAAATGTAAATTAGCAAATAAATTAATTCCTAATGATAACTCCATGAAATGGAGTTATTTAGCCTCTTTTGTAGATTAAAAAGTATACTTGTTCTTGAAAATTTATTTAGTTTTTAATACTTTTACCTTATTTTTATTTCATTTTATTTTATTTGGAATTAATTTTATTTTTAGTTTGTTTTAGGTATTTTTATTTTATTTTATTTTATTTTTATTTAGTTTCCTTTTAAAATAATTATTTTCCTCATTATGTAATTTAATTTTGGTGATAGGTGGGCTTAAGAGCAAATTGAAATCCAAATTGGGAGAGAAATGCAAGAGAAAATAAGTAAAATTTTAATTTTAATTAGCCTCAAAATGGAATTCCTTCGCGCGAGTGAAACTAACACAAAACTCGCCACTCTAGCCATTGGATCACAACGTCAACGGTCCAGATCGGGCGCGTGGAATCACCCCAGACAAGAGCGCGTCTCCGCAAGTCACATCAGTCGTCTGCCAATCCCAGCAATCCGGTGCAGCGATTTTATCTAGAACCGCGTGAAACTCTCTCTCTCAGCGAACCAAAGCACGCCGTGTGTCAAGCTATCCGAACCCTCCAATTGATGCTGCCACGTGTCCAAACGCAGGCCTTGAGCTGAGCTCAGTTGTAGCTCTCCTTTGTGCACGAAATGAAGGGTTTTTGAGCCCATATATGCCAGCGCCCGCACGAGAGAAAAAAGGGGGAGCCGAGGAGAAAAAAAAAAAAAATAGAGAAAACCCGAGAGAAAAAGGGTGAAGGAATTTAATAAGGCTTTTCAGCCAATTTTCCAAGAAAGAAAAAATCCCAAAACAAATATTTTTATTAGATTTAGATTTTATTTTCCATAAATTATTGAGGGAGAATTCATTTTGGAGCTTCAAGAAGGAGGAAGATGAAGATATTGGGAAGAGATTTTGAGAGTTTGTGACACCTCCATTTGGTGATTTCTTTCCCATATTTATTCTCTTTATTTTTGTAATCTCTAAAAATGATGAAACCCTTGATGTTATTTAGTTAATTTTGTGAGCTAGGCTCCTAGTGGAACTAAGATTGTAATGTTTTAGTTTTTGCTTTTGGATTGTTTATGGTATTATTGTGCTTGTTCATTCATGTGTATTTACTAGCTTAATTTCTATTTTTGATGGAAATCAAATGTAGAACTAGACTTAGATTGATTTGGAAAAATTAATTTAGGTTGGACTTTACATGGATGATGCATGTTCAATATAGGAATATATTGATTTGTAAGGTATAGGAATATATCGTTTACCTTGTATAACCTAATAAACTCGAACTTGAAATTGGAATTCCATTAACTAGATTCACATAGGAATATGATGAAATTGGTTTGAGGAATTATAGTCATAATTAATTCAGAAGAATTTTATGCACAAACTTGAGTTTGGTTAAATAGTACAGAATGTTGTAGCATTCCTTTAGCACAGCTTTAGCATTTTGCAATCAAGGGGAATTTAGGAAGTCCTAGCTCGATTATTTGTAATTGCTTGCATTTTTATTTTCTTTTAGTTATAAAAAAATATAAAAATAATCCTAGAAGCTAATCAATATTGGTATTTAACGAAAGCTAAACACAATCCTCGTGGGATCGATATCCGTACTCTTGTACACTTTATTACTTGTGCGATTCGTATACTTGCGAGTTTTTACGCAACACCTAACTAACAAGTTCACACTTGAAAATTAATTGTTTATAAAATTAAATAGTGCGTACATCGACAAATGTAAATTGACAATATTATTAGTATACGAATAAAATGTAAATTAATTTCATAAAAGTATATATTACATGTTCATTATTTTTTTCTTTTTATATTATTACCTTCTTCAACTCATGTCCATTAAACATCTAAATGATTGGAATCATTATCGTCGAAAACTAACTAATAGCAATACTTTAGCTTTTCATGTTATTATATATATTTTGCATCTAGGAAAGTATACGAAAATTACGGAATAAAGAATATACTACCTGATGACCAGTAGTATCCTTTATTATTATTAGCAGTAGAAGTAGTAGTAATGATTTATTCTTGGGATAGAAAGGCTGAACAGGTTTTATTCATAATACGACCATTTTAGACGATCTTCTTATTATGAAGGCAATCATTTGCAGCTGAGGCGGGGAACGCCACAAGCGGAGGAAACTTTGTCAGCATTAATTAGGAGAGTTAAAAGGGTCTAATTAGTTCGCTAATTTGAATTTTTAATTTGAATTGAGATGTAATTTTATATGAGATTTTTTACCATACGAAAAAAGTTAAATATGACTGTTTCTGAGAACTTTTTACCGTAATAAAACTCGAATTCTAAACGCAAATCGGTAAAATGAATGAGATCAAAGTAGTTGAGGAGGTTGGAATTCTTGGCGTACTCGCACAAACATGGCACCAGCACGTTGCCCACGGCGGCGTGCTGCCCTGGCTGAACGCCTGGGGAGAGAGAGAGAGAGAGAGAGAGAGAGAGAGAGAGAGAGAGAGAGAGAGAGAGAGAGAGAGAGAGAGAGAGAGAGAGAGAGAGAGAGAGAGAGAGAGAGAGAGAGAGAGAGATGTATGCTGGTTTTGAAATGTTCGTGTGCATTCGGCCAACGCGATTTGTGTGGAGAGAGAGAGAGAGAGAGAGAGATGTATGCTGGTTTTGAAATGTTCGTGTGCATTCGGCCAACGCAATTTGTGTGGTACTTATATAGATGAGAGTTGGGATTTTCCAGATTGTTTGCATACAAATGCGGATGTGTGAAAAAGATATTTACTGGTGGAGTAAATCTACGACTAACATAAATATATTAGCGTAGGATAAAAGTGCTGAACTTAACCCGTGCTATAATGCACAAAGTTTTCATTATTTTGGGACAAAAATTATGATTTTTGGAATTAAATAAAGTTTTTACTTTGGAGTTTTGATACTATCGTGCCAGCTTAGTCTATGTAGTTACCGCTTTAAGATGTTGCTTAATTAGTAATAACATTATTTTGTATGAGATTTTTTTTTAAAAGCAATCGTCGTGGTGCTATTTAGCAGCATGTAATTTGTTTTTGTTTCCTAAGAAAAGTAACACCATGCCTGAACAACGTATTTACCATAATATATATAAACGAGTTTTTGATAATTATGTTTCCATCAATAGTTATTATAATATATATAATTTGATATTATAAGGTGATAAGAATTTGATTTGATTAATTACTATAAATTTTTTTAATCAACTATTCAATTTATTACAACCGTCTTTGAGTCAATCAGACCTCGAGCTGTACTTTTTGAAGGCCTACTAGGTATGCCTCGTGTATACTTGGCAATAATTTATTTGTGAATTGACCAAAATAAAAAGAAAAAAGTAATGTATTTCTGTAGCAGATTAACTTGCCAGATTAATCTAATTTTTCTTGATCTAAAACAATTAAATCAAAAGATTATCACCAATGGCCTTATCGACTACTGGCACTAGGATTTTTACTAATAGAAAAATGGTATCTTAAGCTTTGGGATCATTCGTCAAGCAAGGTCAAAGGGTGGAGAGGCAGGTTTTAGCATTATTCTGTACTGGTTGTTGGATTGGTAAGAAAGGGAGAGGGAGAGAGCAGTAGTTTTTGGAACACTGACAGCTATTTAAAAGTTGTGTCGTCAGTTGTTCAGCCTGCCCCTACCCTCCCCTCTTTCTCAAATTCCACACTATATTTATTGAACTATTTTCCCTGACAATGGAACTTATAGTTTAGTGACATTTGTACTAAAATATCTCAAACTATTTTCCCTTGCAATGGAACTTATAGTTCAGTGACAATTGTGCTAAAATATCTCATACTCTAGCATTATTGGATTTGATGTTTGGGTAGCGTACTTAACGTGTTTCCATTGTTAGGTACGGGAAAGACATCTTCGGCTCGTGTCATTGCTAGCTAAGGGGTGAGCCACTAAGAGCTTCTATTTGTATAGTCTTAGGGCCCGTTTATGGTTTTGACTCTCTTACCTTCTACTAGTTGCTTGGAATTTTTTTTTTTTTTTTTTTTTTTGATTTAGTATGTGTTCATTTGTTATTTTATTGGCTTTTGTTATTTCTTACAGGTCAATAGTTATTTTATTGGAGGAGATGACATTTTGTTGGAGCATTTTGTCGAGGAGATTTTTTCCACTATTATTCTTTGATATAATGCTTGTTAACGTTTTGGACATTGAATGACTTATGTTATAGACGTAATCTTATTGCCAACTTAGTAGATACTGATAATAATTGATATGTTGAATGTTTTTATGTTTTAATTTGAATGTTCCTATTTAGATATATCACATATCTCAGAATTATCATTTATTTGCATGAATTGAAAAGGATGTCAAGAATAATTTTAAAAAGTTACAAGAGTATGAACATAACAAGAAAAAAAAGTTATTAATCTGTATTATAGCCATGCTAAAGAGCTGTAATAGGATGAAAATAGCTTGTCTTAAACGCTATAATATTTCAATTCTATAGCATTTTCTATAACTCTCCTAAAACGCTATGTTTTCTTAGGACCCATAATAGCGTCCGCTGTCCTGACACTCTAAAAAGCGTTATTGTTAGTGATTAATAGTGTTTTTAGACTACTACTGATGTTGATATTTATTATAGTGACATAAATATCTTATAGTTAAATAATAATATCTACTAATAAATAAATATTATAGTAACTATTAAAACCACACCCACATATATATGTGTGTGTTGGAGTTGCTTAAGAGTTAAAATTGGCTGGGTGGGGTGGGCTACAAACCAAGTGGCGAGGCTGGGCTTGTGGGTGTTTTTTCAATGAGAAAATTGTTGCATTTATTTTTAGAATACATGAATTTAGAATTTTTATATTTTACTCTTGATTAATACCCTTTTAACTAACATAATTACTTGACAAAAAAGAACACTAACTAAAAGTGAGGTGTAAAGTCTAAACTCATATACTTTAAGAAGTATTTGTGGCATTTTTTTTTTTTTCAAACCGTTGTTATCTAACCCATGCAGGGAGATATGAAAAAAAAAAAATAACAAAAATTATAAAATTGTTATTTAAATAATTTATTTTTATACTACAAAATATCGTATTAATTATTTAATGATATTAGTCTTTACTATTTATATAATATTCTAAATATTTCGTTACATATTTTTAATCTAAACGTTTCTATGTGTATAAAAAGCCCTAATTCAGGACCAAAGGGAGTGAATTAATAAGCGTAAAATTTTATATGAGGATATGTAAGGACTGTTCTCGATTCTTTTTAATGTTTTCATCACATAAATTTGAGACTTTTATTGTAGTTCCTATAAAAATAAATTATTTGTAGACTCTTATTTTTTAACCGTTAGATATGTATCACAATTTGTTTGTTCGACATATTTTTTTAATTTGTTGTGATTTTAACTAAATTTAACGGTAAAAAATTGAAACTACTGGTGAAACTCCTCATAAAATTAATTATCTAGTAGTTCAATATGAGCAGTTTCATCCTTATTCGGCTGCATTTAATATTGTTAGAATACAATCTCCTAATTAAGCACCTCATCAGTGCATAGTCCTTTCATCACAACTTTGCCGACTCCATTCTGGTCTGAAAAAAAAAATTAATTAAAAAAAAACCTAATTATCAGATATAATTATTTGAATAATAGACAAAGCGTTGGAGCGGGGCTGATTGTCATCAGAATTGACATTTCCTTCGGTCATGATCTTGGGGATTAAAGTCGTTGTTGATTTTCCCTTCTTCGGATAATTGCTTGCGAAAGCAATTAACAATATTAGATTTCAAATTAATCACAATATATATTTTTTACGTTTTTGGTTTCTCATTCGGTGTAAAGTCTCTCATCAACCAACAATATCCTCTAATCGTACATCTATGCGAATTTGCATGACAAGTCTCAAACAATATAAATACAGATGTTACAAATTATAAAACAAAGATGACCCTAATTGTACGTATTTCCCCTTGTAGGAATTTATTGCCTTGTAATAAGATCTTGCTAATGGCTTACTTTTCCACGTTTCTAAATTCATTTCACCGATTCGAGTTTTCAATTTTAGGTTTTTACAGTAAAAAGTTCTCAGAAAATGTCATATCTAACTTTTTCTGCTACAATAAAAAGCTCTCAGAAAATATCACATCTCAGTTCGAATTGAAAACTCAAATCCGTGAAGTGAATGAGAAATATTACAATTTGATCATTTGGAGTTTTGCAAGTCAATATAAAAACATCTTCAGTACAATGCCAAAAAAATTAACTTTACAATGCTATTTCGGCATTTTAGTAGAAAAACTTCCCTCCAATGCAATGATATTTTTATGCAAAATTTGGTGTACTGTGTCAAATTTTCACAAAATAGATATTGATTTCGTTCATTTCACCGATTTGAATTTTTAGTTCTAGGTTTCAACAGTAAAAAACTTTCAGAAAATATCACATCTCAACTCGAATTAAAAACTCAAATTCACAAAGTAAACGAGACCAAAATGTCAAAGAAGATCGAGTGGTGTGTGCACATGGGCGTAAAAAAAAAAAATTATGTATTTAAAGACAATGCACGCATTTTTGTTTGTATATTTTTTTTCTTTTTCTTTTTTTAGCAAAAATCCTAAAGAGAGGGAAAATATAGATTATATAGCTTTTTTTTTTTCAAAATTATGCTCTTCATTTTTTAGGTTATTAATAGATCATATATTGTATGTTGGCGTGTAAAATTTATATATTCAGATTTCAAGTTTATACTTAATTTATACTTTTTTCTGTTGATGAAGTTTGACAAATTAAAAAAAAAAAAAAAAAAGAACTTAAACGCCTTTAAACAAAAAAAAAAAAAAAAAAGAATAAGAAAATAAAAATTAAGAAAAATAAAATTAAGAATGTAAACGACATTTAAGTCAATTTTATAAGTAAAAATCAACCTTTGAAAAAAAAAAAAAGGTACGGATTTATCCTGAATATGAAACGTGGATACAAATTTTATACAATTCAAAATATAAGGAATGACTTTTTGACTTTTTGATAACCTAAAAATGAACGGTTTAAAAATGAGAAGAAAAATGACCGTACGATGCAATGTTTAGGTAAAAGGCGAAAGAAGGAGATAAAATACAAAACACTATAAAAGGGAGGAAAACAATATGTGTTTGTATGTATATATGTATGTATGTATGTATGTATGTATGTATGTATGTCACTATTAACACAATGCCTAAGATATATTCCTAAAAACCAGACAAAAAAAATGATGAATAAATTGATTCAATAGTGTGGATGTTCACATTCCTATCACCCCTCATGAATTTCATTATCTCCTCTTTATTACCATCACTATTTGGTATTCCATAACCTCCTAACTAACACTCCATTAATAGTACTTTATTATTGAAACATATAACTTTTGGCTCCTTACTTTATGATTCTTGGCCTCTATATATGTGACGTAACATTAGCGTGTGATAAAATTTATAGTCTGTTGATTCGTGAAGAATATCAAAAAAATGAATGTGTGAGTTTTTCGTTAATTTAAAGAATTAATATCAAAAAACAAGTAAAGAAAAATAATAATCTAAAATTTTATTAATCAATCAATTAAAAATAATAATGTTAAAGAAAACTAACCTTAAATTAATAACCTAATCCTATTTTAAATTCGAAATAACTAAACTAGATATTATAAGGATAACTATCTCCCTAAAATCCCAAAGGCCCATATGTTAATAATCTCAATCTAATCAATGCAATTTTAAATTCAAATAATATATAATAGGGAGAAAGAGGAAAATAAATCAAGATTTAAGATGAATTAAAATTAATAGGCTAATAGTTTATATAAATTAATAAATAGGTTAAATTACTATTTTCGTTCATAACTTGTCTGGTTATGAACCATAACTTGACAAGTTAACAAGTATAATTGTCCATAACTTGTCTAGTTATGAACCATAATTTGTCAAATTTATCCATAATTTAACCATGAACTTGACAAATTTATCCATAACTTATCCGATTATGAACCATAACTTGACAAATTATATCATATTAATTTTTATAATTAAAAATTAACTTATATACTTTTTAAAACTTTTTATATTGATCTATTTTTTTACTATTTCTTTATATAATAATAATTTAAATTCACATAATAATTACCACTATTCTAAAAGTACTTTTAATTATATCATTGCGCCGATCTCTGCGGGTGGAAAGAATTCGTTCTTGAATGGCTCATCTCTAAAATAAATAATTTGTTGAGCTTATTAACACTAGTCCTTTGTACTTTTTAACGGTGATTGCGCTAATCACCTATACATTTTTTTTTTCCTCATTAAATGCATTGAAGATTAGACCAAAATTCATGTTTTGGTCATCATTTTCTACATCACCCTCGTCAAAAATTGGATCACTATCAAATTACATCATAGATTGGACCAAATTTAATATCTTTGACGTCATCTTTGATATCAAAAATTGGATGTCATCTAATAGATTACCGATCGCAAGCCTATAGATTACCCAATTTTGGTGATACAGATATTGTCGGGGGTGGAGGAGCAAAATAAGCTTAAATAGGAGAGTAATAAAAATTAATAGGTCAAAATTTTGAAATTGTTATACAAAGAAGTAAAATTTCGAAAATGCCCTTAAAATCTCCCTTCTACGTTTCCCCTTCATCTGCTCTCTCTGTCTCTCTCTTCCCATCGAAAATCCCAGGAAATCGTCGCCGGCGTAACCATATTGAGCAGCGATGCAACCTTGGAGGTCGTGCCAGAGATTCTTCGCGACAGCCATGGAAGTTTCTTCGTAACGGCTCCGCGATGGCGAGCGGCGAAGCTCGCGTCTCCTCCGCGCGATTTCGCTAGCGAGGAGCCTCCGTCTTGAAGGTCGTCTATCGACGTCGACGGTGAGAGAGGAAGTGCGTTGGAGAACAACGAAGAAAGAGAGAGAGGGAGTACGGGAGAAAGGGAGAGACGAACGTAGAGAGAGAGGATTTGTGGGGAAAAAAAAAACAAAAGAAATAGAAAGAAATGGTCAAATTGACAAATTGGATATTTAAAACAAAACAATGGCCTATTTAATTAATTAATTTCTAATGGTTGGTAAATCAGTTATTTCCTTCTAAAAGTTTTAAAACTTGGTCTATTAATTTTTTGTTTATTTTATCGATTTGAGTTTAAAATTTATATTTTGTTACAATAAAAATATTTAAAAATAATCACATTTAATTTTTTTATTACAGTAAAAAATTAACATAAAATCACATCTTAACTCAAATTATAAATTTAAATCAGTGAAATGAACCGGTCTTATAATATCTCCATTTGGTATTGAGGTGTTGACCTTGACAAGTTAGGCAGTTATAAAAGAGTCGTTCTTCGGGTGTTGCAAGGAATATTTATGTGTTCCAAGAAATATGTGTGTTTCCCCCCAAATGAAATTTGAGTGGTATCTATTCGGTCCCTTCCTCCACCTCCCTAGCCGATTGGTTATAATTTTTTAAGACTAAAATCTCATTTTTTTCCCGATTTAAATTTTTAAAATTAAAAATTCATAAAAAAATATTACATTTAATTTTTTTTATAATTAAAAATTCTTAAAAAAATTAAAAATTTAAATCTGCACGTAACTCATTAAGTTTGTTTAATTTATTAATTTAAATTTTTAATTTAAATTAAAATAATAAATTTTTTTATTATAATAAAAATATTAAATGCGATTGTTTTAAAATTTTTTTACTGAAACTCGAATTCTAAAAAGGCGCTGCCGACAACTGCTAATCTGCTTTTGCGAAAGATTCTCTGCTTCCACATTGGTGGCGCTGTCAAGATAGTACTGTGGTTGCTAGCCGTACTTTTTTTTTTGCAAGAACTCTTGGGCCGGGCCTCACTCCTTGGGCGTTTCCCTGTCGAAGATTTGATTACAGGCTGTTTTTTTTTTTTTTTAGATATTTCTGGAGTTTGTGCATTTATCTTGTTCCCTTTGGTTGTCAGGTAGGTCCTGTTTATTTAAATTTAAAATTAAATTTTATTATAGTAAAAAAATTTTAAAAATAATTATATTTAATTTTTTTATTATACTGAAAAATTTTCATATAATATCACAATTTAATTTAAATTAAAAATTTAAATAGTAAACTAAACAGCTCAGTCTTTATCCTTTCGGAAGCAAATAAGGCAGCCTATTTTTTACTGCTCTTTATGCTTCAGCTAAAAGTGTTTCTTGGTATTCTTTTGAAGCTTTGCCTTTTTTGCATAATTTCATCATTATTGTATCTTGGATTTCATCTCATGTTTTTGAGTTAAAAATTAATATCTCTTTCAAAAAAAGGGAAAAAAAAAACCCTGCAATTAAGCACTCTTTCAAAGAAAATAAAAGAACATAATTAATTGCAATACAAACTGTCGTTTATACACTGGATATCATCATGATATTGTAGGAAACGGAGCGTAAGACATCCATTATCATTTTACTAATTTGTACTAGACATACAAATATTTTAGACTGGATCTTATTCATAAATAGTTATTTCTTACTAATATATAGTCTTCAGGCAATCAACTGCACTTGGGGTAGGAAACGCCACAGGCGGAGGCAACTTTTTTGGCGTTAGGAGAGTTGACATACTGGCGGAGGTTGGGATCCTTCAGGTACCCACAAAGGCATGGCCTCTGCTGTCTGAGCCTGCTGCAGCACGTGTTCGACGGCGGCGATCCCCCGGTGATCGCGGACAAGCACGGGCTTAGCGCCACGGGGCTACAGGTCGCAGCCTCTGCCACGGGCGTTTTAGAGAGAAGCACCGTCGCCACGGCCACCACCAAGGCTAAGAGTGCTAAGCAGGAAAACTTCTTCATTTCAGCTCTGATTTCGGAAAAATAAGACAAGAGGATGAGTAGAGAGAGAGAGAAAGATGAGTAGCGTTGAAATTTTGTGGTGCATTCAACCGGGGTGGTTTGTGTGGCATTTATAGATGAGAGAGTTGGGATCAATTGCGTCTGGTGAAAATTGGAAGTTTCAGCTGAAGAAAAGCAAATTAATTCGAGGAAAAGTGACAAACACCCACTACCGGTACTGTTAATTAATGAGAGACGTGTACGTTTAGCCTAGTTTATTTCGCGAATTTAAATTTTCAATTTGAGTTAAGATGTGATATTTTTTTAAAATTTTTTATTATAATAAAAAATTTTAATGTGATATTTTTTAAAAAAAATTTACTATAAAAACTTAAAATTAAAAATTTAAATCAGTAAAATAAATAAAGTCTTAATTTATTTATAGATTTAAAATAATTCTATTTTATGTGTATTTTTTATTAAAAAAATATTATAAAAATAAACATTTAACTTTTTTTTTTTTTTTTTGAAATTTTAGTCGAGGAATTAACTATCCTTTTCTTGTGGAAAAAGTAGATCCCACTTAGAGAAATACTGCGGTGCGTCTATTTATGGTTTTAGCATTTTAGGATAGTGCTAAATCCTATAATAACATTATTTAGTGCGAGATATATTCAATAAACATCGTGATGATAAATAAGCTAGCACTATTATATACGTTACAGTACCACATGACACACTTATGTTGAATTAGGTGGCCCACATGGTACAATCTAAGTGATGAGGAAAGTAAACCAAACGAGAAGGAATTGATGACCAAGCACACCCATTAAATGGAGATCATTATTATGACAAATTAACATTAATTTTCTTGGTCGTGATCTTGCAGTTTAGAGTCGCTTTTTAACTTTCCCTTCTTCAACAATTGCATGCTAGAATAAATTAGGACTCCATTTATTACACTTATTTGAGTTTAGAATTTAAATTTTGTTATTTTAAATAGCTCTCAAAAACAGTTATTAAAATTTTTTATTATAATAAAAAACTCTCACATAAAATCACATATCAATTCAAATTAAAAACTCGAATAAACGAAATAAACGGACTTTAGATTTATCCCCAAGAAAGGCAGTGCTCATAATGTCTATACTTATTTGTGCATGTTACTGGGTTTAGCATAATTTAACTTCTTCCCTCAAGGGAATTTTATGGCCTACAAATGTGAACCTAATCATGGTTAACTGTTCCACGTTACCAAACAAAAAAAGGCCAAATTATGATTTTTTTTTTTTTTTTGGCACAACAGCACAACGCTAAATTTTCAGTACTGTTTAGTGTTTTTTGTTGGGAATGGTGTCCTAGAAGCATGAGATGTAATAGGACATTTATTATTTATTTAATAAAAGAGTTTATTCATTATTTTATGTGAATATATTTATGAATATTTTATGAATATCAATGAAAATTCCATGATTTTTATATACATTTAAACATTATATATATATATATATAGGATAATGTTTGATAATTCAAAATATATTCATAATATATAGTTTGGAATCTTTAAAAAACATTATAATACATGTATTTCCATTTAGAAAACATTGTTAATTGTGAGATTTGAATCCTTAGTGATTTTTTTTTGAGATTATGTGGAAAAAAAACAAGATATGAATTTTAAAAAAAAAGTATAGAAATATAATTTTTTAAATAGAATGATCTTAAAAGTTTTTTATCATTTATATTTGTGTCTTTTAATTTAAATTAAATGATATAGAAAAAAATATATTATTTGAATCCATTCCTTCTTAAAGGTTTTTTAAATGTTTTGTTGCCTTTGATTCATGAATGTGTTGAATATTTAGAGAAAATATTATTTAGATAATTATTTAAAATAGTAAAATTGTTTTTTTTTTATGGAGGATTGATTATATGCAATGACTATATCAAATGGTTTTATCTTATAATTTAATCTATTTTATGATTCCAAGTTTATAGTGGATCAATTAATGGTTGTGTTTAATGATAATTTGTGATGATGATGTTGGTTGAGGACCTAGTAAATGAAAAAAAAAAAATGGGAATTTTAGAATTAAAAAAATAAACAAAATAATTAATTGAGAATTAATTATTATTTAAATAATGATTATTTAAATTTGAATTTTCTAGATTTATCCATTTTTATTTGATAAGTTGTTCAATTGTGAATCAAATTTAAGTTTGAATTTGAATTAGAATTAAAATTGGATGGATAAAGGATAAAATATCTTCCTTTGATGATTGAAATGAATAAAAAAAAAAAATAAGGGAATATTTTTATAAAACAATAAAAAATTTAGACATATATGATAGAGATAAATTAATAAATTTGTCTTGCCTTTAAATGGATTTTTGAGACAAGTCACTGTTCTGTTCTCTCTCTTTTTTTGTAATTGCAAGATATAAAATCAGATAAATTAAAATTTTTAAGCAATTTTCAAGCCCCTCCATATGCGAAATTCTCCAAAGAAAAAAAAAGGGACCAAAACATAAGAAGATGGCATTCATTGAGTTTGGAAAAAATGTTTATTGTAACCCGCGTCAGCAGCTAGGAAGGTGGATTCTAGGAATTGAGGTGGAAGACATTGGTTTTCTAAAACAAAGCTTTACAAGGATTGTCGAGGTCAAAAACTCAAGTTATGAACAATATAAATATAAATTGAGTTCTTAATAAATTTAAATTTTAATTTGTGCATAAATTAATATAATCTATAGAGATATCAAAGGTTTTTTAAAATTTTTATTATACACGATCCGAAAAAGAAATTCGATTAGAATAACATTTTTACGCAAATATTAGAATCTTACGAGTTTATATTTGCGCATTGTTGTGGAATATATTATTTTAAAATATGAAAAATTTGAGATTTTTATATAATATTTTGATATATATATATATATATATATATATATATATAGGGACAAAACTTTTACAGTATAAAAAAATCCTTACTGATTTTTTTTTTTTTTTTTTTTATAAAAAAAAAAGATAGGAATGTTAAAAAAACAAAAATTAGTGAATATAATTTTTAAAGAAGTTGACAAACTTTTATCATATATAGTGTAAATTAAATGGTATAGAAAAAAATATATTATTTGTCCTTATAGGTTTTTTTAAATGTTTTGTTGCCTTTGATTCAGAGTTGATATTGTAAAATATTATTTAGATATGTATTTAAAATAGTAAAAATTTTTTTTTTTTTTTATATTTAACATGTTTTATCTTATGCTTAATCTTTTTATGATTGGCATATGTGGATCAATTGTGGTTGAGTCTGATATCTGTGATGATAGTGTTGGTTGAGAACTGAAAAAAATAATAATATGTATTTAAAGCAATAAAAAAAATTTAGACATATATGATATAAATTAATAAATATTTTGTGCTTGATCTTTTTATGATTGACGTATGGTCTGATATTTGTGATGATAGTGTTAGTTGAGGAATAAAATGAAAAAGAAAAATTGATATGTATTTAAAACAATAAAAAAAAAAAATTTGACATATATGATATAAATTAATGAATCTGTCTTGCCTTTGTGGATCCATTGATGCATAGTCACTGTTTTGTTCTCTCTATTTTGGATTGTGCAAAATATAAAATCAGATAAATTAAAATTTGTAAATATTTTCAATCCCTCCATATGCGCAACCAAAGGAAACAAAGGGACCCACATAAGAAGATGGCATTCATTGAGCTTGGGAAAAATATTAGACCCATGTCAGCAGCTAGGAAGGTGAGTGAGGGAGAGAGGGGCAAACAACATACACACGTGTTAAAACAAAGGACAATATAAATATAAGCTTTGTTCACTTTTTAATAGTTTTTAAATTTGATATGTGATGATTTTTTTAAAAACTATAAAAAAAAAGTTAGATAATTTTCAGAGTTTTTTCTATAAACTTAAAAAAAAAAACTCAAATCGGTAAAATGAACGAGACTATAGTAACTGCACATTAAAAGGGACATAACGGGAATAAAAAAATCATCTGAAAAAAATATACAAAGATAAAAAAGAATACTGTTTATTACACTGTAATATAAACAGTAAATTCCGTCCTCTTTTTTAATAAAATTGCTCTGGTATGAGCTTTTAGTCTTAATTAATGGTCCACAATTTGGGATGTATAAAAATGGCCATTATGAAGATTTTTTTTAAGGTACCATTACGCAGTTTTTTTTTTTTTTTTATGCATATTTGATTCACATTTTCTTTCTTCCTTTTTTTTTTTTTTTTCCTTTCTTCAGACGTTCCTTTCAATAACAACGTGAGATGATAATTGAAATATCTTATAGATCAAACTTTTTTTGATTAATCTGACTTGATATACAAGGAAATTTTTTTGATAGTGTAGTCTTATTAATAGACGCTGAATCAGGTTAAAATCATAATAAATTAAAAAAGTACATATGATAAATAATTTTTAATATAAATTTTAACGGTTAAAAATAAAAAATTATTAATAATTCTCAGTGTTCTCTAATCTTATCAAAAAAAAAAAAAAATCTCCATGAAGGAAACTTTCTAGTCTTATCATAGAAGCTCTATAGAAGAAACATGGAAATACAAGACTCGAATATCTTTAATGCAATGATTTCAACAAGTGTGCAGTGACATTTCATGTTTAGGATTAAAATTTTGGAGCCAACCAAACAAACTTAAGTTTCGATGTGTTCATATGATCACTGCTCACCCATGAACAGTCAACACCGAAAAGTAGAAAATTACGTGCCTTCTTTTTCAACTTTTGCATTTCTGTCATTTGGCTAATGAAGCCACGTTCACATCTCTTTTAAGTCTCTTTACTCACACGTTACAGTGGACTAATCATTATAGGAACTCTGTAAAAAAGAATTAAAATTCTGTTTATTTTATTAATTTAAATTTAAAATTTAAAATTTATTATAATAAAAAATTTTTTAAAAAATAATTATATTTTATTTTTTATTACAGTAAAATTTTTTAATATAAAATCATATTTTAATTTAAATTAAAAATTTAAATTAGTGAACTAAATGAATTTTAAATCTTTATATAATTTAATTGGTGTCCCAGCAAAATACATGAAACGTGTCCTAATTCAGCAATTCTATAAAATAGGTAGTATTTTTCGGAAAAATTCAAGCCAAAACATCTCTCTCTTGCAATGCAATCATTTTTGAGTTTCATTTTTACTCTGAGTTTCTTCTTTTAGAATAAAATTTTTAAAAAAATTTAAATTTAAGTTATAATTTTTTTTTAAGTTTATATTCATTTATAAAAATTGAGTTTAAACAAAATTTAACATGATTTTAAGGTTAAAATCTAATTTTAAGATTCTTTTTTAACTCAAATTTCCTCTTTAATTCAAGTTTTTAAACTTAAACTCAAGTTAATAAACATTATTTTTTTTATTCTTAAAAACATCATAATTTTTTATTTTAATTTCAATTGAGATGCTTTTTTTTCTATGTGTTCACAACGAAATGACGAATACAACCTCACACATATATCATATTAAAAATTTTCATTACTATTGAATTTTTATTAAAATACTATCTAAATATAAATTTAAATTTTGATCCACTCAAACACAAACTCAAATAGATTTTTAATTCAAATCATAACTCAAATGCGCACATCTAAATACAAACTTAAGTTATAACTTTAATTTAAATTATAATTCAAATTCAACTTAAAATCTATATTCAAATTATCATAACATGTAACCAGAAAAAACCCTCTGTTTATTCAAGATTAATATTTACCTTTTTTTGAAGATTTTTAAAATTTTTTCCCTCTTCTTTTCGTCTTTCTTTTTTCCTCTGAAATATATATATATATATATATATTTTCATTATTTTTTACTATTATCAAAATTGAGCATTCACTAGTTCAAGATATGGATTTGACATACACAAATTCAAATGGTTCACATTTGATAAGGTGAAAAACAGATATTACTTAGGGGCAACAAGTAATGGAGGATCTCGTCCTTGTAATTGACCGTCGAACCGCCAGCTAGTTGGACAGCTTGATTTTGCTAGCGATAAATACGTTGATGTGACATTGGCTAGTCAGTTAATCTTACAATGTTAGATAATTTATCCAGAGTTTCGTTTGTTTTTAAATTTAAATTCTTGATTCGAATTATGATTTATAATTATTATAGTATTTTTTTTTATAAAAAATATACATAAATTAAAAATAATTTAAATCATATAATTTAAATTCATAAACTAAACAAACTCTAAATAACTCTATTTACATGAACATTTTAATCGGGGGGCCACATGCCAATAATTAATAACATGAGATATTAAAATCAGAATGGTCAGTTGTCAGTGTCTAATAAAATAATCTTCTTGGTAAAATGATACGTTTAAGTTAACTGATTTCAATTCATAATTTTAATTTTATTCACTTCTAAAAATATTAAATAAATAAAATCTTGTTAATAGATTCACTCATAAAATTTAAATTTAAAATTAAAATTACTTATTTAAACTCATAAAAAAATGACTATTAGAGCATCTCTAATGAAACTTTTTAAATTGTAGCTAAATCTTAATTAAAATTGTTAAAAAATAATTTTAAGTATTAACTTTTTAATAAGTCATTTTAATTATATTTTCTATTTTAACTAAATATCATTTTAATATTTATTAAATTTAACATACAAATAACTTTATTTAATTTAAAAAAACATTTACATTTATTGTATTTTAAAATAATAAAATAATAAAAAAATAAATGACTAACCACTCTTTACTTATTATATTTAGCTAATTTAGAATAAATTATCTGAAAAGCACAACGAATCATATATATATATATATAATATATATATATATATATAAGCTCATAAAAATCCTGTTATAATATAAAATTTAATTAATTTAAATTAAAATGTGATTTTATGTGAGAATTTTTTATTATAATAAAAAAATTAAATATGACTATTTTTAAAAAAATTTTATTGTAATAAAATTTTAAATTTAAATTTAAATTGATAAAGCGAGCAATATTAGACAGGCATGGAGGTCCAAACTTCTTTGCTAATTGAACTGGATCTAATTTCATGACATTGTGGATTGGATTGGCGTGGATGAAATGAAAACGTGCAAATTCAACGTAGGACCAGATAATGAATGGAATGGCCTACCCACTCGAGTATTCCACTTTTAGCGTTTTTATTTTTATTTTTTATTTTTTATTTTCCCACTGTCGTAATAACAATCAGGTAAAACGCATAATCCTTCAAGTTCTGAAACCTATTCATGGCAATCTAATTATTCCGTTTCCACCAACTATAAGCATTAGACTTTGGCTAAATTTAACACGTTCATTTTGTTAATTTAAATTTATAATTTAAGTTTAGATATAATTTTATATGAGAATTTTTTATTATAATAAAAAAATTAAATTTAATTTTTTTTTAAAAAACTTTTAACAAAACTCAAATAACAAAACTCAAATTCTAATTTTGTAAATTCTGAAATCTATTCATGGCAATCTGATTATTTCGTTTCCACCAACTACAAGCATTAGACTTTGGCTAAAATTAAATGCATTTTTGGGCTACATTCCACCATATACACTATAATTTCCTAATCTATAAAAAATTATTTCCCGTGGATTAATCTATTGGTTTAGTCTTTAGCACTTTGAATAATTGGCAAACAATAAACCAGCCAAAACGTTAAAATGATAAACCATTGAACTTTAATTTTGTAATTCTTGGCCTTGCTGTTCACCTTTCTGCACTTAATAAGATTACCACTCAAAATGTAATGGATGCTACCTACTACAAAACACTTGAACATTACCACTAAAATCATTTCCAAAACAAACAGTAATGCCAATTATATAATTAACATTAAAATGTATAATATGACATCATGTTATTTATATTTTTACTCAAATACATAATGCTATTTAAAATGATAAATCTACTTTTTTTATAATGATTAAGTTTTAAAAGTTATAAAAGTAAATATTTATTTTTAAAATAATTATAAAATATAAAAGTTGTAATGATTATATGAAAATGTAAACATTTTAATCAATAACAAAAATGCTAAATTTCTCATATACTATACTCGGTGAAAAATTTGCTATAAAATATAGCATATAAAAAATTTAATACAACAAATAACATTATATTAGAGTGTTTTTTTATACTTAAATATTAAATTTATAATTAGCACATCAATTATAACACTGTATTAAATATGCTCTAAGTGTTACACTAAAAGGAGTTACCCACAGTCCTTTTTAAGTAATAACCTCTTCAAATTTGAACACTGGGTGAATATCTTTTTCGCATTAGCCTAATTTTTAATCCCTAAACTATATTTCAAATTTGATTTCAGCCCGTAATTTTTAAAACATCCTGTAACGGGTCCCTTATATCCACATAATTATCCTAAATTACTCATTTTGTTTCATCCAATTGATAAATTTTTAAAAAAAAAAAAAAAAAACAGGATTTCTTTCTTAACAATCGTGCCTTAATATGTAAAAATAATAAAATTAATTCCTACTAAACCGTATATATATGGTCTTCTAGTATTTTTTTTTTTAGATTTTAACAGTCACATGAATCAGGGAACATTTTGGAAATTAAGGACCATAATGAGATTTAGCATTTAGTCACTCTTTTTGTTGACTCTTTTTGCAAGATTAACTCTTTTTTTTTTTATTTATTTATTATTTTTTTTTATTTGGGGCAAATAACGGCATGGAAGTTTGTTATGTCCAGTTTACATAAATATTCTTGACAAGGGAAGGGGCTAAAAGAGATTCCCCTGGGCCTAGAGGCTGAGAAATGTTACTGATATAGCTGCTTTAAACCAGAAAACATTTACATCTGAAACCCAAAAGTTTAAACGAGCTCCCCATAAGCTCCTTTACAATTTTCTGCAAAGAGTATCATTTTGTTAGGGGGAAAAAAAAAGCCCAATGAAGCTCAAAAGTCAAAACTTGTCTCTACTAAATGGCAATCCGAACTTAATTTAAGCATAATTACATTTTAATCTTCAAATTTTTAATTTAAGCATATTTAGTTATTAAACTTTCTTTTGAGAGTTTTGGTACCTAATCGTAAAATTGACAAACAATTTCTGAAATTTTACTTGGATAATCATGTCATTATAATAACAGAAAATTTTGCATTAAAAAGTTATGGTATGCGCAAAATATTATAATTTTTAACAAGTTTTAATAATAATAAGGAGAAAATTTTGCCTATTACATAACTATTTTTATAAAATTTTAAATTATCACACGATAAACACATATTTATCTTTATTAAATTTCAAAAATTGTTCATCAATTTTACTGTTAAAGACCAAAATTATCAAAAAATTTAAAATTTAAAGACTAAATATATTTAAATCAAAAATTCAGAGACCAAAATATTACCATGCTCAAAGTTCAGTAACTAATAGAGCTATTAACCCGCTAGTGCATACCTAAACTTGCAATATCTCATCAACATAAGTAGGCAAAATCAGCCAATCTATTAGTGCAATATTGCAAGTTGATTTAGGTAAACATTAAGACAAATGGTCCAAAGAGAATCATCAATGTTCCCATTTTCCGACTGAGACTGACATCATCCGTCAACATACGTACAGAAGAGTGCCAAGCTAGGCATGATGAACTAGAAGAGTCAAATGGCCACTGATAAATTAACTCAAAAATTTTGTTGGGAGATCATAGGCTAAGAGCTTGTTCGGTTATATTTTTGAGTTAAATTTGAGTTAAAATTATAACTTGAGTTTGTGTTTAGATATGCACATTTGAGTTATGGTTTGACTTGAGAATCTATTTGAGTTTGTATTTGAGTGGGTCAAAACTTAAATTTGTATTTAGATAATATTTTAATAAAAACTCAATAGAGATGAAAAATTTTAGTAGAGTATATGGATAAAGTTTTATTCGTTTCTTTGTTGTGAACACATGGAAAAAAAAATCATCTCAATCAGAATTAAAACGAAAAAATTATGGTATTTTTAAGAATAAAAAAAAATATTGTTCATTAACTTGAGTTTAAGTTGAAGAACTTGAGTTAAAGAAAAACTTGAACTCAGATTTTAGTCCCAAATTCAAGTTAAAACTCGAGTTTAAACTCAAGTTCAAACTTAAATTTTACAAAAAAAACATAAACTTAAATAAAGTTGTAACTTGAGTTTAAACTTTTTTTGAGTTTTGATCTAAAAGAACAAGCCTCAAGAGTTTAACTTATATGTCAAAACAAATTTGCAAACTACAAGTACAGTTTTGACACTACTTCGTAAAACTTGGTTAGAGTAGTATATCGTAGAATCAAGTTCAAAATATGTATATTGAACTTGGATAACAAAATTTATACAGAAAGCAAAAAAGCTAGCTAGATTTTGAACAGCAAGGGAAAAGTAGTGGTTAACTCACTGGGCAACAGCGTCCTGCTTAAGGAAACAACCTTGGCCTCTCGCATTAGTGAACTTGTAAACCGGTCCAGAAACTAGAGACAAAAAAGGTTGGAGCAAAATCGAATTTAGACACCCTGAAAACTGCAACCAATAACATTATATGACTGCCTCAAAAATTCCAGGATTCACTGAATCTGTACCTTCATAACCACCAAAAACCGGATCGTCTGAAAGCATAAAAGGCGCATCTAGATTCACGTACCTGCAAAATCGAAGGAAAAAACCTCAATTTTATACCTCTATTCATGAAAGTTCCATTGAAAATTCAAAGAGGTTGAAAGATGGCTTAATTAATCAGAATCAATAACACAACAAGCTAGAACATCCACAAAAAATTTAAGACACAACAAGGATAGTTTACTTGAAGCAGCCAAGCCCACAAGCCAAATGGCCAGCAAAGCCACTGGCAAGTCTAGTCTCAACCATGCTATCAATTATAAGACTCAGCCCTGATTTTCTTGCAACCTCAACTACTTGGAGGCTGCCCAGAACTCCAAATCTAGCCAGTTTAACGTTGACAAAATCCACAATATCGTCTTGTACAACTTTCTGAACGTCAATCAAACTCTGGCAGCTTTCGTCTGCAGAAACATGTATTCCGTATTTTTCTCTAGCAATGCCACGAACGTTAGCAAGACCATTCCAGTCATCTCTGTGAACTGGTTGCTCAAAGAGAATCGGCTTTATAGCCATCTCTGCGTGCAAAGAACAATATAAGGTTCTTATGAGGAGGATTATAAATAAAGCTTAGACCAAAAAACAATGGCAATTTTTTTGATAATATTTTGTTATGGGTTGAGTTTTCCGCTTGTATCATTACCATCTAACTTCTCGAGAACTATAAGAGCTTCTTCCAAAGTGTACTTTTCGTTTGCGTCCAAGATAAATAAGCAATGAGGTTGAGCGTCCTGTACTGCTTTAATGACTTTCAACTCTTCAATTAGATTCAATCTTAAGTTAAACCTCATAGTATCGAATCCTTTTGCGCAGTACTTTGAGGCCATTGCAGAAGCTTCAGCTGGCGACGTAATTGGAATCTGTAGATTGGACAAAGCCAGAAGCTCAAATCATGTGAACAACAAAGTGAAGTTTGAAACACAAACATTCAATGAAACCGGATTAACTTCCTTCTAATTTTAGAATGTCAGACACTTAACTGTTATGGCAGTTGTTAGGCTATTTGAAACACCGCCAAATAATCTCCAAAGAGGCACATCAATGCTGTTAGCAACAGCATCAATCAGTGCCATTTCCACTCCTGCCCTGACCTTCAAAAAACACATGAGTCAGTGAAGAAAGACGGCAAAACATTATAGGTCCCTGTTTGTTTCACTAGTTTAGTTCAATTAAATTCAGTTTAAATAGTAAGTATAGTTTAAACTAGTATTTAATAAGCATATATTTTAAATTATATTCACCATTTAAACTGAGTTAAATATCTCAATTTAGAGTTTAATTCTCTTTTAAGTTCAACCGTTCAAATCACTTTTGAACACTAAAAAGTACTTGCTCTCTCTGTTTTCAACAAAACACAAATTTAAATTTTATTTCATATTTAAATTAAAACTTTAATTACATATCCAAATATCAATTTAAATTATAATTTAAACCATACAATTTAAATTTTTTGTTTAAATTAATAAAATTTAAATTGACGAATTAAACGGGAGTATAATCAAGTGAGAAACAAAAGTAAACAAAACTATTAAAAATGCAAAATGCAAAATACAAAAAGTTTTAGCATTTCCTTTCTTTATACTAGTACTTGCAATATCCACTTTACAGAAAACTTGTTAAAGGACATAAAAGTAAAACGGAAATCAAAGCAAAGAAAAACTAAACAAAACAAAAACAGGGATGTCGTTAGTCAGGTGGAATCTTTCTGTATGAACTTTGAAACAATTTAATAACTAACGTGATCAAAACAGGTGATCTAAAAAACAGGTAAAGTTTTAATTTTATTATTATTTTTTAAGTTTCAGCTTTAAAACTTTATTGTTTAATTTTCGAATTTAAAACTACACTCAAATCATCCAAAAGAACAAATATGGTCGTGACTCATGAACAGAAAATGACAAACACATAATTTATTTTCACTTCCACGTCTCATTTTAAGAAAGTAATTCTACAGTTTGTTCCTAATACGTTACAGAAGTCTGGCTTTAATCGAAACGCAATAATTAACTTTGTTTTCATAAATGCTCAAGAGTATACCCTACGTTTTTCTGAACGCATAAAATTCACCTATGTCACATTTAGTCAAAATTAACTATATTAAAAGACGTTTTTTTACGCTGTATAAAAGAAACTGTGTGTCTAGCATGAGGGAAAAAAAAATATAAAATTTTTCAAAAAAAAAAAAAAAATCAAAATTGATTACTCTCAAATGGCAGACAACTGAAGATTAAAGTTGCAACCCTTAGATTTCTCTATCGGATAACACTCTTTTTTTTTATTTATTAAGAGTAATTTGAATTGTGTCTTGTTTGTAAATTTAATAAATGTTTAGTTTATAAATTCATAATTATTTTTATTTTACGTGTATTTTTTATAAAAAAAATACTATAAAAAATTATAAATAATTATTAAAATCATAAATAAATACAAAAATAAACATCACCTTAATCTTAGCTAAACATGATATTAGGTGAATTTTGACTTATAAGAAAAGTAAAACAAATGAAATTCGGCGATTTAAAAAAAAAAAAAACAGCATTTTTTTTTTTTTAAATACAGGAGATTTCCAAGGTATTTTATCATTATCAGAAACCACAAAAATTATCAAAAGCTAACGTAATAATAATAAAAGCAAAACAAAGACAAGACAAGACCAACATCGTTATCAGTAGCAGTGTGGCACACTCACAGAAGCAAATTCCTGTCCAGGAAGAATCCCGCCAATCTCTTCAAACACCGAATTCAAAGTCATGGCCGGGCTCCGCTGCAGAAACTCACACGCTTCCTTGGCCTTAGCCAGAGCCGCCGCCAAGTTCTCCGCCGTCACCGCCGCCGCCGCCGCCTCGCCCCAACCGACGCAACCATTGCTCAGCTCAACTCTAATTGTCACGTTTTCCACGTTTCTGGAAAATGGATCACTATTATTGGCTACTTTGACCCTTAAAGGTCTCTCCTCTGCTTTCTGCACATCCACCCAAAAAGTCTCTGTCAAGTTTTTGAACCCAAAGCTCGTTGCTCCTTTGGTAGAGACTTCAGAAACTGCTCTGAGTTTACTGTTTTCGCTTGAGAAACTGGAATTCACGCAAATCTCGAGGATGCGCTTTCTGGGTTGTGAGCTGATTTTGAAAACTTGGTGTTTGGTTTTACAGAAGAAGAGAGAAGTTGATGGACAGAGAGCAGAACCGAGTGGTGCCATTTTTGAACAGTTAGCAAAGCTCATGTTTTCTCGTCGATGGTGATAATAGTTTTTTCTTGATTTTGTGGGGAGTAGTTGTTGGGGTGTTATGTTAGTTTTTGTCGCGTTGTGTGTTGAGTTTCAGAGAAAAGCCTGAAGAAGATGAGAGAGAGATTTAAGAATGCAACAAGGTCAGGCGGAAATCAAGTTTTCACTTGAATAAGGATGTATATTAATTTTTTTTTAATAAATTATTTTAATAAAATATATAAAAAAAATATTTATTTTAATAGAACCATATATCATTTTAGTTTTTAAAAGTAAAATTTTAAAATTTTAAATAATATATTTTTTTAAAAAAATTGAATGGGGGCTAGCTGTACTAAAATCCGCTGTTGAACAAGGCTGCATTATTGGAGAGATACATTAATGTCAGAATGTGTGGAGTGTGAGTTGGAATTAGTCGATTATAATACTGCCGTCCAGGAACCTATTACAAAAACGTGCTAATTGTACTAATGTTGTTGGGTGAAATTATATTCCGATAACATGAACCTTCTTGGTTTTTAGGTGATGATTTTCATTAAATCATTGATTTTTAACATTCCATCCTTACTATGAAGATATAAATGGAACCAGGTTATTTTTTGGAGTGACTATTTTTCATCCCTCTCTTTTTTGGTGTGTTTATTTTTTGGTTTTCATGGTTGGTGCCGGGGTGGGACTTGGAACAGATTAATGTAGGACAATAGAAGGTCTTTGATTAATGAAGGTCAATAGGTGGTCTTTGATTAACAAAGGTCAATATGGGGTCTTTGATTAATAAGGATATAGGTGGTCTTTGTTAGGTAATTACATAAAATAGATATATAATAATTGTAGTGAATGAGTTACGTATTTGTGATTTTTTTTAAGTAAAAATATGCATTTTAATATAAAAAAATATAATAATGATATGTTTAACATGTTGTTCTACCAATACAATAAATGTTAAATTTACTTTATGTCATAATCATTAACCTTTACATGTTTTAAAAGTAAACTTTTAATCTTAATAATTTAAAAACGTAAATATTACAATGATTAAATAAAAAGATAAACATATCAATTAATAGTAATCAAATGTCATATTTGTTTGCATCAAATTAAATATAAAATTCAAAAGCATTATATTAATATCTCATGAAAACGAACCAAAGTCTTAGAAGAAAAATCTAATAAATTGAAGTCTTCAAACTAAAACACAAGAAATGGCAAGAACATTGTTTTTCTAATTTGTTTATTCCCCCCACACCAACTTCATTGCTTGCTTATTCTTCTTAAGCATCATAATTCATAATTCATGAAACTTGAAGTTTGTAATAAGAAAGAACGTGGCATGTATATAAGTAATATTTTTTGAAAAATAAAAGTATATGACAAAGGTAATATTTTTAAAGCACCTAAAATTTCATAAATTTGTTATAACCCCCGGTTCCGTTCCCATTTAACAGCCTCCCCACCCCCTCTCTATTAAAATATTAAAGTTGAATATTTGGCGTAAAAAGTTAAATTTTTAGTTACGTTTTTTTTTGACAAAAAGTTAAAAAGTTTTGTTTTTAAAGCTAATGTTAAGAATTAGTGAAAAAAAAAAAAAGAAAAAAACTTAACTCATACATCAAATCAGTTTATATAACTAAAATTTAAAAACCAACCAACTAATGTATTTTCTTCAATACGTATTAGATTTTTATATGTTAAAAAAAAAAATTAAACGTGATTTGCAAATAGTTTACAACTTTTAAGAGTACCATACAAAGAGAAATCTTATCTTATATTAATTTGTTGTCTATATTCAATTTAAAATTTTGAATTACTGCTACAATAAAAGATTACTTACCTAGATGACACCTACGATGTCAAGTCATGAGAATTATAAGAACCCTCTTGGATTTTATTTCGATTAATTTGTTTTTAGAATTTGATTTTTTTTTAGTGAAGAAAAAAGAAATTGAGATCTTGGGTTCTTTGGACAAACAATCACATCTAACTTGAGATTTTTTTTGCTACAATAAAAAGCTCTTACATAAAGTCACATTTCAACTCGAATTAAAAACTCAAATCAGCGAACTAAACGGGTCCTAATAATTTAAAGTAAACATCTGTGTGATGGAGCCACAACTAAATGAGTGCGTAAAAAATTTATAATTTTGTCCCACTATATAATTCAGATAGATATTATACTCACAAAAAAAAAAAAAAGATATTATATTCCTATTCAGTAAAAAAAAAATTTCTAAATTACTTTATATATAATAGCCCCTCCGAAAGAAATTTCAAACTCTCTTTAAATGTGAGCCTGCTTTTTAAAGAAAATTTCATAAATTTGTTACAATGATCTCACATTTAACTAAATTTGTTTAAATTTTTATTAGATTTAGTTAGTTTTGATATATATTTCCTTTGAGAAAAAGGGATTAAAAGTCGGGATCGAATGATATTGAAATATTTATGTTACATTTAAATTGGAATGTTTAAATTTTTAGTTGAACGTGTTTTTTTGACATAAATTTAACATAATCGTCTTCAAAATGGGGTAAATTGTAACAACTTTATAAATTAAGGGGACAACTTGCTAAAATTAAAAATTTAGAGGGACAATTTACTAAATCATGATAAATTTAAGAGGCAAATATACAAAAAACCCGGTGTATAACAAATCATTATTTCTCTGAAATTATATAATTACTACTTTTCAAAAGTAGTAAAATTGTAAAATACAATGGCAGTGATTAGTGCATTTAAGGAGAATTGTAACAGGACAACGAAAAACAAAATTATATACTTAGCATAGTATTAAATCATTAAATTTTTACTAACTATCTATTAAATTATGGGACTATCTCAGGTTGGATTAGAAAAATTAAACTACTGGTAGTTTTTTATTTTTCAACTATCAATTTTACATTAAAAACTATCCATTTTGTATATTTTTTTAATTTGATGTGATTTTAATTAGATTTAACAGTCAAAAATTAACACTATGAATAAAGATGTCTACAAGAGAAAGTCCCTTGAACTATAAGACTATTCTTTAATCTCATTTGATTTTGTTGGTTTAGAAGTGTATCTCATTGATGAGGATCATTTTTTGATTTTTTTTCATATCCTAAAACAAAATTCTCCTATTTCTAAAACTATATATCATATTTCAATATAGCAGAATCTATAACATATACTAAAAGGTCATGTCTAAATTTAATGCACTAAATAATATTCTCCATCATATTCCATGATCCTAAAGATAAAGAGAAGCCTTTAGCGTCTCTCCGGGGGGACCAAGGGGCAGGAGATTTGAGACCCAATTTCACATCTTTTAAAAGAAACCAAAATACAATAATGTTGAAGAGTTTTTTTTTTTTTTTTTTTTTTTTTTTTTTTTTTTTTTAATGTAATTTTGGAGAGGTTTGGCCCACCATTCCTAAAAGAATTAAAGAAACACGTGACTTTTACATACAAAGGTTAAACGTAAGTTAGTTGTTATGCGTCTCTCACAAACCAGAAAGGACGCCACAACACAAAATAGTTTATTTTATTTTATTTTATTTATTTTATGTGGCTAAAGAACACAAATGCATCTTTACTTCATGGAAGCATCCGTGGAAAATGTAGGAGGAGAAAACAAATCTCATCCGTGGAAAATGTTTAAAGGATCATCACGAATGAAAAATCTTTAGTCTCATTCATTTTACCGATTCGAATTTAAAATTTGAGTTTTCTTATAATAAAAAGCTCTCAGAAATAATCACATCTAATTTTTTTACTACAGTAAAAACTCTTACATAAAGTCACATCTCAACTCGAATTAAAAACTTGAATCGACAAATTAAACGGGCCCTTTGTCTGTACCAAGCATAGAAAACATGACTAATTTGTATTGTCCTGCACGATAATATATAGAACACAAACATATAATGTACAAACACATAATAGATATTTTGCAACTTGCAATTTTTTTCGTTCTTTTTTTTTTTTTTTTTTTTTTTTTTTTTGAAAGGGAAATTTTCTATTGTGCAGTGGTTGAGTTTGTTTGTATGTTTTTTCTTTTCTAATATAACTATCTTGTAGAACATATTCATGGCTCATAAGGAGACATGTACCCTAATAAATTAATTAAGTCATAGGGAGATTATACATTTAATTCGGACTTCGGTCTGATGGATCAAGGAGTTTTCTTTTCTAGGACGTGTGAATTAATTCTAAATTTTTAAGTTAAAATAATATTACAATTATCATTTACATAAGGGCGGTCTTATTTACACTCTTTATTCTCTACACCTCATATAATTTTAAAATGATTAAATTTATTTTCAAAACATCGATTATTATTCCGGAATTAACCCAAACTATTTCCATAAGATTATTAATTTTTATCCACTTTAATTTTCTTTTCACGCCTGCTATTTCATTTTAATTCGTTACTTTAATATTATCATTTCTATATTTGTTTTTTTTTTTTTTTTTTTTTTTTTCTGTTGGAGCTTTGGGCATAAAATCTCTTTTCACACATAAAGAAAAATAACATTTTTTTTAAAAAATAAAGGACATTTCAGAAAAAATGAAATAGAAAGCAACATAACTTAAAAAAAAAAAAAAATAAAAAAGCACACAAAAAATGGAAAAAAAAATCAATTGAGTTGTGTTAAAAAGACAAATTTGGCAAAAGAATAAAAAACATAAATGAGTATAAGCAGGAAAAAGAACAAAACAAAAAAAAAAAAAAAAAATCAATGCAGCATTATATTAAAAAAAAAAAAACCGAAATGATTAGCGTTTTAAGAAACGAAATGATTGATAAAAAATATAAACACTGAAAGAAAAACAAAAGAACAATATTCATCATAAAAAAAAAAAAAAAAAAAACTCAACTATAAAGATATCTGACATGCTACATTAATGAATTTTTTATTCAAATTAAAAGAATAAAATAACAAGAAGCTGTTATGATAATCTAGTAAGCTCTAGGACATTCATTGGAACGCATACACCGGAACCACTGAAGCAGTTTTGAGCAATAATCTTGTAAGCAGCTTCAGTAGGGTGAAATGCATCAAAGAAGACACGTGAGTTTCTGTCCTCACAAGGTGGTCTTTTGCCATCGCATGTCCCATAGGGTGTAAGTGCACAACATGGCTTTGATGCATCTTTAAACCCTGCAAAACATTTTTTTAAACATTATTTTTACATGACTAATCAGGGTTTTTTGCCATTGCACGTCCCATTGGGTGTTTTCTTCATCCATGCATATATGCACACACACACACACACACACACACAACTAATCATGAGTTTAAGAGCATGTACCTTAGAAACTTTAATATGAGATTAAAGAATAAACAAAATTATATTATAAGATTGTTGGTTTTGTACTAGTTCCTACGTATAATTATAGAATGTTGTATGGATTTAGAGCATCTCACCATAGTTAGTCGGATTCTCCACCAAATTCAAAATATGTTCATAATTCTTTCCAACAATGAACACTGAGCCAGAAAGTGTAACGGCTAGATCTTGAAGCTTCAACGGGAGTTTTTCATTGAATTTATGCACCATTGAATTTAAGTCGTCCACGCATTTTGAATTCGGTGGTTTTTGTTGATTTACATAACTGGGCAAACAACCAATTGCTTCTATGTCGAATACCACAAATTTTCTGGCTCCCAAGTTATACAACCCCTGCAAAAACATGAACGACATGTGCTAATACCTTTAATGCAATGCTGTTATATATATATATATATATATATATATATATATTCGTTGTTTCGTTTTAAGAGTAAATTATATCATCTTAAGAGAGAAATTACTTACTGTTAAGTGGTTTTGGAATTTCTCTCTAAGAAGTTCAGCAGCTGCTTCATCATCAAATGGCTCACCACTATTCTTTTTCTTTAGAAAATTTAGGGCATAGTCATTGACGCCCATAACAAGAAGAAAAATGGATTTTGATACGTGCATGGAGAGATCGTCCTTGCTTTTAAAATACAAGGGCAGATATTCTTCAACAGTCTTCCTAAACAAATCAACTTGTTCTCCCAAACTCAATGTACCTTTCTGCAATATGCATGATAGATATCAAATTAGAATAACACGAAAATAATCAATGAAACTTGGAGAAGTTTATACAAAATGCATTTCAGAATTTATCTTACAAATCCTGATTCCGGAAGAATTCCAGCTGAAGAAGACGCGTAGTTAAAACCTTCACATCTATCAGACATAGTACTAGTGTTGGCAAGTCTGAATGCAGGTGGAGCTTTTAATCCAAGTGATAAAGCTGCATTTGAATAACAAAATTAGATAGATAATAGCTAATAAGTGTATCTTTAATTTGCAGAAAGACAAGGTCGACGATTCGTTCTTTTTCAGGATTGAAAAAGAGGGGAAGTTCGATATATATGTGGATGCAGTAAAATAAATAACCAAAAAAATTTTCATTAGATTATGCCAAATTTGTGTGATGTCTGTCGGATATATATAATTTGACATTAACAAAGAGGTAGTGCTTTAAGGTGTTTAATTTCTTGCTACAAAAGCCACATAAATTTATAGTCGTATCATTTTTTCTAGTGAAAGTTTAATAGTGTCATCTTCTCTCAATAAAATGCATTATTATTTATATTTATGTGATTGCTATATACATTTAGCCTGTATGGTTCATAGGTTTGGAACTCAAAGTTTGAACAGAAATTGAATTTTTTTCCTGTGAGGGAAATTAAAAATCGTAACAAGAAGCTTCGAGCTGTGGTTAAAACCCGGAAATAAACGTGCTAATTGTTTTCTCTCTTTTCTTTTTTGCAGAAAAGGATGTTCTAACTTACCAATGAAATCAGCCGCGTTACGACCATTTGTAGGCCTGCCTGTTATTCCACCAGGAAAATCTACACCATAAGGAGCATAATTTGATTTTGCATATGTGTTGATATTGTTGTTATTTCCTGCATCAACCGTTGAGTCTCCAAACACATACAAAGCTGGTGCTAATTGAGCTTCAGTTTTGCCCAGAATCAAGAAAATGAAGCAAACAAAGACAAATGACGTTGAGGATTTAGCCATTCCTTTCTTAATCAATTACTCTTTCACCTGCTATTTTGTGTTTCTTTTGTTTTGTGAATTTGTTATAACTTGTAAGGCTTTTTATACAGGACGAACAACTTTTTTTTTTTTTTTTTTTTTTTTTTTTTTTTTAATTATTGGCAACAAGAAAACCGAAATAGGTTTGAGAAGACACTAAAATAGTACATTTAAAGAGCGACTTGCCATTGGCTGTGAAACCAGAATGAAAAGCAATGTTTTCTGGTGGAAGCCGAACCACATTACTTAAGTTTAGCAACGCAACTGTTAGGTAAATTTATCAGTTTTTGTAATTTTAATTACTTATGTGGTAAGATATTACATGATTTCTCTGATATATTGTTACTTCACCAAACAAACAATCCGGAAAGATACATATTAATAACGTGTGTACAACGGACAGTTTCTGCTCCCTCCTGTATCCTAACTACCTATTACATATATGGAGATATAGCCGCATTCCAGCACGTCTATATTATATTTTGTGTAGTATCAACCAATGAATAACTGTTTTTGTTTTTGTTTTTTTCCATTACTCACCAAACTATAGACAAAAGCAATCAGTTGTTTTGTAGACTGTTTGGATAACTTTAATGCGAAAAATTATGCCGAAAAAATAGATTAACACCAGTTTTAGCACTATTTCTGAAGATAAATTAATAAAAAGGAACCAATGATACATCTTCTAGTACACCCAGGATAGGATTGTATTATAATATCGATTCGTATATCGTATTATTATGCACACACTAGTTTATATGATACAAAAAATTCCTCCAAATTCTTCTTGTATACAGTATTATGCATTATATTGATTACTCCAATATTTATTAGGCATTATTGTTTTAGTAGTTGACTAGAAAAAGTTAATGAGAACAAATAAAAATGTATTCTTATTAGGTCACATTATCAAATTTTTATATTTAAAGGTGACCACCAATAAAACGTAATCATTAAAAATTTGTCCACATATACGTACACACACATAAGAAATATCTTAAGCCAGCAATTATAACTTTTTCTATATTGTGTAACATCATTTTCATGCGTACAATACTCACTCAGTTCGTTTAAATGTAATATTGAGATAATATAATTCAACACGCGTAATATTGAGTATTATACTTAAACAAGCCGAATGTCATACACATATGAATGATATTACACGATAATAAAAGAAAAGGTTATATTTCCTGACTGGACTTCACCTATATATATATATATATATATATATATATATATATATATATATATATATAAGGCCTTTTCTTCAATCCCTCCGGTGAGAGGTCCCTCCAATGTAATATGTAAATAGAAAAAAAAAAAAAAAAAAAAAAAAAATAACACTGGAACTATTAAACGTAATATTGATGTTGAAAAGGTATAACACTAAGAAATTTGGTCACCCAAAGACCATGTCACACCTCTCCAATATCAATGTTACGCTTAATGATGTCATGTTACATTTTTTATATCTACAAGTTACGTCAGAGAGACCTCCCACTGGAAGGACGTAGAAAATGCCTATCTTATATATATATATATATATATATATATATATATATTAATTATATAATATCTATCTATATAAATAGATATTTCAGCACAATATAATTATTGCGATGCTTCAAACAATGTTCTGTGTGCTTAATAAAATCTCTGATGATCAGAATGGTCGTTCATGAGAAACTCGAGGATACGGTTCGGGACAAGACTGCCAAAGACAGTCTCAACGCGGTACATATATGCTGAAGATCGGAATAATGCAACCAATTCAATTGATTATATGCTATTACACCAGAACAAAGAAAAAAAAGAAAATCAAGTAGATTTTTATTCGATTCTTCCTTTTTTTTTTATTCCTTTTTCCCTATCCCATACAAAAACTAAAAACAAAGAAAAAAAATGAAAAAATGGCATACTGTTAGTGGATGAGAACCTCAAACATGGTAAACAAGAATGATCTTCACGCATGAAGAAACAGAGAAACGTACTCTAGCCGTGCTACAATCGGCTGGAACTCAAACTTCACTGGTTCTGAGTTTCCTCTGGGCCCTTTACTTTACCTCGTAGCATGTCTGTAAAATTGCCTCTCATGATTCTCCTGAATCTGGTATCCTCTGCCGGTGAAGGTGGAACAGGCTTTGGGGATTCGTCCGTCCCTGGCGGCTGCTCGGCACTTTCTTTCTTGCCTAAGAGCCCACCTTCGCCAAAGAAACCGGTCATAGATGATGCAATCCCAATATGAGCACCCATAACCTTACTGATAGCTTCGAAGGTTCCACCAGATCTCTCCTTCATTATAATTTCAAGGGCTTCCTTGTGTGCTGGATCCAAAGCTTCCGAGTCCTTCAACAGATTCTGTATGGCGGGTAGAAGGAAGTCCCGTACACTAGCTGCTGAGAGATCTGCGAGAAGCAGAACGAGACTTGGCATCAAAGACATTGAAATTCAAAAAATTGAAACAGAAAACAAAGATAAGCAAATGAGAATGTCGTCAGAATTTTCCAGAAATATAACGCCAATCACAAATATAGGTTACGTAAAGAAAAACTCAAGTTTGGCCTGAGGTGGGAATTCTTATGGAGCCTTTGTTACAATGTGTGATCTGTTGCGTTTGTTGCAGAATATCAAGATCAGATTAGAAGTTTCACTTGTCTGTGTATTTAAAATTCCAGTCTTTCTCCACACAAAAAAAAAAAAAAAAAAAAAAAAAAAAAAAAAAAAAGTGCGAGAGAGAACTGAGAGTTGTACAACTTACAAGTGTTTGGCCTAGTTCTATGTTCATTTTTCATTTCAGAACTCCAAACAACTTGAATTTGGAGCGAAAGAACTCTTTTTGTTCACACAAAATAATAGTCCAAACAACCCATAATTCATAAAAGTGTTCTATAAATGAAAAGTATAAGTTACGGAACTAGTAATCAATAAACTCACATGTTTTTCTCTAATACACAAAAATAGCATGTACCAATATAATGTTATTCTATCAATTCAACAATGCCAAATTGAAGCTAATAATTTTTTTTTAGTCGTGGGGGAAAGAGAAACCATGCTAGAGAAAAGAAAATTAGATGATAAACGTTCTATAAAAGCAAACCTGTAGCATCTAGAGCACGTATTGCTTCACAAAATGCATTGGCTCTTTCACGCTGTCGCATCAGATTACTAGCAGTAATTGGAGTAGCAGTAAATTGGAAAATCTTAGACAAAAGATGTGAAGTAGATTAAGGAAAATAACAAAGTAAACTAGTCACTTGATACGAGGAGCAATGAATATTGAAGTAAAAATATACATCATGTAAAATGCTGAGGATATAATCTCTAAGTCTATCCGTTGTATGAGGAACAGCTATCAACAAAGCTCGAACTACAGTGATGGTAGCTTCATGGGATCCATCTTCAAGAAAAGCATCCATTTGAACACATATCTTATCAACAATCTGGAATGTATCAGAACCACTCAGCCAGATATGCAGGAACTCTTTTCATTCAGACATTTATTTTATGATTCAAAGCCAAAAAAATAATCAGTACCACGTCAATTTTAAAATGCTGGGCAACAGGTCCAAAGGCGTCTATGCTTGCATATTTTACATTAAGGTTTGGGTCAGAGCCCAGAGTAACTAGGGCAGGCAAAATGCGTGTGGATGCAACTTTTGCATCTACATAGGGAACCTGTTAGGCAAATGAAGTCAACGATATGTTAATTCCACTATCAGACAACTAAAATAGAGACCAAAGAAGCTTGACTACAACTCACAATGACTTTCAACAGACTGGCAGCACTGATCTTCATATTTATGTTGGAGCTTACAACCATTTCCCATAGGATATCAAATATTATAGCGTGATGTTCTTCAAATGTGCTGCATTGTAAGATAAGCCTATTGGTCAAACAATGAATTGCAAACAAGAAGTTCACGCTTTTCGTTAAGTTACAAACCAAAGGAAGCGGACAGCGTCAACGATCTCAGCAGAGCACTTTGTTGGCTGAGGTTCCTTCGCAGCCCCTTGAACTAACAGATTTTTCAAGTACACTGCTAAGTTTTCACGCTTATTTGGAGCTCCAAGGACACCTGCCAAGAGAAGAGGTAGGACACACATGGTGGCCAGTCTTTTGGCTACAGCCGTCCTTGGAGTCAAACCTGATATTCAAGAAGCAATTAGATATGAACCACGATATAAAACAATATGCCAATCTTAGAATTTAGTACCTCTGATTTTAGACTGGACCGCAGATGGGAAAAATGTCAAATCACCATCATCACCAACAGCCAATAAGAACACAGGCAGCATAAAATGTGTCGAATAAGGATCCCCAAAAAGTTCTGATATAGCCAACAAGATCTGCACCATCCCTATCTACATTAGAATAAACTAGAAGAAAAATTTTTCAACAAGGATCTGTGATGGACCCAATATGAAAATAGGAAGAAGAAGAAAAAAAAAAAAAGGCCGTTGAACACAGACAGAGACCTTAGCAGTTCGATTTCGTAAATTATCTTCTTTAGGAGGTAACAAGCAGGAAAACTGTATCAAATCGGGGAAGCAATTTACATGCATCCACTCAAATGCAGGCCATTGTACATGTCCCCTGCCAAATATGGAATTAATCATAAGCACTTATGGCACCAGGGCACAAGCTATCAATTTTGATAAAATAGTAATCTCAGGGAAGAAGGTTATATCTTGCCGAGGAACAAAAGAGGAACAGCAAACATAAACGGACTGAAGAGCTTACCCTGCATACAATTCAAGCAAAGGGGTAGAAAATTTAGTTGCACTTGTTTCGGGAATGGCAGGAAAAGGGCAAGTTTCAATTGCTTTCTCATGCACAGAAGGAAGCAATTCTGCCAGCAGTCTAAGTAAAACATCGACATTCCAACGTTCTCTTTCGCCTAAAGCATGAAGATACGACTCCACAGATCCTTCAACCCCTGATAGGGGTGGGCAGTGCTGCAATATAATAAAATACAATAACAGAGAAAATATAGAATGAAGGAAATGGAAGAAAGTGAAAAATAGGAAAGTTAGAATTAAGCATACCTGAACAGAGCTCAACACATGTGAGAGAAGTACCATTAAAACATGTTCTAGTTGGTTTCCCCACTTAACTACCGCAGGAACTAATTGTTTGAGTGTAGTATCCACCACAGCTCCAGAGGGATCACAGACCAATTGGAACATCAACTCCTCAACCTATGAAAAACAAAACAAAGTATTGGAGAAACTTTTTTTTTTTTTTTTTTTTTTTTTTTTTGTGGATTTCCATTTCTTTCTTCTTTAAGTCATCATTTTATGTGGAAAAGGCTCCATTCCCTAGACCATGTGTCATCAACCTGTTCTAGAGCTTACTCTGTCAAGTCAGAATTCTTCTCCATGAGAGCCTCGAAGCATATTTAGTGAGGCTGACCTTGAAATATTTGTCCATATTTGGAAAGAGCGGCAGCAGCATAGCAAGATTATATGCAGCAGCCTCGCGAACAACAGTTGCAGAGTCTTCAATTAGTTGTTGAATAATAGATAAAATAAGAGAATCACGGATTTCTGGTCGAACAAATTCTGCAAGCTGTCCACATGACTGAGCAACCAGCAACCGACGCTCCTCATACATGTGATTTATCTGCATTAAATAAGAAAAAAAAAATGAGACCCACTTTGGAAAAGATGATGAATGAATGGAACAAGAAGAGCTTACAAGACAAGTCTCAAACTTACTTGTTCCCAACATTGGGGCAGCAGCTCTGTTTCTGTTCTCATCTCTCCTACATTCTTAGCAAGGCTAACACATGCCTGAAAGAAAGTTTAAAAGGTTCAACATCATGTCAAAAATGTATATATATCACAACATAAATGTTGTATTCTTACATCCATAATTAGTCGTCTTTGTTGCTCATCCGGACGTTTGATTAGGTTAAATAATGTGTGGGTCAAAGAATCCCGGGTGTTGCTCTCCGGATGGCGCTCAATTGCACACATGATCAGAGGAAGAAGCTCCTGAAAGTAAATAAAACCTCTTTAGAATAGGAAACCTTTCACTAAAAGTCTTGTAGTATAAATTTGTGTATGCTTGCGTGTATAAGAGAATGGGTAGCAAAAGTCAAAGGCAACCTCCCGATGATTGATCAGCACGTAAGGAACAATCTTCGGCAAGGCCTCAGCTAGAATCTGAATGGTCCCTGGACCCTGCCACAGTGTAAACATATTTTAATATGAGTATAGTAACCGTCCCAATAATTTAACAAAGAGCAATGGTGGGAGGTTTTAAAGCTTTCAGAATTCTTAAAAGTAAAAGCTATTTCTGATATAGTTGTGTAAGGCTTTGATGCATCACAGAGAGTAGTGAACTTGCCGTTGTCTCAGAAGCAGCTTCAACACTGAGATTGTCCGACTTTAGAAGTAGCTTGCCATCTTCTGATGGCAGTTCATCATTAAGTTTGGAGACATTCTCACTGTTCTCCAAGGAAGAAGTGTCATTAGAAGGATTCACTGGTGCCCCTTGTGGAAGTTCCTCAGATTTATCTTTGCTATCATCAGAAATTTGGGTAATCAGGGATTGAGCATCTTCACCATCTGTAACTCTTGGAGCCGTACCAACTGGAGGAGAAGTTGAAGTTTTATCTTCATGTATCTCAACTATTTTTTCCGATGCTTGAGCGTACTCTTTATCAGAAGATATGGAAACAAAAGAATCTGGAGCATTTTCATTCCTCAATTTTAAAGCTTCTATTTCCACCTGCAGGGATTTGATCTCTTCCTTGTACCTTTCTATGGAATCAGATTGGGGAGGATCAGCATCAGTAGCTGTTAAAAGTCGTCCAGACCGAAACCCTTCAATTTGCATCTTCAGTGCAGTGATTTCAGATCTGCAATCATTGAGATCCTTTCTCTGGAGCACCAAGGACTGCTTGAGATTTTGAACCTGAAATGACAGATTGGCTATTACCTTACATGTGAGTTTCACTTTGATAGTAGCTAAAGATGCATAATCAAATGGTTACCAAGTTCTCTTTGTCTTTAAGGTCCTTCTGATGAGCTTCTAAAGCTTTAGTTAACGCACTTATTTGACCATCAGCTAAATCTTTGTTCTTCAGCAAGCGTGATTTTTCATGATTCAACCTCTCATTTTCCTTCTGTAAGGACTCCTTTTCTCGAAGCATAGCAATTTTCTCCTGCAGAAGAGAAGAAAAGTTTTCTTATGTGCTGTGCAGTACCCGAAAAAAAAAAAGGGCCAAAGTACAAAGATAGGAACAACTCTTGAAGAATAATTCCTTATATATTAATCATCCAAAAAGTGCATAAAAAATATATTTGACAAGTACTGTGTGAATAAACATACTATTTCTGAAACAAACACAAACGATAGATTTACAATTTCTAAGGCCGCATGTTGAAATTATTTAATAAAGTAAATAAATGAACTTCCACTAGTTTATGATATCTTAGCTTTTAGACAGTGAATTTCCATAATTTAAGAATTTAATGTGTAATGTGGTCAAATACATTAAATCACAATGATAAAAAATTTATTGATACAGAAAAGCATATCAGAAGTCCAAGGTCAAAACCAGTATACTTGTTATATTTGTTTGTAACGTACAAGATCTGCATGACAACTCCATACAACATGTTCTCAATGTGAAGCTATAGTAGAAAAGGAAACAAGATGACATCCTTTTATTCATAAATAAGCATTTCTAGAAGTTTAAGACCCATATTCTAATCATTCTAAAGGACTAATACTCCATTTCTAAAGAACGAGGCATAAATCAAGGACAAAGATGCAACACGCCAAAGTGATATCAATTTTTAAATGAATGGTTTGGCACCTAGGAGAACAATATAACGAACAGATTTCCCGTGTCATGTATTTCAGGATATACCTCAGCAGCCTCTGAAGTGGATGCAAGATATTGATAATAATAATGGCGCAAGGCATCTGGCACAGATGCAGGTATATTCTTCCAAACATCTAAGTCCTGATCTGCTACCTGCAATGAAAACAGTGACAAGTTATGGTAACGCTTTTGCAATTAGAGCCAGCAAATTTTAATAGCTAAGATTAGCAATGTGGACAATGTGATAATGCCACACATTTACCAGAAACGGAGAAGTTTCTAAATGAATGAGGCTACAAATAGGTCAGTGTAAGAAGGAATCGATGAAACAGTTATAATCCCCACTCTTATTACCATCAACTACTGGGAAGGAACATCATTAAACAAGGGAAGAATGCTATACAATGTCAAATTTTGAAAAATTGGATGTTAAATGATTTGTATCATATACCAAATGTATTGATGACTGGAAACGGATCCTTCCAAATAACCAATATATATGTGTATGCGTGTGTGTGTGTGTGTCAGCCTGTCTCACGGTTTCTAAAACTACTTACACACTATACTGAAAAACAAAATCAAAAAGCAACAACAACAACAATAACAACAAGTCTTAATCCCAACTTAATTGGGGTCGGTTATATGGATTTCACTTTTTCACGCAGCTCTGTTCAAAATTAAACTTTCTTGAAGGCCTAGATCTAGAATGTCTTTCCTAACTACTTCGGTCCACGTAATTCTTAGTCTACTCCTCCCTCTCCTAGTATTAGGTATAAGAATGTCCTTCCAAGCACGAACTGGTACTTCTAGCGGTCTATGTTAGACATGCCCGTACTACCTCAAGCAGCCTTCGCGCACCTTATCTTCTATTGGTGCTACATCTACTTTACTATGAATAATTTCATTCCTTATGCGATCCATTCTTGTATGGCCATTCATCCATCTCAACATACGCATTTCTGCCACACTCATTTTAGATATATGTTGTCTCTTAATGGCCCAACATGCACTATCATATAACATAGTTGTGCGGATTACAGTCCTATAGAACTTTCGTTCCAGCTTAATAGTCATCTTGCCATCACATAAAACTCCCGTAGCATTCTTCCACTTAACTCACCATGCCTTAATCCTATGTTAAATATCCTCTTCTATATCTCCTTCGTACTACACTATAAACCCAAGGTACCTAAACTTCTTAGAAGCCCAAATCTCCACACCTTCTAAAGAAATTCCATCACTCTGATTACTTGAGTCACTAAACCTACAATGCATGTATTCAGTTTTCGTCCTACTTAACTTAAATCCCTTCGTCTCGAAAGTCTGTCTCCACAGTTCTAACTTATGGTTAACTCCTTCCCTATGTTCATCAACTAAAACTATATCGTCCGCAAAAAGCAATACAACAAGGAACTCTATTTTGGATTTCTCTTGTCAGCTCATCTATCACGGTGGTGAAAAGATAAGGACTAAGAGCAGATCCTTGATGAAGGCCGATCCGAATGGGGAACTCTGTCGTGTAGCCTCCAGCAGTTATCACACTCGTGACCATCCCATCGTACATGTTCTTAATTACCTTGATATACCTCACATGCACTCCTCTCTTTTCTAGCACCCACCATAAAACTTCCTTCGGCACCCTGTCATATGTCTTTTCTAAATCTATAAAGACCATATGTAAGTCCGTCTTGGCTTCTTTGTACCTTTCCATCAACTTCCTAAGGAAAAAAAAGAGACTTATGTGGTTGATCTGTCTAGCATGAAGCCGAATTGATTGCCTGAGACAGTAGTTGTCGCCTTTAATCTCCTTTCGATAACTCTCTCTTAAAATTTCATAGTGTGGCTTATTATTAACTTTATGCCCCTATAATTGTTACAATCCAGCACATCTCCTTTATTCTTCAAAATGGGGACAATAATACTTTTCCTCTATGCATAAGGCATATGCTTTTTCTTTAGTATCTCATTAAAAAGCTTAGTGAGCCACACAATTCCAGCATCTCCTAACGCCATCCAAACCTCTATTGGAATATCATCTGACCCACATGCATTCCCTTTTTTTCATCTTCCGTAGTGCAGTTTTAACTTCCGAGACTCTAATTCCTCTTGTATACATCACATTAGGTTCTCTTTGTGACTTAAGATTGTCAAACTCTATCGCATGATCATCATTATAAATTTTCTCAAAGTAACTCCTCTACATTTCCCTAATGTCTTTATCTTTTGTCAAAACCTGATCCGTATTATGCTTAACACACCTCACTTGATTTAGGTCCCGACACTTCCTTTCTCTTATCCTAACTGGTTTATATATATCATTCTCTCATTCTCTAGTCCCAAGTTTCCTCATCTAAGTAAGTAGAACAAGTCTTACCAATTGCTCGCTTAGTTTCTTTCTTCGTCTCTTTGTACTTATTAAAAGTTTCAACATCCTTACGCTTTGATAAATCTCTATATAAATCTCTCTTGGTCCTAATAGCCTTTTGACCTTCCTCACTCCACCACCAAGTTTCTTTCCCAGGAAGGCTTTTACCTCTAGATTCCCCTACTACCTCCTTTGCCACTTTTCTAATGCAGATGGCCATGGCATCCTACATAGTATTTGCACCACCTATATATGACCAAGTAGCCTCATCTAACAACTTCTCTTTAAAGGCCAATTACTTTATTACCTTCAAATGCCACCAACGAGTTTGTGAGAGGTGGTTTATCTTAATCCTTCTATAGCAAAACTTAATGCTCACATCTAAAATCACTAACCTATGTTAGGTGGTTAGTAAAAACTAACATGAGGGAAAGAGTTGATATAAAAGCACTACTACTGAATAGATTTACTCTCCTATATTCACAGAAACGTATTACATGCCTATATATAGGTGTACACGGCTAAGGGATTCAAAAATAAGTTACAAACTGACTTCCTAGTTTTAAGGCTGACTTTAAGGCTTCTTTGTTTAAGATAACAGACTTCCCAATACTCCCCCTCAACCTGAACTATACAGGTTGTACATTCCCAATCTATCTACCAATCTTTCAAATAACGGCCTATACAAACCCTTGGTTAACAAATCAACTGTTTGATTCGATGTTGGCACATATGTCATGCAAATCGTTCCATCTTCTATTTTCTCCTTGATGAAATGTCGATCTACTTCCACATGCTTGGTTCGATCGTGATGCACTGGATTGTGTGATATGTTGATGGCAGCTTTGTTATCACAGAAGATCCTCAATGGTCTATCTATAGGCATTTTCAGTTCATCCATCAGTAACTTCAACCATAGAACTTCACAAACCCCATGCGCTACCGATCTCAGTTCTGCCTCTGCACTACTTCTTGCTACCACCGTCTGTTTTTTACTTCTCCAAGTCACCAAATTACCCCAAACAAACAAACAATATCCTGATGTGGACCTCCTATCATCTACTGAGCCAGCCCAATCAGCATCCGTAAATGCTTCAATTAACTGGTTATTTGTTTTTCTAAAAAACAATCCTCTTCCAGGGTTTCCTTTCAGATACTTGAGAATCCGATAGACAGCCTCCATGTGATCTTCCAATGGAGAGTGCATAAACTGACTCACACAACTCACTGCGAATTCTATATCTGGCCTTGTATGAGATAAATAAATTAACCTCCCCACCAGGCGTTGATAACGACCTTTGCCAACAGGGCCTCGTCCTGAATTTAGCTTCAACTTAACACTCGGATCAATGGGGTGTCCACTGGTTTGTTGCCTAGCATTCCTGTCTCCTTTAGTAGGTCCAGGACGTATTTCCTCTGTGCAAAAGATATACCAGTACGATTTCGAGCTACTTCCATTCCAAGAAAATATCTCAAACTTCCAAGATCCTTTATTTCAAATTCGGAAGCCAGTTTCTCTTTAATTCTTGACATTTCTTCCAAATCATCTCCAGTCAAAATCATATCATCTACATACACAATCAGAATAGAAACCTTACCCTCACGTTGCCTGTAGAAGAGTGTATGGTCGGATTGAGCTTGCTTGTAACCATGTTGTAGGATTGCCTTAGTGAATCTCCCAAACCAAGCTCTCGGAGATTGTTTCAAGCCGTATAATGATTTCCTTAGAGGGCATACTTTGCCATTCCTTGTTCCATCATCAAATCCAGGAGGCAAGTCCATATACACTTCCTCTTCCAGATTCCCATTCAAAAACGCATTTTTTACATCCAATTGTTGGAGAGGCCAGTCAAGATTGGCTGCAAGTGAGAGAAAACTCTTACTGTATTAATCTTTGCCACCGGGGCAAATGTTTCCTGGTAATCAATCCGTATGTTTGCGTATATCTCTTGGCAACTAATCTTGCTTTGTAGCGCTCAATTGACCCGTCTGCCTTATACTTGACTGTGAACACACATTTGCACCCAACAGGAGCCTTGTCTCTGGGTTTCTGAACCACTTCCCACGTTTGATTTTTCTCCAAAGCTTGCATTTCCTCCAAAATTGCCTTCTTCCAGGCAGGGTTCCTCCATGCTTCCTGTATCGTCTTCGGTAGTTCGGTGGTTGCAAGATTGGAAACCAGGGCCTGAACTGAATGTGATAGGTGATTATAGCTCACAAAGTTAGAGATTGAGTGTTGTGTACACAATCGCGTCCCCTTTCGAAGAGCTACAGGGACATCTAGTTCGGCCAAGTCTATTTCAGCATCCGATTTTGGTTTAGAGGTTTGACCAGCCATAGAAGTCTCTAAAGTTTGAACTACTGGAGGCATAATTTTTTCCTCCTTTCTCGGATACTTCCGCTTGTAGGTCATTAATGGAATCGGTTGAATCATATCTCCCCCTACCGATTTCTTCTCCAGATTTGTAGGCAGCAGGTGGTCCAATGATTTTGAATTTGAGACACCGAGATTAGAAGGTGGGATTGTTGGAGAGATATCTGGGGAAGAGGAGGTTGGTGCGGAAGAAATTTCCAGATTTGTAGGAGAGAGATTTGAAGTGGATTTCAAAAGTTGGTGAGGAGAGGATTCTGGAGGAGGTTCCAAATCATTTGAACTTAGCTGAGGGAATGGAATGATTTGAGAAGTGGATTCCGAATGATTTGGATTGGACTGAAAAATCGGAGAGATTTCAGAAGTGGGTACCGAATGATTTGGGTTGAGTTGAATTAATGGTGTCGTTAGAGAGAGAGAGAGAGAGAGAGAGAGAGAGAGGAAGGCTTTGAAGATATATTTGAAATAGATGATACCTGATTCGGTGGGATACAGTTCCAAAAATATTCCCAATTTTCAGAATTTCTGGTGTGTAAGTCCGAAATATCTGGGGTGGAAAAATTCGAAAGAAATTGATGTTGCTCCCCTTGTGTGTTCTGTTTTGAAAAATGTGGCTGATTTTCAAAGAAGGTAACATCTCTAGACACAAAGTATTTTCGTTTTTCAGGAGAATAACATCTATAGCCTTTTTGTGTAGAAGAATAACCCAAACATAGACACTTATGAGAATGGGGATCTAATTTGCCTCTATTGGGATCATGATTATGGACAAAAGATGAACACCCAAAAACCTTAAGATCAAGTTCAGAAAAGACACGTGACTCAGGATAATATTCAAGCAATGTATTCAACGGAGTTTTATATTGTAAAACCCTACTTGGCATACGATTTATTAAATAACAAGCTGTGAGTACCGCATCTCTCCAAAAACACTTTGGTACATTAGAGTTGAATAGTAAAGCTCGAGCAACTTCTAACAAATGACAGTTTTTACGTTCTGAAATACCATTTTGTTGCGGTGTATTAACACATAAACTTTGATGAATGAGGCCTTTTTCAGTGAGAAACTGATTTAAAATAGAATTAAAATATTCTGTTCCATTATCAGTACGCAAAATTTTAATATGTTCATTGAACTGCGTTTTGATCATGGAATGGAAATTTTGAAATACTTGTTCTGCCTCAGATTTTTCTTTTAATAGGTACACCCAACAAACACGAGAATGATCATCAATAAACGTAATAAACCATCTTTTATTAAAAATGCTACGAACACGAGAAGGGCCCCAAATGTCACTATGAATGAGAGCAAAGGGTTTTGAAGCCCTATAAGGTTGGGGAGGTAGAAAGACACGTTTGTGTTTTGCAAGTTCACAAACATCACATTGAAAGGAATCTTTATTTCTAAACAACGAGGGAAACAAATGTTTCAAATATAAAAAACTTGGATGACCTAGCCGACAATGTAGGAGCATGATTTGTTGTTCTCGAGTAGGGGAGACATTATGATTGACCATATGACCCTTTGCGGAAAGATCGTCCTCAAAGTAGTACAAACCAGAGAACTCTTTAGCATTGCCAATCCTCTTCCCCGAAATCCGATCCTGAAACATACAAGCAGAAGGTGTAAATGTAACTAGACAATCCAAATCGTTAGTTATTTTGCTTATTGAGAGAAGATTACAAGACAACTTGGGTACATGTAACACAGACTTCAAAATTATATTTGAACCAATTTTCACGGTACCAATACCAGCAACAACCGAAAAAGATCCATCTACGATTTTCACTTTTTGATTACCAGATGACGGAGAATATGAGGAAAATTTTTTTTCACAACCAGTCATATGGTCAGAAGCACCGGAGTCTATTATCCATGGCTCACCTTGATCCTTTAGTCCACTCAATGCAGACAAATGATTACCTTTTTGAGCAACTAGTGACGTGCTTGGAATCACTGTGTTAGTCAAAATCTTGCAGAGTTGTTCCATTTGTGCTTTGGATAGTGTAACAGAATTGTTGGACCCCTTTGATTCACCTTCATTTGAACTTTGGAATGCTTTTCCATCCTTTCCACGGGATTGTGGACTCCAATTTGCAGGCTTACCATGAAGTTTCCAACACTTTTCTTTAGTGTGGTATGGCTTCTGACAGTGATCACACCAGGCTGTATTTTTCTACTTTGTACGTAAATCTAGGCCTCGAACAGCCAGGGTTGAATTCTCAATCGCAGGTGGAGGTGTTGGTGAGGCAGATTTGTGGAGCATGACTTTCTTTCGGCTTTCCTCCCGTCTTACTTCCGCGAAAATCTCTTCAATGGGTTGGAGAAGTTTCATCCCGAGTAGGCGACCACGAACCTCGTCCAAATCTCAGTTGAGTCCAGCCAAGAAATCATAAATCCTCTCCTTTGCTAGCATCTGTCCATAGAGAACCGCATCTGCTGGATCCTTCCATTCACAGACATGAAAGAGATCCAGTTCTTACCACACTTTCTTGAGAGCATTGAAATATTGTGTCACATCCCGTTCACCTTGTGTCATTGTTCTAACAAGGTTCCGCAATTCATAAACTTGAGATGTATCTGCATAATCAGAATATGCTAGATGAACAGCATCCCAGATTTCCTTTGCTGTGGGATAAAACAAATAGGTGTCACCAATGGAATCCTCCATGGAATGAATTAACCAGGCTATTACCATGGAGTTTTGAATATCCCAAGTCTGAAAGGTAGAATCATCGATACTTGGTCTGCTATTAGTCCCATCCAAATAGCCGATCTTCCCTTTACCACGAATGACCATTTGAATAGAGCGAGACCATTGAAGAAATTTCTGCCATTCAATTTATGAGAAGTAATCTGTAGGGATGAGTGTTCATGGTTTGCAGTGGGAACAATTGTAGAGGTTGGGTTAGAAGTTCCTGAAGCAACCTCAGACCCATCACCTCTGTTTGCTCCAGTCGCCGCTTCGGCCATCGTCCCTCTCAACCTCGCGTTAATTTTTATTGCTCTGATACCATAAAAACTAACATGAGGGAAAGAGTTGATATAAAAGCACTGCTACTGAATAGATTTACTCTCCTATATTCACAGAAACGTATTACATGCCTATATATAGGTGTACACGGCTAAGGGATTCAAAAATAAGTTACAAACTGACTTCCTAGTTTTAAGGCTGACTTTAAGGCTTCTTTGTTTAAGATAACAGACTTCCCAATAGTTAGTACTTCTCCAGGAATTACTTTACAATTCTTACATAGAGAACGTTTTTTATACTTTGTGAGAAAATAATCTATTTGACTCAAGTTTCTCCCATTCTTAAAAGTGATCAAGTGAGAATCTCTTTTCTTAAAAAATGTGTTTGTTATGATAGCGTACAGTTGGACCTCCTATTTGGCAAATCATATGGACATTTTTAGGCCTCGTTCACTTTGCAGATTCGAATTTTCAATTCGAGCTGAAATGTAACATTTTCTGAAAGCTTTTTACTGTAGCAGAAAAAGTTAGATGTGACATTTTCTAAGAGCTTTTTACTGTAGAAACTTAAAACTGAAAACTCAAATCGGTGAAATGAACGAGGCCTTAATTGATAGCATATAGTTGACAAATCAGATGGACCTCCTATTTGGCAAGAGAATGCTGAAGATCCACATAAAAATTTGTTAAAATCAACGCCGCTTGGAGAATAAAGCCCAAAATCCAATGTTTGGCCCGCGAAGCCCACTACCAAAATTTGCCGATTAAGTCTTGTATTCAAGTATATATTTTAATAAGCTTTGAAGGAAAATTCCATGAAGTTTGGTGCAATCTCAGCGTTTAAATCGGAGGCTTCAGTTCCCTTGGTTGAACACAACCAAGACGGCAAAGTGAAGCAAATTAAGGCCTTATTCACTTCACGGATTCGAGTTTTTAATTTAAGTTGAGATGTGATATTTTCTGAGAGCTTTTCACTGTAGCAAAAAAAGTTAGATGTAACATTTTCTGAGAGCTTTTTACTGTAGAAACTTAGAATTAAAAACTCGAATCGGTGAAATGAACGAGACCTAAGTAGTGGAGTGTGTGCGTAAGCGTGAGAGAAAGTATTATAAATTATTAAAAAAAAAAAAGAAGCTTTTTTTATTGTGTAATATTTTGAGTGCTCTTTTTTCTTGTAATTTAGGATTTTAATATATAAAGTTCTCCGAATTTAAAGAAATAGTTTTATTATTCAACAATTTGGTATCGACTGTTGAACAAAACACTGGGATAATGAAACTACTTTTATTAAATTAAAAGTATTTATACATCAAGATCCTAAATTACACACTAGAGAGAACACTCAAAATATTACACCAAAAAGAAATTTTCCTTTTTTTTTCTTACTAGCACTTTCTCTCACACTACAAAACTTATGCCTCACTTTGGCTTCTCTCATTTGCCGTGTATGAACAACTGAAGGCACCTATTAATACTAAAAACCATTGCTTAGATGTTTGACAAGTGGCAATGAATACTTTTTGAGCAATGGTTAGATCGGTTAGATTTGCATTTTGGAAACTTCACGCAAGTTGCTTCAAAACTTATTCTAATATATATGTGATACAAAACTTGATGAGCAAGTATTAGTAGTGGGCTTTATGAGCCAACATTTGATGTTGGGCTTCAACTCTAGGCAGTGTTAATTTTAACACTCCCTCCCCACACCAACTTCTGATCTTTTTCGACTTAACATATTGAGTTGATTTTGAAACTTTTCAAACTTGACAGTGCTCAGTCCTTTAGACCTCGTTTATTTTGCGGTTTCGAGTTTTCAATTTGAATTGAGATGTGACATTTTCTAATAGTTTTTAATTGTAGCAGAAAAAATTAGATGTGACATTTTCTGAGAACTTTTAATTGTAGAAACCTAAAATTGAAAACTCAAATCTGTTAAATGAACGAGGCATTAGTGAACAATTCTGCAACTTGATCATCTGTCTTGACATGGTGCATCTATATCTCTTCTTGCAACACCTTTTCTCTAATGAAATGGTAATGCACCTCCACATGCTTTGTCCTCGCGTGAAAAGCTAGATATTCCGCCAAACGTACCGCCAACTGATTGTTGCAGTAAAGTGGAATTACAAAATCAATAGGCTGGTGCAAATCTTCCATCAATTAGATCAACCATGTGCTTTCCTGAGCCGCCGTAGCTGCCGCTCTGTCTCCACTTCCATTGTTGATATTGAAACGGTTGGTTGTCTTTAAACTACTCTAAAACCGAGTCTAAACACACAGAAGTTTCCTTCAAAACTTATTCTAATGCATATGTGATACAAAATTTAATGAGCAAGTATTGGTAGTAGGATTCATTAAGGTTGGCAATTCGGGTAGCGACACGACGACATGACTCGAAACCCGCACGAAATTAGTGAGTTTGGGTTTATCATAAATAGGTTCGGGTCAAAATCAAGTCGAACCCGCAAAACACGATTAAATAACGTGTCATTTTTAGGTTAACCCACCATAACCCGTTTATTAAAATGTCATATCTGGGTAACACGATTATACAACCCGTTTGTTACCCGTTTATTACCTAGGTTAAAAATGTTTCACTATTTATTATGCCTCTTATCTCTATTCTCAGCCAGCAGCCCCAACATTTCAAACCTTTCTTCTCTCTAGTCTCTGTCTCTCCTTTTTTCTTCTCTGCAACTTCCACTCTTAAGTCTCCATTGCCTGATCTCAGTCCACCGGACCACTGCCTGATCTTAGTCCATCGGACCACCGCCGCTTCTACTTCTTCTTTCCTCTCCACTTGTCACACAAAACACGGTCACGGTGTTTCTCCACTGCAAGCAAAGATTAAGATAAAACCCATCCCCGTTCGTTTCTTCCCTTTGGATTTCAGCTTACTTACTTTTTTTTTCTTTTCCATAACTTCTCTCGTCTTGGATTTCAATTTTCACATACTTGGGAACCGTTGTTTTTCCCTATTTTTCTTCGAAAACAGGTATGGTATTTCTATTTGACAATTTCCACTTCCATTTTTAGTTTTTGTTTTTGTACATACTTTGATTAATGGTTGTATATATTTGTTTATTGTTGGAAATATATCGTATTTGGGAATATCAATTTGATTAATGGTTGTGTATATTTCATTAATGGTTGTGTATATCAGTTTTCACATACTTGGGAACAGGTATTTCTATTTTTTGTTAATTGCAGCTGCCTAAAAAGTAATAATAATAATACACTGTCCTTCGAGCAATCTAGAACACGCCCCTAAAAGCTTTCTCTTACAGAAGCATATTAGACTAAACAAATTTGAGTTGCCTTTTCCTAAGCCTAGAGCTAATCGACATGTTCCTTGATTTTAAGCAATTTACATTTGCATCATGTAAGTAGAAATTATAGTAGAAAAACTAACATAACATCAAATGATTTATATGATCTCAAAAAGAGTCGTAAAAAGTAGAAACTAAGAAAAAAACGAGGGCCATGCTAAAGAGTACTTGGAAAACCTATCATTGCATTCATAAAAGCTTATGGAAATAAGAATGACTAGCTAGGAACACGGAGTTTGAGATCTTTTCCTCTTGGAAATCAAACCAATTTCGATATCCAGCACTAGCTTCTATGCTTGTAATATATTGGTTGTCCCTATTTCAACAGTTGCTTCTGAAGCTACATTTAGTGTTGGTGGTAGAGTTCTTGATCCATTTCATAACTCACTTAAACCGAAGACAGTTGAAGCACTTGTTTGTACCAGAGATTAGTTATATGGTGACAAAAGTGGTTTCAAACTAATTTAATTTATTTATATTTCCTATATTGATTTTGAACTGACTTGTATCTATATATATTTGTTTTCGTGTAGATTTCAATGAAAAGGTGGAGGATTTTACACAAGATATCTTCAACTTTTCATTGAAAGATGAGGAGTCTTTCTCACAGGGATCAACTTCTGTTGAACCTAATGATGTACTTGGAGTCCCCCCACTACAACAAATTATTTAAATGTTTAATTATTAATCATGTATGTTTGTTTTCTAATTTGTGAGACTTTTATGTGTTTGTTTTAATTTTGAACTTAGATTATGTAATGTCTCTACAGCATGTTAAACAGGTTGAGAAACATGTTTTATCACCCATTTTATAAATAGGTTCAAAGTAGGCTCAAAAATAGGTCGACATGACCCATTTATCACCCATTTCATAAATAGGTTTAGAAATAGGTTCAAAAATAGGTTAACACAACCCATTAATCACTTATTTTATAAACGTGTTGGTAGGTAATCAACAGGTTGACACAATACGTTTACGACCTGTTTAATAAACGGGTTAGTCGTGTCATGTCAACCCGCCAATATACAGGTCATGTTTGGGTTTTGTATTTTGACACGATTAATAAACGGGTCGTGTTCGTGTCAGGCCTATTCGTGTCAACTAAGGGGGTTAACACGACCCATCAACACGAATTGCCACCCCTAGGCTTCATGGGCCAACATTTGGTGTTGGGCTTCAACTCTAGGCGGTGTTGATTTTAACAAAATTTGCGTGCTAGAATAGCGACTATGGTGGATAGATAGATATAAACAAATAGAAAGAAAAATAAACAACCTCCTCTATTTTTAAAAAACAAAAAACATAAAAAAAAAAAAAAAAAGTTTTCATCGCCATAAGCACATGACCAAAAAATCTAGGAGCCGGTAAAAACACTCAATGTTACATACCTCTTCATAAAATGTCATTGCAGTTAGCCGGTAACCTGCTATAAGTAAATATTCTTTCACAGCACAGTTAAGATCCTGACGTTCATTCTCCTTCAACGGGCCTAAATCAGAAAAGGGAGCATCTCTCTTCTGCCGCAAAAATTCTGGACCGCCATTTATGGAGACATCTACAGGTTCCCCTGAATGCAGCAATGATGGAAGAAATTTACAAGAGATATCAACGACCAATGCATACAAATTATAAACTACAAGTGTCACTATTTTGAGGGGCAATCGTGCAAACAGTTTTCAATTTAACTAGAATTCACTTTGGTCTTAGCCGCTGCACTCTATGAGGTGTTTTACCTATGAAAACTAGATTCCAGTATGACAAGGAGACAGATATGGCAACACTCTTCCATACAGCCATCTCAAGTTTGTGGTTTTTCTATCATTTCACAAATAAACTTACTATAAATTCACCTGCAGATAAACTATAATGATGAACACTCAAGATGACCATCACGACCTTGTGGGAAATTATGCAACTGGCCATCTGATATTATATTAAATCGAATACAGCAGGAGTGTCTCGCCGAAAACAAAAAAGAATGAACGCACTTAAAGTACCTCCAAAGAATGAACGCACTTAAAGTACCTCCAAAGAATGAACGCACTTAAAGTACCTCCTAGATTTGGTAACTCACCTCTTAAGTCATTGATAGGGGACTCATTTTTCTTCTGTAACTCGGTCCTAAGTTTCAAGATGTCTTCTTGTGCTAAGCGGAGCTCATACTCACTGAGTGCTAATTTTTCCTCTAGTCCTTCTTTCTCCTCTAGCAAACTCTGTGGGTCAGCAACTGCTTTACAAGAATCAACAGCGCACAAAATGATCAGGAATTATGAATTTAATTGATAGTAAAACATAAGAATGGGATTAATCGTTCATATAGAATATTAGAAGTGAATCAACAAGGATTTAGAGGCATGGACTTCAAACTCCAGCTACTAAATATCAAGAAAATAAATACTAAGAGAAAACTGGAATAAAAATCAATGACATCACCCCTCTCACCTTAAATCCCGAATTCAAATGTGAAAGTTAAACCACATCAGATATTGTAATTCAATATGAAACATAAAACACCTATTTATGACTGTTATATGTAAAATCAAATCTTTGAAACCTTATTATAAGTACCTCCACTATAATTTGCAATCTACAGCAGTTGCAGAGGAGTCATACATAGCCTTAAATAATTTAGTGGTTGGGTATTAAGAAAAAAAAGTTGGTCATTTAGTCCTCCGCGGATTTATCAAAAATCCAGCGCTTGCTCAACAAACTCTGATCAAATGTTTCTTGTTTACATTTTATTGGTATTTAAACAGGTCAAAGATCACAAGTTTGGTCAAAGATCACAAGTTTTTCGGCTGCTTTCAGAAACTAAGCAGTGCAAGCAGGTAAAAGCTTTTAGTATCTCACTGAACTTATAAACGTCACATGATTTAGCACAAACACTTCGTGACTGATCCGAAGACTTCAAAAGTATAATGATTTGTTTTTTTATATAAGATCTTGACATTATACGTGTAATGCCAATTTTCGTATAATCATAAATTGAAGTCCATTGCAATTTTTTCCCCCCTTTTTTTTTGGTTTACAAGCCATATATTATAGAATTTTAATCAATAAGTCGACAAAACCGAAATGTTCGCAAATTCTTCATTCTCTGACATGAAACACCGAAATAATTTCTCAATTCGAGAGTAAATGCTACACTATTTCCATTTCCGTTTCCCTAAAAGAAGAAAGTAAAGATTGTTCTTCATTCAGATGCCACTTTAAATGCCAATGAAACAGATTGGAAAACACAAAACTCTAATTCCTATGTTCGTTTTAACCAAGTCAAACACAGAAAAAAAAAAAAAATTTTAAAAAAAGAAATCTAGAAACACAAGTAACATGTATATAACATAACATAACATATCGGAGAGAAAAAAGAAAGAAAGTTGAGAGAACCTCGGAGAGAGTTGAAGCGAGAGATCTGATCGGGAGGGAATTGAGAAGGATTTGAGAAGAACTCCTTGAGGCGAATGGCCTGATCGTCTCGGCCATCGTCGAGGAGCTCGTGGAGAAGCTCGAATGCCGTCAACAAGTAGTTCTCTTCTAGAAGGAAGTTCACCACGCAATTGCACAGCGACGACCTCTCCACGTCCATCGCCACCGTCTTCCGATCACAAAATCCTAATTCCGATTTCTCCTAGACGCCATTGACAAAGAAGAAGAAGAAGAAGAAGAAGCTAGCGGTGTTGATCTCTGTTAGATCCCAGTTTCTGAATATAGCAGAAATGTCGTAGAGAGACCGTGGGAGTTTCGCTGCAGCGCATGTATATTATTAACCATGTTCTCTCGCGTAATTAGCCGTCGATCTGTATGACTATTCTAGGGCGTTGAATAGACTCTCCCAAACTCCCACGCACACACCGCTGCATTCAATCAGCGCCAGTTTGCTGCACAGTAATCGAAGAAAAAGTTGACCTTTGAACCATTTTTTGTCTTTTTTCTTTTCGTTTTCTTGATTTTGTGGATTAAACTTCACGAATGTCCGATGATTTTTGTCCTGCATTTTAATATGCACTCAATTTTTAACTTTTAAGAATGATTCAATTCGCATCAATTGGAAATACTCTCATATTTAGAGCATCTCGATGCTAATTGATATTTGAATTGTAAATTTAGTATTTAATTATAAAAAAATACCTCTTATAATATTATTTATTGTGATAAATTTCTCATGTATTATATTTTATAGTAAATTTTTTACTAATTATAATATATGAGAAATTTAATATTTAATTGTTATTAGTTAAAATATTTACTTTTTATGTAATTATTATAGCTTTTATATTTTTTAATTATTTTAAAAATAAAATTTTATTTTTACAATTTTTAAATTTTAATTATTATGGGACAAAATAAATTTAAAATTTTAAATAACATTATACATTTAAATAAAAATAAAAATAAGATATCATATCACATTTTTTAATACTAAATATACAATTAACATTAATATTTACATTGAAGATGGCTTTATAATGATAATAAAATAATTACATAAAATTATAGACGCCTCTTAAACTATTGCCCATCAAACTATTATTTTTGTAACAGCTTGTTATTAATTTATTGAAAAAAAAAAAAAGAAAACAAAAAATGTCAATAATAATGTAATATTATTTTATTTCTTTCGTTAAATTTATCTTATACTAAATAATTTATAAGTTATTTTTCGTATTTTGTAATCTCCAAGTTATTTTCATAGTATACAGAATATTTTTCATAGTCTACAAAATATTTTTTTTCCTCAACAAAAATTTATAACAGATTTTATTAGTTTTCCTTTTTTACAAATTTTCTCTCTCTCTCTCTCTTTCTTTGACAAACAGACCATAAAAAAAATTAGATTTGCTCTCTATCTCCCTCTTTTCCTTTCTTTGTCTAAACTGACTCCCCACACTCTCTCTGCTAGGGGATTTTCACATCACCGTCACTCAGCCCAAAGCCAAGGATGTAGCCACTCTAATTCTCCTTTGTACGATTTCCTTCTTGGATCTACTCGATCTGTGGTGGTGCTATAGCACTCTCTATTGCGGCGTCTTCTTCTTCTCCAGCGACATCCCTCTAGGCGGAGGCGGCAGCTATGGCGGCTACGTGACATTGGGACTAGGGTTTGGCTTTCAGAGACGAGAAAAAAAAAAGTTGCATAAAAAATTTATGAATGAGATAAAAGGTCATTTCACCGATTCGAGTTTAGAATTCAAGTTTTGCTACAATAAAAAGTTATCAAAAATAGTCACATATAACTTTTTTACTACAATAAAAAACTCTTACATAAAGTCACATCTTAACTCGAATGAGCGAACTAAACGACTTAAATAATATGTTGTGGTTAATGTTGTAATTTGGTGGGAAAAAATGGACAAGTGGACACAATATCAAGTGGTTAAGGCTCATTTAGTTCACTGATTCGAGTTTTTAATTCAAGTTGAGATGTGACTTTATGTGAGAGTTTTTCACTGTAGCAAAAAAGTTAGATATGATTGTTTATGAAAACTTTTTATTGTAATAAAACTCGAATTCTAAATTCGAATCGGTAAAATGAACGGAGCTTAAATAACATTAGTTTAGGAGATGTTTATTTCATAGGTGAGATAAATTGTTTATAAAGTTAAAGAGCATGTTGAACAATTTTTGTGTACTAATTAAAATGACATGTGAATTATCATTTTTACATTAATATGTGTTTAAAATATTGTCACATTAATAAATAATAAAAGATTACATATATCAATAAAAAAATGACAACTCAAATAGTACATCAATTTGTACACAAAAATTAAGATTTAAATTAGTGCCTTGCATTATCCTTGGAATAAACATCATGTTATTTTACATTAATAAACTTATACAAACTATAACATCCTTAAGGCTCTTTATTTTAGAATTAATTATAAAAATTCCTTTTAAATTATAATTCGGGTAACATCTTATTTTTTTACTTTTAAAATGTAACGTATATTCTCTTAGATGTTGTGAAGTATAGTGTCTTCTATGTAGTGCTCTCAACATGATGTTGTGAAGTATAGGGGTTGTTCGACAACACCCTAAAAGTAAAAAACGGGCCACCCGAGTGATGTTCTTGGATGAAGTTCATGTTCGGTTATACGAAGAAGAAGCACCCCAAAACTCCAAAAGGGGCCACCCGAGTGATGTTCTTAGCTGAAGTTCATGTTCGGTTGTACAAAGCTCAAAAATTAATTCAAGTCACCAACCCCATTCTCGTGTGCAATTCGAGTTCAACCTCTCCCTTGAATTTGAGTTAAGTCGATTTTAATCTGTTACAATGAAGATTCCTGGCGGATCCTGCCTTATTGATCATTGTATGTTTTATCTCTCTTTCTCCTCACTATTCATAACTCAAGTCTTGGTGGAAATAAATACAAACTCAAGATTTTCATCTCAAACTGTAACTCAAATATACTCAACTAAATACAAACTCAAATTATAACTTTAACTTAAATTATAGCTCAAATTCAATTTAAAATCTACATCTAAATCACCATAATTCAAAAATATAAATGTATGAATCCATAGTGTCTTCTATGTAGTGCTCTCAGCACTCATAGCCTTAGTTTGGTATTGCTTTTCCCTTCTAAAATCAAGCAGAAGCTAATTTAAGTGTTTGGTAAATCTCCTTAAAAGTGATTTTTGAAGAATTTTTTAAGAATCTACAGCTAAAATCAGAAGTAGCCTAAAGACAACTTTAGCTTTTAGATTGTACGAGAATCAGTATAGTATAATTAATGAAATTTTAATAATGTCCATAATACTCCTAATACAATTTAAAATTTACAATCATCCCAATCTAAAATTCAGACTCGTACTATAATATAATATAATAAAATAGTAATATTGTGACAATATCATAATTATATTAATAACTCTAATATTATTATTTTATCATATAATATGATATTATAATAATATTATAATTATAATATGATATTGTAATTATTATTTTATAATATAATATATATTATATTGTATTGATATAATTGTATTTATTATATTAATAATATTACAATAATATTATTATATTATATTAATATAATTATATTTATTATATTAATAATAATATAATAATTAATATAATTAAATATTAATATAATCTTATAATTCTAATATTATTATATATTATAGTGTATTTATATAATATATTAATTATAATATATTTGTTTAATATAATATAATAATGATTATATAATATATTATAATATGATATAATTATAATTTTTAATTATATTATAACCGAAATATTAATATTTCTTATGTAATATTATAATATGTTTTATAATATTGTAATTATATTAACTATTTTAATAATATTATTATATTATATATCATAATTATATAATATGTTATTTAATAATAATTTTATTGTATAATATTAAATATAATAATAAATGTACATTATATTATAATTATAATTTAATATAATCGTTATTTTTAATTATTTCAATTATTATTTTAATAATATTAGTATATTCTATATTATAATTATATAATATATTATATAATAATAGTTTTTTTAATTATATTAAATATAATAATAAATATATATTATATTCTAGTATAATTATATAATATAATATAATCGTAATTTTTAATTATCCACAATAATTTAACATCATAATTTATTTAACATTATTAGATTAATTTTAAACTAACATAACTACTATAATTATAATTTATTAAATACTCAATTAATTTTTATAATAGTTACTTTTTCATTCAGCATAATTAAATTTTTTTTTTTTAAAATCTATAATACTATATGACTTATCAAATTACGCAGAAGCCGCGTTGGGCCCACTGAAGGCAGCTATCTTTGCTGACTCAAGTAGCTCCTAGGTTCTAATCTCAAAAGTATTTATTCTTCCCCCTTTTTTTTTTTTTTTTTTTTTTTTACGATTTTATTCTTATCCCTTCCCTGAAATTTTCAATATGTAATATCTATATCAAAAATTTTAGAAAAATTTCAGTTATAATATCCCAAATTTTAACGTTTGAGTTTTGATATACTCGTATTTTTAATTTTAAAATACCAAATAATCTAAAAATCAATCACAAAATTATATAGGCAATTAAGAACCGTAAATTTTAAAAACTGAATAAAACTTAATTAAAATAATTATATCATTGTTTTAATAAAAATTTTACTTTAATTCCCGTCTCCCCCGAGAAAAAAAGAAAAAAAAAAAAATCTTGCTCCGCCACACAATAAAACGGCCATTACAATAATAGCCAACTGATCAATAACAGTGATAAAAAAGCTTGATGAGCATTATAATCATGGCGTAAACAAGATAACAATTATAGGTATTTATAGTTATTAGTTATTAGTTATTAGTTATTTCCGGTGCTGATTCTAGTTATCTTTAAATAAAAAGAAAAAAGGTACAATATTAATTAATAGGGACCATTCATCTAAAAATTTGTTGCGAATGTGGTTTGGCATCTATATTCGTGGCTGTCCTTCAGCCTTCGTTTTCTGTGACAACATTATTTCCTCCGACGACAAAAACACATCATCTTTCACAGCTGCCCAAACATGTCATTTTTCCTGTTTTTGTCTTGTTTTCATTTGGGTTTCTTCGCAAGTTAAACGTCGTCAATTGCTTAAATTAAAGGGATTTTTTTTATTTATTTCACTAATTTAAATTTAAAATTTAAATTTTGTTATAATAAAAAATTTTTAAAAATAATCATATTAAATTTTTTATTATAGTAAAAAATTCTTACATAAAGTTACATTTTAACTCGAATTAAAAACTCAAATCAGCGAATTAAACGGGCCC